>CM032447.1:143382259-143474759 GCA_019049505.1 Pachyrhynchus sulphureomaculatus
TCTTCTGGTGATGCAATCTACCACTCAGTATATATCACCATTACACCAAACACGTTATTTTTGCACTCGACGCGCGTTTCGCTAACCATGTTAGCTTCATCAGGAGCGATGATTGACTCATAATACCATTTAAATATAGAAAAAGACAAAATAAAAAACACTTCATTTGACCAGGCTATAAAACCTATCATAACATATGTAATGAGGTGTTAATATTTTATATATTCATGCATTTATAAAAACATTCAATTTCTTCTTATTATGGAGTTAAAAGTACCTGAACTGCGTTGTTGCCAAACAAGTTATTATCAACTTATTTTATTGCAATTGTTTTAATTTTGGTTGTTATTTTTTTTAGCAGAAATCCAATACAGCTTGAATAATTGACTTTCAGAACAGTAAATAAAAACTGATTGTTTTACAAATGTGGACTATTTTGAGCCTATATAAAAGATAATTTCTTACATTATAAGTCGGCAACCTCATTCAACAGTTTTTGACAACATTTTAAGAGTACGGAGAAAATTAAAATATTAATAAGATGTTTGTGTTTCTATAAGTAGAATTATTTTTTAGTGACTAGACCATGATGTTTTGACAATTAAATAACACTCCTTACATTTTGCAGAGAAAATGCAAAATCTGCAAGAACAATAGTGCTTCTGTCTCGGTGCATTTACCGTTTCAAATACCGATATCAAGTACATAAGTTCAATATCGGAGTTCACTGAAAGCAAACAAAGGTTTTTTGATTTATTATTGTTATTATATCAGCGCATCTAATCCCAGGCATATATTGTAGTAATTTTGCACCATATGTTTCGTGTCTTTTACATTTTCCTTTGAGAGAATTTTGAAAAATATGCTGTCATATTTCGTCGAAATTCTTCGCTATCAATCACTTAGGGTTTTTTTTTTTATAGAAATTAAGCAAATGTATCCATGGAATTGCTATTAGGGAATTTCTGATTGGCCAAACACTTTTTTTTTCATACGTACAGAAGCAATATTTTAAAGGAGATCAATTAAGTAGTCAAGTGCGGAAGAACTTTTTCCGCATGTGTTAGAAACAATATTTTTGAGCTCCAATTAAAAAAAATACTGCATTAACAGGATGTGATATTTAATAAACACATATGTTTAGGTTTTCACATTGTAGCATTCATTTTTGACAATATACACAATTTGTTTTACTCTACCTGGTTTCCCTACAAGTAATATTATAGTATCTAAACCGGTTACAAAACTATTTTTCTGCAGAAGTCTTAGAGCAAATTTTAACAACATGTAGCCTCATTTTGTGAACTAGTTTATAATCGTTGTTTAACAGGAGCACATAGTTGATATATATTAACTAGTTTTTGAATTTTCCACTTATTTTTGATATCTTTATTTTTTTAGAAAGATGGTGTGCAATAGCAATTTATTTCATTAAGGGTTCGTTTAGATTAAGTTCTTAAATTTTTGGTAAGATGTACAGAGAGTATAGTGTTTGCAAGTAAAGAATGTAACCGTTTATGCATTACTTATTTTTTTTATACGTAGCGTGGTTAATAGATCTTTTTTTCATCTCGATATATTTCATTATTCTTTCTTATACTTTCATTTAACTTCAAATTCAATAATCGAGTGCCCCTTTACGAATTGTTTGAACTTATTAAAACTAACTTATAATAACACCGTTCTAGCCAATTTTTATGTTCTTTTTTGAATGCGAATTCAAATTGAGCATTTCCCATCAGAAAACAGGTTCGTGTCTCTTTTGTTTACCTACTTTTTATCGTATATATTTTGTGGAATTAGCCGATACTTGATGAAAATTTCTTTTAAATTCAAGCAATGAAATCAAGTTGTTAAAATTTTTGCTTTCTTTTAATTAATATGAAGATCGTTACGAGAGTACTGTGTCTTCTCCTGATGACTTAAAACTACTATTTTTTATTGCTCTAATTTCAAAATTAAGTCTAGTTTTGAACTCCTGGATGGAAAAATCATCGTACTAGAACTAGGTAGGATTCATAAACTTAACCTACTTTTAGAATTTTCAAGAAAAACTGTTTTCTTTCTTTATCGAGTAAGAGATGTCGGAGTGTACATGATCATTCTTGAAATCACGTGTATAATAAACGTTCGATAAGATAAAACATCGGAGTTCATAGGAATAGTAGATTTGTTTCTTGTTCTTAGAATTAACAGAGTTCTTACCCAATTCTTTATTATAGTTGTTCCCTACTAATTTTTTAAATATATTTTTACGACTACGTTTTTTTCTCCACATTTTTGGTTTATTCCTCTCCATTTTTCTTCTGCTTTGAAATTTTTCGCTAGTTTGAACGCAATACCACAATTTTTAATTTTTAATAACATTAACCTTTTTGGGATAAATAATGTAATAATCATTTTAATACCTAAATTACAAAGTCACCTTAGAACGAGTAGGTAATTCCCCTCTTAAAAAGGCATCCACCATACAACTTATTTCCCAAGAAACATTTCGGACGTTATTACAGGCATGTCAGTCCTTATTTTTAATCATTTTAATCCTATAGGAATCTGCCGGAAGACAAACTATCTATATACTTTTCATTCTGTCTTGTATATTATTTTTGCAATACCGGCAAAATAAAATTGTAGTTGTACGTATTTTTAAAAAAACTTATTAATTCGGGGATATTTATTAAATTATTTTTTGTGAAAAGTGACATTCTTGTTTTAATAAAAATCCCGTTTATTTAGACTAAAAATTGTGAGTTTTTTTTTAAATCAATCCAGTTTCAGGTTAGTTCAAGTTAACGGATTATTACACTTAATTTGTGATTTACAGTGTAAATTACTTTTGTAAATACTTAATTTTCAGTGAAAAATACTGACCATATCATTGCAAATTACTCTAGCTATTTCAATAATGAAATATTTACAGACTTTTTTCCACTTTCACAGCAGTTTTAAAGTGAGTTATGTGTTAAAAATGTAATAAAGAGAGTTTTACTTGCAAATTTAAAACATTTCATACAGTAATTTTTTTATGGGCACAGACCATGCGTTACAGGAAAAAACCTAAATTGCTACCAGAGTAAAAATTGAGGCCAGTCTTGAATTTTTGATTGTATTAGCCGATACTTGTTGGAAATCCATTGTCATAAAAAATACAGAAACACTCTAGTTTCAATATCCAATTTATTTATTTTAGCAACTTAACAATTGTTTCAAATATACAGTGTCTTCTTTAGAAGCGTACGAAGAGTAACTAAACTATTTTAAATGGTAATGGAAATAATATATTTCCTAAACTATAATTTATACCTGTTTTGGGTTAAAGATTTTATTAAATTATGTACAGTTATATTATTTTCATAAAGTATAAAACTATGATAGAATTTCTGAGCACTAATATAAATTGAGTAAGGGAGAATGATTTAAATCTACTTGTTCGATTAATAGCTGGTTGGATTTTTTATGTTTATTAATTTCCAGACTTTCAAGGAGATTTGATATTTTGGATTTATTGTCAACAAGTAGAATTTGAAATTCATAATTGAAATTATGTGATTTATTAATTACTTGGGTTGCATAATGTGAATTGCTATTGTTTTTTAAATAACTGTACTTTTGTTTTTTAATAAGGGTTTCAAATGGTCTACCAGTTTGTCCAACATAGTTTTTGGTACAAGATCCATAATTCAATAAATAGACGCTTAATTTTTTAATTTTATTTTATTTAGATTTGTTATTCAGAATTATATTCCCTAGAGTGTTATTAGTTTTAAATGCTATTTTTTTGCTATTTTGTGTTAAAGGTTTGGAGATTTTTCTAGTGATTTTTCCTATGTAAGTAAGTGTATTGTACTTTACTTTTTTGTCAACTGTCTTTGGGTATATAAGTGAGACTGTTTGTTTAAACGATTTTTTATGTAGAATGTTGTCAATAATATTAGGGTGGTATCCACTATTGACTGCTATTTGTTTAATAATGTTTAGTTCTTTGTTAAAATTAATTTTTGACATGGGAATGTGTAATAATTTATGGATAAAGGAATTGAATGCTGTCATTTTGTGAGTGAAAGGGTGTAATGAACTATTGTGAATAACTGTGTCCGTATGTGATGGCTTATGAAAAATAGAAAAATCATGCACATTATTTATTTTTGATATAGATAGATCTAAGAAATTGATCGAATTATTGGTTTCCAGTTCTAACGTAAATTTAATATTAAGATGTATTTAAGAAATTGATGATATAATTTCATAGATTTGGCAAATAAGCTTTTAATCAAAAACAAAGAAAATAAAATAGTTAGACAAGATATTTTCGAATTACTAACTATTAATATAAAAACTACTTTGAATTCAATAATAAATTTTATACTTCTAAAGAAGGCTTAATTATGTATAACCCTTTAAATCCTTCACTAGCTCAAATATTTATGGACCATTTAGAACAAAAAATCATCAAAATGTAGCTAGTAAAAATTTGTTTTATTGGTATAGATATGTCGATGATATCATTTGTTGTTTTACTGGAAATGATAGACAACTAACTATCTTCCTTAATTTCTTAAATAATTTACATCCCAATATTAAATTTACGTAAGACCTGGAAACCAATAATTCGACCAATTTTTTAAATCTGACTATATCAAAAATAAATAATAAGCATGTCTGTTTTTCATAAGCCGTTACATACGGACACAGTTATTCACAATAGTTCGTCACACCATTACACTCACGAAATATCAGCATTCAGTTCCTTTATCCATAGATTGTTACACACCCCCATGTCAAAAATTAATTTTAACAAAGAACTAAACATCATTAAATAAATGGCAGTCAATAACGGATATCATCCTAATATTATTGACAATATTCGGCATAAAAAAAAACGTTTAAACAAGCAGTCTAACTTAGATACCCTACGACAGTTGGCAAAAAAGTTAAGCACAATACACTTACTTACACGGGAAAAATCAGTAGAAAAATTTCCAAACATTTAATACAAAATAACAAAAAAAATAGCATTTAAAATTAATAACACTATAGGGAATATAATTCTGAATAACAAATCTAAATCTATTAAAATTTAAAAAATCAGGCGTCTATTTATTGAATTGTGGATCTTGTACCAAAAACTATGTTGGACAAACTGGTAGACTCTTAAAGAACACAAATACAGTTATTTAAAAAACAATAGCAACCCATGTAATTAATGAATCACATAATTTCAATGATGAATTTAAAATTCTACACACTGAAAATAAATCCAAAAAAATAAATCTCCTTGAAAGTCTAGAAATTAGTAAACGTTAAAATTCCAACCAGTTATTAAACGAACAAGTAGATTTAAATCATTCTCCCTTACTCAATTTATATTAGTTCTCAGAAATTTTATCATAGATTTACACTTTATAAAAGTAATATAACTGTACATAATTTAATAAAATCTTGAACCCAGTGTTTCTATATTTTTTATCAGTCTTAAATGACAGCATATTGTACATTAGGAATTAGGCTCTCCAGATAAGAGAGTAGTTGAAATCAGAGGTACGGGTAGTGACAGGCTGAAACTTATATGATGTGACGTGTTAGCGTAATGTATATTTATACTCTGCAACTCTGTCAGAGGAACCAATACTTCTAATAAAAATATTTATATGATAGATTCAGTAATAATTTTTTTGTTCCAAAGGATTAAAGAAGAGGAAAAAAGAAGAGAATAGCGATTCCTCAAAAAATGGTCGAATTACGGCTTTCTAGTACCTCAGCAGCTAGTTACAGTAGATTGTTAATAAAAAGGTGGAAGATAGAAATTAATATACGTTTGACATTCTATCTAAAAACAACATAGTGTATTTTTGACTGCATATTTTGAATAGCGGGTAGTGTTTTTCCAGGAATATGAAGAGTAGAGTGCGTAGGAGCGAAGATAAGACAATAAAGTAGTTTTTTTCTACAGAGGTTGCAATAGTATTGTCTAACCATAATATAAAGTTATAATTGATTTAGTGAGATTTTGATTAGCTGCTTTAACTAAACTATTAGAACAGGTAAAATGTATTTAATTATCTGATTATGTCCCTGTTATTCTTGTCGATTATTGCATGCAGCTCTATCTAGAGAGCTCCAACAAAGCTATTACGACGTCCTCCTTTGTTTGCCAGGAAACATTGAAGTTCACAAGAGGTTAAAAATAAACTCCAGGTGTTATCCTTTGTTTGCCCGAAAAAACAATTGTCGAAGTCATCACTTTGTTTGCAGGAAACATTGGAGGTCACAAAAGGCTAAAAAAGACTTGATATCAGTCATCTTTTCTTTGCCCGACAAAAACACTGTCGAGGGTATCCTTTGTATGCCAGGAAACATTGAAAGGCACAATACGCTAAAAATAAACTTGACGTCAGTCATCTTTTGTTTGCCAGAAAAAAATATTGTTGAAAGTAGATTCTTTGTTTGTCAGGAAACACTTAAAATCACAAGACGTTAAAAATATACTTGACCACATCGTTGTCCGAATGTTGAATGAATAAATAATTATATACATAAAATTTGAAAAATTAAAAAAAAAAAATGCTACGCAACCAATTATTTATGTTTTAACTTATTGTAATTTCATATTTAGTCATGACCGTTAGTGGTAAATACTATACTTTTTACGATCCTGCAACAAAAGATAAACTTCTGTATATTTTTTGGTCAAACATCCTTGAACAAATAGTGTTAAAATCATAATAACAAAGTATAAATTTTGTGCCAAATTAATAAATATTATATTCGAAAACCTTTGTATAAGCAGTTACAAAGGTTTCGTTTTCATTTTGAAACTTGTTTCATCCCTCAGCCTAGCTAATTCAGTGCAGTTAAAAGTTTATCGAAGAATTGGATTGTATAATAGGTTTGAAATCTTCTTCTTCTTCTATTAATGGTGACGTTGCAGTTGAAACTACCAAACAATTATATCCAGCCATAAATGATACATTAAACGCAGAATAAAAAGTTGTAGGAGAAAAACAAGAAGAAGAAGGAAACAGAGAAAAGCAACAAGAACAAGAAGGTTAAAAAGACAAAGAAGAAGTAAGTAAGAAAATTCGTTGTGTGAGAAAAATAGCTTACAAAATCACGAGTCTCATCTTGAACTACTGAAGAATATACTAATAAAGCAATGTGTGCGAATAAAAATAAACTTGACGTCATCCTTTGTTTGCCAGAAAAGATTGTTGATGAGGATGTTTACGTTCTTTAGATTATTTGTGAAGTCATAAAGAAAATCCTTATATGACGATGTGTGATTAGGTAGCCAAAAATAAACTTGACGTCATCAGAGTTCATGGAATCGAAGGCTGGCCAAAACAATTCTTTGTTTCGGTTATATTGCCTTTATATCGTTATTTTGTTGTATGATAGGTTTAAGAGTTATATTTACTTGTTCGACAATAGAAGACTTTTTCTACATTATTTTTTTCAATATATATCCTTTGAACAAAAGTAATAAAAAAACGCAACCAATTAATTATGTGTCAACTTATTTTAATTATGATTATTTATGATCATTTTGGCAGATAGTATACTTTTACCATCCCGCAACAAAGTATAACCTTCTGTTTATTTTTTAAAAAGAAACATCTTTGTTAAAATTACAAAAAAAAACAAAATGTAAACTTCGTCTTAAATTACAAATTTTTTGATTAAACAAAAATTCCTGCTTACTAATTATGGACTCTGATGTATATCATATGTTTTTAACTTTTCATAATATTATGATTAATTTAAAAAAACAATACATTTTTCTAGTTGGGTTTATAAAACAAAAAAAAATGTTTATAATAGATGTGTAAGGTTTTCAATTCGAGGATAGTGTCTTCGTAAAGACATAGCTGTAATTAATATAGGCGAACATTTTCACCATTTTATCAATTTTGCTCATAAATTGGACTGATTTAGTATATAAGGGACATATGGCATGGACCACCAATGGACTATACTGGAATACCTTTAGTTGTAGAAATATAACAAGTTTACTAAAATATGTAATAAAATATGAAAACCTATTTGTTAAAGGGTACCAAAAGATGTTTGGCAAATCAATTTAATTTCTTACAATATTACATATTTATCCGATTTGGGATGTTATAATTTAGATTATTTAAAGTCTAGAAAATCTAGTATCATTGTCAAGTTTGCTTCATTTGCGTTATAAAATTACCATTAGTTAAGTAGTTAATTCTGGTTGTGAAACATAAGTTTGAATGAAAAGAGAATATGTCTGACTAATTATATAAACGTTTTCGAGCATAATATTTAGTAATTTGACACGAAATTCACACTTTATTCAAGGATTCTGTGTGTTTTTAAAATAGAAAATAATTATTACTTATTACGAAAAAATTAAAAAGCATGATAATGAATTCAAAAAAAGTAATAATTTGGTAATTTGTCCAAGGCCAGGAACTTTGTTTAACTTTAAGATTAGTATTTTTAGATGGAATAACAATGACTCTGTTTTAAACTGAAAAGTGGTTATGTTTTTTTTTTTTGATGTGGTGGTATAAATATGCAGAATACACTTTATTGTTGCAGGATCGTAAAAATGTAGTAGTTGCCACAATGATGCCATGACTAAATATAGAATTACAATAAGTTAAAACGTAATTGATTGGTTACGTAGCATCTTTTTTTAAAAGAAGATATGTTTTATATATATATATATATATATATATATATATATATATATATATATATATATATATACATATATACATATATATGAATACATAAATATATCTATATATATATATATATATATATATATATATATATATATATATATATATATATATATATATACATATATATACATATATATATATATATATATATATATATATATATATATATATATATATATATATATATATATATATAAAATAATGTAGAGTTTAAATAGTTGGGGTGACTGTTAGTGTAGATTCTTCTTTAAGCAATTAAGCGATTGAAAATAAAAAAAATCACATTGTAACTATCCCTTCAACAATTATAGTTATGGTGACAGACAAATTAATTTGTGCTTCATAAATAGTTTCCACTATAATGAAGCAAATATTCAGGTTTAAGGTTTTTTACTTTAATACCATCTAAGGATTATATTTTCTTTAGGACATTTCAAGTTATTATAAATGTGGTTTTTACAATGATGAATGGATTTAGCCAAATTTAGCTATCGTAAACGGAAATCAACTTACCTAGCTCTTTTCTCCTATCTATATCGTTAACAAAAACATTATTCTTAACAATAAATTTTGTAAAAATAGACTTTCTAATACTAATGTCCTATGATTGTTAGTATATAGTACTAATGTCATATGATTATTATTATTAGGCAAATTATTCCACGAAAGTCCATATATATTGTTTGTGGTCCACTGAATTTGGTTTTTAAAGTTATCGCTTGATGAGTCAATGGATACCAGTGTTTGAACCATTTGATGAAATAGAGTTCCATTATTTATGTTCATTAGATCTATTTCCTTACAAAAAGAGTTACTCTTTTTGTATTGAAATTCCTGGAAATCCAAAATAAAATTGGATGTTGCATTTAAAAAACGTTTACACTGATAAACCTTTTATAAATTTACACAACACCAACCCCCCAACACACTAACCAACCCATTTAAATACCAACAACTTAACACTATTTACCCAACTTCTTATAAGGGGATTATATTTAATTAATCTATCATATAGAATAAAACAATATGCAGCTAAATTGTAGACATAATATTAACTGTTTCAAATTTTCACTCTAATATGAACAGTCAATAACTGCCAAGGCAGCATGTGTTTTAAATCTTGCTGGAGTGATAGAAGGGTAGCTATGATTTTTATAATAGTAAAATTTTTAAAATTTTTCGTATATTTCATATGTTTCAAATTTTCCCCTTGACGCCAACAGTTAAGAACTGTCAAGGTAGCATGAGTTTTGAGTCTTGCTGGAGTAACACAAGGGTCGCTATATTTTTTTTTATAATAGTAAGACTTGAAATTGTTCGTACATTTCATATATGAAATGAGATGAAATTAAATGATTTTTTTGTGTTATTTGCACATGCGTATCATAATGTACTCGTAGGGATGTAATATTGCTGTTCACCGGTGTATATTCAGTATATGTAGGACTGTAGTTGCCTTTTCTATTACGAACTGATTCCGTCCTATTTTGAACCGGATTGTAATAGTTTAATTTATAAGTATTATTATTATCTCTGTTACTTTGACAAATATGTGGCAAAACGAATGTTAAAGAACCTTTACTGAGCCAGTTAGTTAATCTTGCTGTGCACTAAGTCGGGTTGTAAATTTGAATTTGAATACTAAGCTTGCGTCAATCTTAAAAACTGTAACAGTATGTATTGTAGTTGTGCCATCGTAAGCGCCATATTCTCTACCAGCACTCACAGTGAACGTATATCTTATTATCCTGATCCTAGTACAGAACTAATATAGTTCCCCATGACCACCAAGCAAAACCACGGTTTGAGAGACAAAAATGGTATGGTACCAGTTATATTTCATAACCTAAGTTCATATGATGGGCACCTGGTAATTAAAGCCTTAGCTGAAACAGATGGATGCATAGATATATTACCGGTTAACAAAGAAAAATATATCTCATTCACCAAACATATCCCTGAAAGCTTCATACATTTTCGTTATATTGACATCTTCAGATTTATGCCCACAGAACTAAACTGGCGTCATATTTAGAAAATTATCCCGTTTTAAAATCTCAATTTGGTACACTACCAGAAGCACAAGTTAATTTATTAATTAAAAAGGAAGTGTTGGTAAAGCTTAAAAATTTCTCAACTTCTACCAAAGCATATATTTTACAATACTCTTGAAACGAGTTATATAAGCGTTACGCGTATACATATGCAGAAAAGGTGTGGAAAACTTTCAACTGTAAATCCTTGAATGATTATTCTGAACTGTACACTAAGATAGATATATTATTACTAACAGCTGTTTTTGAACAATTCAGCTGTACATCACATAAAACGGCATTGATCCTGCATGGGCATACACCTTACCAGGATATGCATGGAAATGCATATTGCGTAAAAGTAATCAAAATCAATTGCTCGCTGATATTGACATGGTCTTATTTATCGCAACGGGTGTACAAGAAGCCTTAAGTTAATATTTGAAAAGGTTTACTGAAGCTAATAATAAGTATATTCCAAACTATGATCATTGCAAAGAATCTTTTTATTTCGCATATTTCGATATTAACAACCAATATGGATGGGCTATGTAGTAGTATCTCCAATATAAAAGCTTCAAGTGGATGGATAATTATTATATTAAAAATTTTAAAACCTGATAATGCCGACGATCGATGGCTACATAATAGAAGCAGATTTAAAAATACCATAAGAGTTATATTATAAGTTTACAGATTTACCACCTGGCCTCAAACATAGTAAACCGTTGGATTTTAAAAACACCAAATTAATGGCAACGCTTTTTAATAAAGAGTAACATGTGGAAATCATATTCTGTGCTTCAAACAGACACCTTGGCTAAAGATGTATATCGACCTAAACACAAATCTAAGATAAGAGGCAAAAAACGAATTTGTGGTTTATTTAAGCTTATGAATAACGCTGTGTTCGACGACGATGGAAAACATCAGAAACCACTCAACTGTAAGGCTTATAATTAAATGGGATGGGCCGTATGGTGCTGAAGCGATTATCTCAAGGTCCGAGTTCAAGATTGCTACAATTATCCATAAAAAAATGATAATAGTGGAGTTGGCCAAAACTAATATATATTTTAATAAACTAATATATGTTAGAATGTGCGTTCTGGATAAAGCTAAAACCATCTATGATTTTAACTATAACTATATTAAAAAGAGATTTATTACTGTAATATATATATATATATATATATATATATATATATATATATATATATATATATATATATAAAATATTGATTCGCTGATCTATGAGATAAAGCATAACGACATTTATCCAATCATAAAGCAAGACCGATATTCACGCTTCGATACCTCTGACTATAGTTCTGATAATATTTGTTATGATAAAAGAGGTATTAAAAAATTCTAAGTATAATAAAAGATAAGAGTAATTGTAGAATTATGACTCATTTTAGTAAACTTAGATCAAAAATGTATGTTACTAAAGTACTTTACACCCAAAATGAGCTTGATTTGGAACAGATCAAGTTGAAAAAAGTTGTTAAAGAAAGTGAAAATGTTGAAAGTTATGTTAAATGTTGTGTAACGAAAAAGATTAAAGGAATTAAAAAGTCTGTTATAAAGGTCTCAGTTACATTTGAAGACTATATAAAATGCTTGGAGACATTTCTGAAAAAATCTGTCATCCAAAATACAATAACTTTACAGAAACATTAGCCATATACCATCAGACCAATAAGAACGGGATTAACCTTCGGGAAAATAAAAGACTAATATCAAAAATTTCTATTAATATGCTACCATGGGCTCATTATTCGATTGTACGATTATGTTTAAATATTTTACATGTTATTTAATACTTTGTTATTTGTTGCATCTTCCTCAGGATTAGCTTGAAATTAAATAAAATATTATTAAATTAAGTATGTGTGCATTAATATTTTAAAAAGCCATCAATCAACTCCTAACAACACCAGCAAACTTTTACATTCTTTCGTCAGCAACTTCAAACAACAGCATCAGAGATTCAAGCAAGAATATGGAATATTTCTGTGAATTATCGACTGATTTATATCTTTGCAAAATAAATATTACGTAATAGAACAGAAAGTAATAATAAGACAGTTTAAATCCATGACTAGGATAGGGAACATTTTGTCTATAAAGTACTTCATGTGTAGTGTAAACTATAAAAAATGGACAAAAAAGAAGAAAAGCATATAGCGACGAGAGATGTTGAAATTAACCCGTTTTGTACGATAGACAGTCAAGTTAAATGAGTTATAGGTGGGTTTCATAACCCGTGCGGGTGTGAATAGTATCTTTCACATAACACAATTTATACTTTTTCTATATGCATACAGAGAGCCCGTTTAATATATAATATTAAAATTAGTTATTTTGTTTAAAGAAGGTAATTGAAGGATGTGTGAAAGATAGACAGATTTATGAGGAAAATGTGTAAAATTCTCGAAAGTTATGAGAAAGTTTCGCTTTAGCTCCAGAAAATAGAATTTTTCCATACCTTATGCTAAATTACCAGTACATATTTTTTAATATATAGTGTATTTTGTAAAAGAGATAAAACATATATTTTAATTTGTAAATAGTGGGATAACTAGAGTATTAAATATTTTATTACATGCATCTAAAATTTTTCAACTTGAATAGTTTGTTTCATATGATTGAGTTACCACAACACGGCGAATACCGTATAAGCCTACACACTCAAAACGACATAGTGTATCTTTATTACTTAGGAAAATCCATTGATTTGATCATTTACTAAAAATAAAATTATTTTTTTTTTTTAATAATAGTTTCTCTATATTTATTTTTGCCATACTGACCTGCAGTATAATTGAAATTTAAACCCGGTATACGGTAAATTTTGAAAAAATTATTTCCAATAATTGTATAATAAACGCGCGTCGAGTGAAAAAATAAGTGTATGGTGTAGTGGTGATATATACTGAGTAGTATCATTGTTCCAAAGATTCCACATTCCCAACTTAGACATATATTTTTCTTGATGGAATAGCGTAGAAATTTGAAGTGTAAGTTTATAAAAAGATATTAATCACGCCATTCTTTATTGTTTGGTGGTATTATATATTCATTGGCGCCCCCTGAAATATTATTTTTAGTTTGAATCAATCTCTTGCCAACGGGATTGGAGTTAAATACTGTGTTTAAGGTTTAGCATAAACAATTGGAAAATATTGTTTATATAATATATACCCTGAACTAATCCAGATCCAAATATTTATCACCATTCTTGGTCAACATGTTAAGCTACATTTTATTCATATAGGGTGGCTAAAAAAAGACATCTATTTTTCCACTACTCAGTATTTATCACTACTACACCAAACACTTTATTTTTGCACTCTACGCGCATTTCGCTAACCATGTTAGCGTTGACTGAGTCAATCATCGCTCCTGATGAAGCTAACATGGTTAGTGAAACGCGCGTCGAGTTCAAAAATAAAGTGTATGGTGTAGTGGTGATATATACTGAGTAGTATCATTGTTTCAAAGATTCCACATTCCCAACTTAGACATCTTTTTTTTGCTTGATGGAATAGCGTAGGAATTTGAAGTGTAAGTTTACAAAAAATATTAATCACGCCATTCTTTATTGTTTGGTGGTATTATATATTCATTGGCGCCCCCTGAAATATTATTTTTAGTTTGAATCAATCTCTTGCCAACGGGATTGGAGTTAAATACTGTGTTTAAGGTTTAGCATAAACAATTGGAAAATATTGTTTATATTATAAGTTCTCAGGAAACACAACCCGCTCAAACCGATTAAATTCTTATGTAATTATTTTTTGGTATATAGGTAAGTTGTATAGATAACGACCTTTATTGAACTTACTTTTTAAATGAACCACTTTTATGTAATTCAAAAAAAAAGGTTTTTAATATTTGTTGTTGAACAATAATCAATGCATTTTTCTATGAGAATCTAATAAAAAAATTGAGCATTTTATTTTAGTTATGGCGCAATATAACAAAAAATTAAAAAACAAGCCAACCAAGCGTCAGAATTTGACAAGTGATGTCACTGTACTATTAACAATTAAATTAACTTTTGTTATGACTAAATGTTAAAAAGTTTTAGAGGGGAGGCACATTTGAGAATCACAAACATCTTATATTAAAAAACAACGGTAAAGAAAATTTATTCAGTATCCTTGCAAAAGTTTTAAAAAAAATACTGAAGTTTACTTATTCCCATTTAAAAATTTCCTATATACGCCTTACAATTTACAATACTTCAAATCATAGATGAATGGCAGATATTATTCACAAAAGAGTTGATAATGCAAAAATAATAATGTGCAGATTTCTTTACTTCAAAGATTCTGAAAAGGACATGTAACACGATATATCTGAAACAATCTCTCTAACACTCTCCTCACTCCCTCAATATCTTTTATGTTTTACTATAAATAATTACAAATAAATTTTTTCAACAAAAAGTGATGAAAAACTCGTATTAAATTAAAACTGTAAATTAATTAATCAATCCTTTTCACCCCTTCCTTTGAAGCTATATTGCTTAAAAACTATAAGTTAAATTCCTACTTCAAGTATGATATGTGTACCAAATTTGAAATCGTCATGGTATTTTGTTCGACAGTTTTTGCAAAGAGGTAGATATACAGACAGACCGATAAAACGTTGCTTTTTGTGATCTACGAATAATAAAACCTAAAGAGAACCAAAAATCTCAAGGGGTAATTTTTCCCGAATACCATACTTTCCTGTAGTGCGGGAAGTAACAAAAATCGAAATAAAAAGTAATTATCTCAGAAAAAATCCATTCTAAAAATGAAAATGCTTTTTATTCCATTATAAAGATAATAACATACCTCCCACAAAAAGTAATTCATTCACCATAACTGTAATCCCAGTTTTCTCCAATCTTTGGTGAATAGTTTTTACTATATTCGGACTGTCCAATCCAACAGGATCTAAACTTAGCGCATGGCTGCTTTCTTTGATAAAAGCGCGCGATGCCATCGAGTTTCAGCAATTTTCAGTTTGCGTCGCGATGAAAACCTGAAAGCACGATGCCGTTTGGTTTAATTTTAACTACGCGACCACGTGTTGCCGCAATACGTAGTGGACATTGAGAAACAATTTTAAAACATTTTTTTGTTGACTGGTGGCTCTAACTGAAAGGTATTCTGAAATAATACGTAAGAAACAAACATACACAAGAATATCTGCTATATGATATTTCACAGCACAGATTAAAATCAACAAGCTCTATGTATGTTAAAAGAAATTTTTATGAAAGGAAATACTAAGAACCAGCCGGGATTTATTCCTATTCGTTCATTTTAAAATACAATTTTAGATTTAGCCCGTGAAACACACCAATTTAGTGAAATAAGCTTAAATATTGGACATTACTTTTAATGTTAATATATTTATCTCCCAACAACTATGTCAGTCATTTTTTGGATTATTTATTAATAGGTGCCCTCACTCGTAGTTTATATTTATTTTGTTATAGGTATGGACAAAAAATATGATCGGATATGAACAGAATGACGGTAAACCAGTTGCTGAATTTTTATTCTTGCATTATGTATTTTGAGTGAATAGAAGTAATGAAGAGGAATACAGTTAAAGATTTTATTAAGAAAAAAAATCACAAATAAACCTTGAAAGGTAGTATAGGCTTCTTAGTAATTTTGGTTCTTCAACCAAATATATTTTAAATAAAATCTCTGGGAAGACTAATTAAAAGTTTCTATAGTAGGCAAAACGTGTTATGTGATGTATCAAGTATTAAAGTGTACGGATTCCTTTTGAAGTAGAATACACCATCCACTACATACATAAATGAGTCTTTTATTTGGTATGCCCCTAAAACATAATTAAAAATAATAAGTTTCCAGTTTCGTTCAGTACAGACCAGAAAATTAATATTGTAGAAAAAAATGCTCATAGTAATTAAAAGAAGAGTCATTCCTTAACTGACCACATAATCTTTAGTAATTTAGGGCCTCTTTCTAAATTTCAAGCTAAAATATGTTATTCTGAGCTAATTAATAGGATGGTGATATTATTCTGTAGACACGTTGACTACAAAAGTATGTCAAACTCCACAGAATAAACCCTTGTGTCTGGTACTTTCGGTTGTATTTTATATAAGGGATTCTACACCAACGTAAATGTTTTTTTTCCGCACACCCATCGCTCCTGCGGCACTTTATAGATTTTCTTGCAATACGTGTGCTTTGCCCATTAAAAGAGAAGTTTTTGCGCTATTCTCATTTTCTATTTCTATTCTATTCCTAGTGTTACATTAGATTACCGCAGTAAATTTATTAAGCTTTCAGTTCAGTTAACCATTGTTTTTGACACTGTAATCATTGTATTGTAAATACCACCAAATAAACTTTTTTGTAAGAAATTCCTTGTTATCAATTAGGCCAATTTTACATTTAGAGGATTCTAGTAAATCAAATGCTAATTTCCATGGAATTTAAAACCTGTAACTGTTTAGCTAACTTTCAGTTTGACAATGCAATACTAGATAATATAAATTTCATTAAATAAACACTTTTAGAAAAAAGATTTAATGAAAAATCAGGATTTAGGATAGGATTTTGAAATATATGCTAGGTGAAAAAAAACAGAAGTTGTTATTTTTATATGTTCATGAATAAGGCAATAAATGAAAACGAATTTTCTGGTCTTATACCGTCAAATATCCTAACTTTAGTTGACATACCAGTCATCATTATCATCATTAGCTTATCCCATCCATAGTCGAATGTAAGCCTCCCGAGGTTGTCTCCAATGAGCTTTGTTGTTTGCTTTTTGCATCCAATCGGATCCTGCTAATCTTTTTATGTCATCCGTCCATCTTGTCTGTGGTCTACCTCTGCATCTTTTGTGTTCTCTAGGCCTTCATTCAACTATATGGCGCATCCATCTGTTATCATTCAGCCTTGCGATGTGGCCCGCCTAATTTCTCCTTAATGTACATATTCGTTGTATTACATCGGTCACTTTTGACCTTCTTCGTTTCTCGATAGCAATACGATCTTGAGTCTAATATTTAGCGTTCTCCTCTCCATTGCTCTTTGGGTTACCTGGAGTTTATTTATTATACTTTTATTTAAACCCCACTTTTCAGTACCATATGTTAATACCGGCAGCACATATTGATCGAATACTCTGGCTTTTATTGTATTTGGGATGTCCAATTTAACTGTAGATTTTAATCTTCCGATCGCAGAACAAGCTCCTGTCCAAGTCAGACTTTAAACAGTCTTTTGATATTTCGATTTTTTGTCCTAAATATATGAATGTTTGTACCTTTCCTATTCTATCACCTTCTATTACTAGTTCCTGACTGTTATCTTCACTTTCGTTGTTCAAATATTTGGTTTTGGTGAAGTTTATATTCAGACCTATTTCTCGAGGCTTGTTATTTAATTCCATCAGCATTTCTTTTAATTCTTCGTTTGTGTTGGCGATCAGAGTGATATCTTCTTCAAACTTTAAGTGGTTTAATCGTTCACCGTCTATTAGCCCAAACCTCAAATTAAAAATGAATATGACATACCAGTGCTTTTGTCAAATTAAACGCCTAATTGCCAGATTAAATCAATTTGAAAACTAAACCTTTTAATGAATAAGGCAGTAAAACTTTAAAAGAAGAATGTAGAACTTTGAAAAACTATTTATTTATAAACTACTGCTTAAACTTATTCTTTATGTGAAGATTCCCTTAACTTAATTAGCTGGACTGTTCCGATTAAAAACTAAAGACAGGTTCCTATTATTGTAAGCGTTAGGGACCAGTAATAGTATAATATACTGATATATTAAATCAAACAGGCATTTTTTGACCCGCTTTACTTTTTGTCATTGTTTTCTAAATCTTAATTGTTTTTTATGCTGTGATCTAATAGCTAGAGGGGTCTTAGTGTTAGACCGGGTCTAGTTCTCATAGAATCTATAATCTTTAGCTATCCAGTCAATTTTTGTTTGTTACAAAAATTAAGAGGCCTTGGAACGTTATGAAATATAACAGTTTTTAGGATGATTACACAAGATTTCATTTTCATCGGTTTAATCAAAAATAAAAACAAATGGTGATATGGTCTTGTACAACATATCATAATTGTAGTTGATTTACTTGTGTCTTCTAAAATTATACGTCTCATTACCAAATTAGACTAGTTTCAAAGTTGGTCCTATTCAGTTAATTAAACAGTTAAGTTTTAGTTATTTAGTTCTTTTTTTAATTTGAATTGCTTTCTTGTTAGACCCTATTTTTATTTTTCATTCTAATTTAATTTTATTTGTTGACTCTGCTGTAGTAAGTCTGCCTATCATTTTGTTCTTATTATTATTTGGGCTAGTTTCATTATCGTAAAAATATGAAATTAGTAGAATCAAAAAAATACTCATTCCTAGAGTGGCGTCACGTTCTCGATAATAAATGGCGTCACGTTCTTACCCAAACAAAGTTCATAACTTAAGGAAGTTAAACCTTGTTTAAATACGCTTTGCACGAAAATATTAAATAAACTAAACAATATATCCAATATAGTTACTAAAATTACGTTCTAATCAAGTCTATGAACTGCCTACAAAACTGTTAAAAATTTACGGATTGGGGCTCTTAAAAACCTAATATTTTCATCACAAGAAGAAAGACACAATTTTTAAGTAGTTGGCGAATCAAGATTTATTTAAATCTACGATAGTATGCCATGTAACCTTTCATAAAATTGGAGATCGCCTTTTGATAAGTAAATAAATAAACTGTTAAAACTTAATTTTTGGTGACCCAGTATATTAAACAAAATAATTATGACAAATTTCCAAAACGTAGTACCCCAGGCAAGGAGAGGAAACTCAGAATCTCGCACTGCTCTTGCAGTCAGTCCCATGGTTTCTGGGAGGGGGGGACAAAAATTTGAAAATAAAACACAGTCGTATACCCGCAGCACATAGACAATCCAAAAGAACGAAATGATACATAGCAATTTATAACACAAGAACTCTAGTATTCGAAGAAAAAATGATCGATTTGGAAAAAGAACTAAAAACCATAAAATGGACAGTGTTGGGTTTAGCAGAAGTAAGAAGAACAGTAGAGTCTTGTATCATCCTAAAAAGTGGCCATAATTTTTTCTATAAAAGCAATGAACGTAAGAAAATTGAAGGAGTCGATCTACTTATACGTAAAAGAATAGCAGAAAATGTTGTTCAGTTCAAAGCCATGTCGGAAAGAACGGTTTCAGTAGATATACAGATTAACAGAAGATGCAAATGTAAGTTCATTCAGGCATATGCACCGACATCAGAGAGCGAGGAAGAAGAAATTGACCAATTCTACGAAGACAAACAAAGCATTGCTACACCATAACACAAGATATAACATAATAATCGGTGACTTCAATGCCAAAATAGGGAAACCAATGAATACAAATGAGTAGAGTGTCGGGAAGTTTGGTTTGCGTGCGAGGAACATCAGAGGAGAAGTAAGCGAAAATAACTTGTACTGGAAAAATCATACAAAACACATAAATTACCAAACAGAACTTGATGAACTAAACGTACAAATAACCAACAGCCTACATGACTACAAAACAAATAGCAACATTGAAAAAAATATAAAACACAAAAATTAAGTAAAGAGACACAAAATTTCATGAAACAAACACGACTATAAGGAAATGATCCTACAAATTGCAGATTAGAATTGGCTGAAATAGACAAAAAAAAAATAAAGAAAAAGATCAGAGAAGACGTCAGATAGTACAGAAACTCGAAAATAGAAGAAACTTTGAAAGAGAAGAAAAGTTTGAAACACCTAAAAAAAAAAATGAATGAAGGGAGACATCAAATAATAAAACTTATAAATAACGAAAACCAAGAGATCGCACAAATCAAAGATAGAAAGGAAGCTACAGAGAAATATTATCAAACACTATATAACAGGAAAGTATCGCCACCGCCCGGGAAAGAAGAAGGAAATCAAGTGATAGTAAGAAATGTGGGATCTGAAGAAATTCTCGATTTACAGACCCATCAGCTTATTATTGGTACTATACAAAATCCTCACTAGAATCGTAACATACAGATTAACGAACAAATTAGACAGTTATCAGCCATGTGAACAAGCGGGATTTAGAAGGGGATACAGCACTTAGGACCATCTTCAAACAATTAGATCACTAGTGGAAAAGGCACATATATATATATATATATATATATATATATATATATATATATATATATATATATATATATATGAATATAAGGTCACTTTGTGGATAGCAATGGTTGACTACGAAAAAACAATTGATTCGGTAGAGGTTTGGGCAGTCCCTAACGCTTTAAGTAACAGCAAAGTTGATGAAAGGTACACAACTCTTCTTGAATACATATAAAAATGCTACATCACAAATAATGCTTGAAGAAAAAACAAATAAAATCAAAATTAAAAGAGGAATTAAACAAGGCGACTCGATATTCCCAAAGCTGTTCACTTTGATTCTAGAAGACATGTTCAAGTCATTAAAGTGGAAAAATAAAGGAATACTACTAGATAGTGAACGATTAAATCACTTAAGGTTCGCAGATGATATCATTCTGTTCGCCAACACAAAAGAAGAATTACAAGAAATGCTGATGGAATCAAATAACAAGTCTCGAGAAATAGGTCTAAAAATAAACTTCACCAAAACCAAATATTTGAACAACGAAAGTGAAGATCCAGGAACTATTAATAGAATGTGAAAGAATAGGAAGAAATACAATAAAAGCCAGAGTATTCGATCAATATGTACTGTCGGTATTAATATATGGCACTGAAACGTGGGCTTTAAATAAAGGTAACTCAAAGAGCAATGAAGAGGAGGATGCAAAATATTAGACTCCAAGATAGTATTCCTAACATCGAGGAACAGATAAGATCAAAAGTGACAGATGTAATACAACGAATATGTATATTAAGGTGGAATTGAGCGGAGCATATCGCAAGGCTGAATGATAATAGATGGACACGCCGTATAGTTGAATGGAGGCCTAAAGAACAGGAAAGATGCAGAGGTAGACCACAGATAAGAAGGACGGACGACATAAAAGATTAGGAGAACAAGATTGGATGCAAAAAGCAAACAACAAAGCTCATTGGAGACAACTTGGGGAGACTTATATCCGACTATGGATGGAATAAGCTAATGATGATGATGATGACATCAATTAAATTATTAATGTTTATCTGCCTAGAAATAGGTACACCGTTTTGATTTTGTCAGCAATCTTACGGTAACAGTTTAACACTATTAAATAAAAATAATCTATTTATGTGTTATTTATCTTTTAAGATCTTGATAATATTTTCTAGCGCGTGTGCTTTAAGATATCCTAAAAAATGAAGTAAATATTTTATAAGTTTGCTTTGTAAGATCTCCCTATTTGGTAAACACAACCACATGTGTCTTGTTGAAATTTTTATTAGTTTTTAAAAATTATCTATTCAGAATAACTCTTTCCATATATTTATTATATTATACAGAAATCTTTTTATTAATACATGGTTGTATTCAGGACCTAACTGGCTTGTAGAAAGTATGTAAAAAATAAATTTTAATTAAATCATTAGCCTGATATTCCTGCAGTGAGACTACATATTACGGAAAATATATTGTCAATAAACTAATTAATATTATTTATGAAGTTACATTTCTGAAATTTACAAATTTCAAAATATTCTATTTTTAAGTTGTCAATATAGGGGACATATTTTAATATATTAGACTATATGCGAAGAAGTATTCCGTACCAACATATTGTGGAATGTTTGAAGTGAAATACAGTTAATAATTTCTAGCCAGTTTTACTACGACAAAATTTTTATTGCTTCATTTACTGACTGAATTGAACCTTAGAACTAATTTGGCAATTAAGGATTTAAAATATAAATATATATTCTAGATTATTAAGTTGTGCGGTTCGAATACTGTTCTTATTTTTAACACAGTCGAACGAATTTGACCTTTTTATCTGTTTTTGGGGTCGCATAATGTTATAACATTTTTCCTAAATCCATTTACGGAATTGCCCATCTTGTCTAATTCTGGAGATTCTCCCTATTAAAATGGCAAGAAAAAAACACGATTTTGTGTATTTTAGCCAATTATATTTTGGGTTTAAATTAAATTAAAACTATCTATATTGTATGCAAATTAGATATAAACCACAAAATAATAAGAAACACTAATGAATTTATTATTGCATACTTTTACAATTATTCATTCAAAATTTTAGCGACATATGCTCGGCTGTATGCGTCAATTTCTTGTCAACAGATTGACTTGCAGATGTTTTTTACTAGTAAAAATATCTGCAGCTCTGTAAAAAAAGCTCATTACAAATTAAAAAATGATTCAAAATATTTAATTAATAAGTACATTTAAATAAGTTTAAAATACTTAAAGCCATACGGAGGTTTGCGCTCTCGAAACGTAAAGTTGACATCCATGCAACGCGCGACCACTAAAAATTCAAAATGTAAAAATTGTAATTGTGCAGAGATGCAATATGAAATTTCTCATTTTCTTTTTAATATTGAATCTCTCTGGCTTAAATTTTCATATAGTGTAAAGTGTTCAATTTATTTTAAATCTTTAATATAACTGCAAAAAAAACCGTTCCCTTTTCAATTTCAATTGAGAAAATATCTAGAAAGTATAGAGCAACGGATTCATTTTCTGTTAGAAAAATGCTATCGAAATTATTCTCTCTCGGTGCTAAAAATGATGTATCGTGTAACTAAGCCAATAAAATGGAAAATTTTGTTACAATTTTAAACGCCACTAAACCGAGCACACCGAAATACGAAAATAGATGTAGGTAACCCAATGTTTAAGAAAATAATATCATAAACAGTTTTCTGATTAACAGGGATGCAACAAAGATAAGAAAAATATTATAAAAACGGAGTTAGATAGATACAATATAATGGTTGCCGGCCTGTCAGAAACACATTGGAGAGACAGTGGTCATTTTCATTCCGAGAATCATTGGATAAGCTTCTCTAGAAATAAAGATAAAAGTTTTTTAGCGATCGTCTTTCCTAATGGCATTTCTAACCCAGTTAAAGGACATAATCCAGTAAACGAACGCATAATCACCATAAAACTTGACACTAAACCTGTAACAGTAAACTTTTTTCAGGTTTATGCCCAACATCTGAAGGAAATGACTAAGAAATAGAATGTTATTACCAGAAACTCGAAACCACTTTGTTGAATATACCGAAGAGAGAAATGACAATAGTTCTTGGTGACTTAAACGCCAGAACCATGTAAGGGCAGCAGTTGATAGATATGGCACTGGCGAGCGGAATGCAAGAGGTGAAAGGCTGCTGCAATTTGCGATTGAAAACTTTCTCACCATCGTACTGATTTATAGCATCACATAAGACATATGTATACTTGATGATGATGTTGATGATGATGTTTTGGTGCCAGGGCGCATCAACTGCGAGGTTATTTAGCGCCCATAAAGTGATTATTAATTTGGTTTAAACTTTAAAGTGAATTTCTCTGAGATAATCACATATGTTGTTTTTGTTTGCGGCAAAAATGGTGATTATGTTGCTTATGGTAGAAGGTAGGTTGTGCTTTAGTCGGATGTCTTTAAGGTGATTTGCTGTGAGTATATGCGAGACTGTTAGGTTGGATCCGCAACTTGGACATTTGGGATCTTGTGCTAATTCCAAGAGATGGCGGTGAGTTGAGAAAGTGTGTCCAGCTGCCAGTCTTCGCAGAATGACGTTCTCTATTCTGTTGAGATTGTTGTTATATAGGGGGGGGGGAACCCAGGATTTGAGTGGCCACAATTTATTGTTTGGATTTTCTAGATCCCATTGTAATTTAAATAAGGAATTATGGATAGATTTAAGGTGAGAGTTCAAGTCTGAGTAGTAATTTTTAGCCGTGATGGAAATACCATTATCTATAGCTTGTTTAGCTAGTCTATCCGCTTTTTCCTGGTTGCCTATGTGGCTGGGAAGCCAGAAATAGGGGATGGAACGTTGTTTGTGTTTTGCGGAGTAGAGGAGATCTAGGATTTGTCGGATGTAGTTGTAGGATAAGTTTCTGGTCTTGATGGATGATAAGGTACTGAGAGAATCGAAGATAATTAGGATGAGTTTAGAGCTTGTGGTTAGAGCGAATCTGGTTGCCTTTTTGATCGCTAGGAGTTCAGTTGTAAATATGGAAACCTAATGAGGAAGTTTGAACTTTCTGGAGGTGGTGGGCGATGTAAAGGCAGAACCGACTCCCTTGTTTGATTTGGAACCGTCAGTATAGAAGAGGGTATGTTTGGGGTATTTTGTGGCGACGATTTGTAAAAAGGATTTATTGAGGAAAGAGTTTGGAGAGTCCGCTTTATGGTATTGTCGCATGGAGAGATCAATATGTGGTATAGGAGAGAGCCATGGAGGAAAGGTGGTTTGCAAAGGGTAGTCGTATTTAGGGGGGAGAGACTGTGGAGTGACAGTAAACCCGAGATTCTTTGAGGGATCGAGTTTTGTGGAAGTAGTTGGTTGGGTTTGTTTATGTTAGATAGGTTCAATGTGGTTTTAGAATGAGGTTTATATATGGAGGATGAGTAAAATTTTAGGAGAGACTGCTGTCTCACGAGATGTAAGAGAGGGGTAGATGTAAGGCACTGTAAAGAAGGGATAGGGGTAGTGCGAAAAGCTCCCGTAGAGAGTCGGAGGGATTGATTTTGGATTGGATCGAGGGTCTTGATAGAGTTTTGACTCGCCGCTCCATATATAAAATCACCGTAGGCCAATTTGGAAAGAATGAGGGAGTTTGTAG
Source organism: Pachyrhynchus sulphureomaculatus (assembly GCA_019049505.1). Taxonomy (NCBI): domain Eukaryota; kingdom Metazoa; phylum Arthropoda; class Insecta; order Coleoptera; family Curculionidae; genus Pachyrhynchus; species Pachyrhynchus sulphureomaculatus. The sequence goes on from CM032447.1 coordinate 143,407,865, forward strand.
TAGGCAAGGAAAGTCGCCCCCTCCCATCCATGCTTCCCCCAACCCCCCCATGCTCCCCAAACATGCTAAACTCCCTCTTACAAATATATAATCACATTTGGCTCCAAGCAACATTTCTCAAGATTGGCTAAAATCCCTTATTATCCCTATACACAAACCAGGGAAACCCAGGTCCTCTCCTGATAGCTACCGACCCATATTCTTAACTTACCATTTATGCAAACTATTGGAAAGAATGGTGATGTACAGACTTACATGGTTTCTAGCATCAAACAACTTACTCCTTCCCTTCCAATATGGCTTTCGCAGGGCTAGATCGTCAATCGACTACCTGGCATCTCTTGACACTGACATAAGACGCTCCTTTCATCATCAAAAACACCTTCTGCTAACCTCCCTAGACCTATCCTCAGCCTTTGACAAAACTGACAAAAACGTAATACTCTCCCAATTAATGACCTTCGGACTAAAAGGCGCACTCCCTAAATTCATTCATAACTTCCTTCAACCCCGAACTTTTCAGGTAAAAGTTCTTTCCACGAAATCCTCTCCTTTCTCCTCCTCCCTGGGTGTCCCTCAAGGATCAGTCCTCAGTCCTACCCTTTTTAATATAGCCATCACCACCATATCTAATTACATACCAACAAACATAAAAACAAAAATATTTGCAGATGACATTATATTATATACCTCTTCCCCTTTTCTCAAAGCTGTTCTGACCTTCTTCAGACAGCTCTTCTCTCTCTTGGCACCTGGGCCAACAAATATAATTTCTCATTCTCTCCAGCAAAATCCACAGTTTTACACTTTTGCAGACGCAGAACATGTCCCAGACTTAACACCCTCTACCTTGCAAATAATTAAATCCCTACTGCTGAATCCCTTAAGATCCTAGGCCTTACATTTGACTCCAAACTTACATGGAAGGCCCACATCAAATCCCTTAAAACAAAAACCTCCTCTGATTTAAACCTATTACGCTTATTGTCTCATATGTATACTTGAGTCTCTCGAAATGGCCTATATAAAAATCAGAAAGACTAAGTGCTAGTAAATTCAAGATGGTGAGCTTCCGTCAGAGATTCGAAAACGTGTCGCGGGATAGTCTGGGGCTCTTTAAAAAGTTTATTGCTACAGACACATCGTCAATAAAAGTATCGGAGTGGAGATGGCCGTAAAATCCATAATTTGCATTATATGGACGATACTGTTCTATTCTTCACTTCTGAAACAAAAATGATGGAGTTGATTAACAGAGTAAAAGCTTGTAGTGGAAATAAAGGATTGCTACTTAATTGTAACAAAACGAAAGTAATGATTATGGATAGACCAACTAATAATCGTCCCGATATAGATCGAGTGGCTGGCTGCGATACAGTAGAGAATTATATATATCTGGAGTCTTTTATAATAGAGCATCACTATAGAAAATAAGAAAAATCTAGTTCATTCTCTCCTGTTCTCTGTATTTACGTTGACCCTCTGAAATGTGTTGCTGGCGCTGCTTACCTCGCATGCTCTAGACATCAATCGGAACAACATGTCCATACTAAAAGAACTGAACATAACTCAAAGATTAATAGTTGAGGTTAATGCCAAAATTCTGGGTTACTTTGGTCATATTTTCAGAAGAGACGACGGACTGGAGAGACTTGTGTTGGGGGTCATATCACTGGTAAACGTTCAAGAGGACGCTCGTCTAGCAGATAGATGGATCAAGTGAAGAATCTAATAGGAATTTAAGTATATGTAGCTTCACTTCTGGCACAAGATAGGATTCGATGAAAGGATGCCATAGGTCGTTGCCTTACCCATTTTCATCACGGCACTTCAGCCATGAAATATAACAACTGAGAAGAGATAACAAAAAATTATTTTGAATTTTGTCAGTGAAGGCATAAAAATAAACAAATATATTTTTCTTATTTTTAATACACAAAGTTTTTCAGAACACAAACAAATAGATATTTGAGTGCTGAATCTCACCGCTACTATTCACAAGTGCAGGCCGTGGAGAATATATTGGTTTCGAGGTCAATTCGACTCACAGACAACTCTAAAAAACCAGAGGAGCTAAAAATGACCACTAGCTCTAAAACAAAATGGATACAAACTGCACATAATAAACAGGGCCATAAATGGACAACATGGAACCCAGGATCACCGAGACCCGTAAACAAAGAGAGGAAGGAGGAAAGAAAACCCTGGGCCAACCTCTCTTTGTTTACGGGTCTCGGTAATCCTGGGCTCCACAGATTTCTTCCACTTTATCTGGGTCATCTTGTGCACTTATCGATTACTGTCCTCCTTCCATAGACAGTATCTAGCGTCACCCCTTCATTACCTTCTGTTGCTTTCAATCTTCATTTGTTTCTGCAAACAATCTCTTCCTCCAATCATATTTCAAAAAAAATTAATAAATTAATAATTAATATAATAGACAATCCTTCTCTTTGTTGCTCCCATTATTTTCTCTCTCTCTCTCGCTCCCTCGCTCACCCTTTACCTATAATTAGGTTATGATTTATCCTTCCTCGGCTTCATACCGGTTCTTGGTAGCTCAATTGGCTATCTCTTTCTTGCTTAAAGGTCCAATACATGCACTTCCCAGTTTTGATCGGTTCCTTCCAGGTGTCGACCCCGTATTCTGGTTAATTGAGTTTTCTTAACTAAACCCCTTATCTCTGTCGGTCAGCTGTCTCCTGTCGTTCTTGTCATCTTTCCTATATGGCGGTGGCCAAGTGTGGTGGTCACAGGTGAAATAATTAACAATGTTTTCAACATCCAAGGTTCTCAATTACATCCATGTTTTAAATTTGATTTTTATAATTTTGTCTACAGTGTTATAGTGTGTATTTTATATATTTTATGGATTAACCAACCATGTATTTTTTTTAATTCATACATTTGTTCTCTGGCCAGGTTGTCTATAATCATCTTTAATATATATAAAATGCAATGTCTCTCTGTCTCTCCGTTAGTGCGCTTATCACTCGAGAACCACTTTTCCGATTTAAGTGCTTTTTTTTTTAAACATACATATGTTCCCTCGCCAGGTTATAGGATATATTTTATTAGGTTATGTCACATAAGGAATAAGCAGTGAAGATAATATTGAATCAAGTCGAAAAATAGTGTGCCGCTAGCGCGTTCTCTTGCACATTGTCTAAACCATTAAATATAGAATAATATCATGTAGCAAAGAATATAATATATATAAAATGCAACATCTCTCTGTCTGTCCGTTAGCATTCTAAAACCACTTATCCGATTTACGTGTTTTTTTTTTTTAATTCATACATTTGTTCTCTGGCCAGGTTAGATAATAATAACCTATATAATATATATAAAACGCAACGTCTCTGTGTCCGTCTGTCTTCTGTCCGTTAGTGTGTTTATCATTCGAAAACCACTTATCCGATATATGTGTTTTTTTTTTTTCATTTTTAACTTAATATTTATCAAAAGAAAATCTATATTATATTTGGTTTTTATAATTTTATCTACAGTGTTATAGTGTGTATTTTATATATTTTATGGATTAACCAACTTTTTTATGTATAAGCTACCTATGGCCATTCAGGCTAACGCAACTTCGCACTTCTCATGTGAATTTTTTGACTTTATTATGACTAATATCTTATTCTTGTTCTACACTAATTTTATATATTATAACAACATAATGATGACATCATTAATTTAAATTTGTCCCAAACACGATCAGTGAATATGCTTTGTTCTTCTTTTCAGTTTTTGCCCGGAAGAAGGACCGAAATATTGGCTTAATGAAAATTTTGTGATCTCTTATCACGCCCCTTTCTGCCGAGTTCCCCAACTAAGATTTTTATATATATATATATATATATATATATATATATATATATATATATATATATATATATATATATATATATATATATATATATATATATATATATAAATATACATATATATATATATATATATATATATATATATATATATATATATATATATATATATATATATATATATATATATATATATACTAGCCGACTCCGCACGCGTGGACTCGATTCACTATTATTGTTACTGCTGTATGTTACCTAACGTAATAAAATATATCCCATAACCTGGTCAGAGAACATATATCTTTTATAAAAAAACACATAAATTGGATAAGTGGTTCTTTAGTGCCAAGCGCATTAATGAACAAATAGACAGGCAGACATAGAGATGTTGCGTTTTATATATATTATAGATTTTCTTTTGATAAATATTAAGTTAAAAATGAAAAAAAAAACACATATATCGGATAAGTGGTATTCGAATGATAAACACACTAACCGACAGACGGACACAGAGACGCTGCGTTTTATATATATTATATAGATTATTATTATCTAACCTGGCCAGAGAACAAATGTATGAATTAAAAAAAAAACACGTAAATCGGATAAGTGGTTTTCGAATGCTAACGGACCGACAGACAGAGAGATGTTGCATTTTTATATATATATTATATTCTTTGCTACATGATATTGTTCTATATTTAATGGTTTAGACAATGTGCAAGAGAACGCGCTAGCGGCACACTATTTTCCGACTTGATTCAATATTATCTTCACTGCTTATTCCTTATGTGACATAACCTAATAAAATATATCCTATAACCTGGCGAGGGAACATATGTATGTTTAAAAAAAAAGCACTTAAATCGGAAAAGTGGTTCTCGAGTGATAAGCGCACTAACGGACAGACAGAGAGACGTTGCATTTTATATATATTAAAGATGATTATAGACAACCTGGCCAGAGAACAAATGTATGAATTAAAAAAAATACATGTAAATCGGATAAGCAGTTCTCGAGTGATAAGCTCACTAACGAACAAACAGACAGACAGACAGAAGGACGTTGCATTTTAGATATATTGTAGAAGATTATAGATAACGTGGCCAGAGAACAAATGTATGAATTTAAAAAAAAAAAACAAACATGTAAATCGAATAAGTGGTTCTCAAGTTTTAAGCAGGCAGACAGACAGAGCGATGTTGCATTTTATATATTTTATAGAAGATTATTGAAAGCGCACTAACGGACAGACAGACAGACAAAGAGACGTTAAATGCTGTAACCAGGTATTTCCTTTAGACTCCTCTAGTATCTCTGGCTATTATAAATCACAGTACAAAAATAAAATTAAAATTTAGAAAACAGTACCGAAACGTAAAGCAAATCAAGAGTGGCTAATAGCCGATAAAAATAGGAACTTTACTAAAGTTTTTATTCTCCTTGTTGAGTTAAGGAGATCTTCACATAAAGAATAAAATTATATAATAGCTTGTAAATAAATCGTTTTTCAAAAGCTTCACGTCCTTGTGTTCAAGTTTTACTGTCTTATTCATTAAAAGGTTTTGTCTTTAAATTGATTTAATTTGGCAATTACTGGTTTAATTTGACACGAGGACTGGTATGTCAACTAGAGTTAGGATACCTGGCAGTACAAGGCCAGTTTCATTTATTGCCTTATTCACTGAATAGATAAAGATGACAACTTCTGTTAAAATTGGAAAATATGTTAACTTTCTCATCTATTTTGTATTTTAAGATCCTAAATATTAATTTCTACGTTATTTTTTCTTCTACAAGTGACTATTTAATAACATTTATATTATTTAACTAGCCGTGCCCGCGGCTCCGCTCGCCTGGCCTTAATTCACTATTATCGCCACTGCTTATTCCTTATGTTACCTAACGTAACAAAAAACATATGTAATTTATAAAAAAAAAACACGTAAATCGGATATGTGGTTCTTGAGTGCTAAGCTTACTAACGGACAAACAGACAGAGCGACGTTGCGTTTTATATATATAATAGATTTTTTTTGATAAATATTAAGTTAAGATTAAAAAAAAAAGAACGTAAACCGGATAAGTGGTTCTCGAATCATAAGCGCACTAACGGACAGACAGACAGAGAGACGTTGCATTTTATATATATCGTATACTTTGTTACATGATATTGTTCCATATTTAAGCAAATTTAGCGGCAAACTTTTTTCCGACTTAATTCACTATTAGCGTCACTGCCTATTTCTTATATTACCTTAAGTAATAAAATATATCCTATAACCTGGCCAGAGAACATACGTATAAATATAAAAATAACCGGTCAAGTGCAAGTTGAACTTGAGCAATTAGTGTTCCTTACGTTGATTGCTTTTAAAATAAAAAATTTTGTGCGCAAGTATTACATTATATATATATTTTTTACTCGTGTTTTCACAAGCTTTCATTTGACACCACACGATGACCTAGTAAAAAAAATTTTTTTTTTCACTTCCGATTACAACCCTCAAAACGAACCCCTTAAGTCAAAATTTATGTTACGGTGGTATAAAATGATCAGTGACTTCACAAAACACACCCCAAATGAGTTTTCAACAAAGTTTGTTTCCAATCTTTAATGAAAACTTATGACCTTGAAATTTTTGTTACCAGATAAATTATTAAGGGTAATGCACTCGTGATAATTTTCGTTCAATCTACACCCCGTGGAGAATATTCCAGAATTTTTCCAAAATTTTTTAATAAGTACTTTTCGAGATAAGACGGGGGGACAGCGATTTTTTAAAAATAATACAAAGAAAAGTGCGCGCAAGTATTACATATATATATATATATATATATATATATATATATATATATATATATATATATATATATATATATATATATATATATATATATATATATATATATTACGTGTTTTCACAAGCTTTCATTTGACACCACACTCGATGACCTAGCAAAAAAATTTTTTTTTCACTTCCGATTTCACCCCGCAAAACTTACCCCTTAATTCAAAATTTAACTTTCAAAACTACACGGCTCTGATGAGGCCATCAATTACTATACTAGTACCAAATTTCAACTTTCTATGTCAAATAGTTTCGGAGAAAATCGGGTGTGACAGACAGATAGACAGAGAGACAGACAGATAGACAAACAGACAGACACTGAAGTGATCTTATAAGTGTTCCGTACGGAACACTAAAAAGTAAATCAGGTAAGTTGTTCTTGATTGATAAGCGCACTAACGGACAGACAGACAGGCAGACAGAACGACGTTGCATTTTATATATATATATATATATATATATATATATATATATATATATATACATATATATATATATATATATATATATACATATATATATCTATATATATATATATATATATATATATATATATATATATATATATATATATATATATATATATATGTTATATATATATATATATATATATATATATATATATATATATATATATATATATATATATATATATATATATTATAGATAACCTAGCCAGAGAACAAATGTATGACTTAAAGAAAACACGTATATCGGATAAGTGGTTCTCGAGTGATAAGCGCACTAACGGACAAACAGGCAGACAGACGGAGATATGCCGCATTTTATATATATTATAGAAGGTTATAGGTAACGTGGCCAAAGAACAAATCTATTAATTAAAAAAAAAAAAACATGTAAATCGAATAAGTGGTTCTCAAGTCATAAGTGTACTAACGGACAGACAGAGAGACGTTGCATTATATATATATATATATATATATATATATATATATATATATATATATATATATACATATATATATATATATATATATATATATATATATATATATATATATATATATATATACATATATATATATTATATTTTTGCTACATGATATTGTTCCATATTCAATGATTTAGGCAGTGTATTGCAAGAGAACGCAATAGCAGAAAACTTTTTTCCGACTTGATTCACTATTATCGTCACTATTTATTCTTTACGTTTCCTAACGTAATAAAATATATGCTATAACCTAGCCAGAGAACATATGCATGTTTAAAAAAAAGCACGTAAATCGGATAAGTGGTTCTCGAGTTATAAACGCACTAGCGGACAAACAGACAGACAGACAGACAAACAGAGATGTTGCATTTTATGTACATTATAGATTATAAAATATTATAGATAATCTGGCCAGAGAACAGATCTACGAACCAAAGAAAAACACGTAATTCGGATAAGTGGTTATCAAGCCATAATCGCACTAACGGACAAACAGACAAAAATACAGAGATACGTGACATTTTATATATATTATAGAAAATTATAGATAACTTAGCCAAAGAACAAATGTATGAATTAAAAAAAAAACACGTAAATCGGATAAGTGTTAAGTTCTCAAGTTATAAGCTCATTAACGGACAGACAGAGAGACGTTGCATTTTATATATATTATATGCTTTGCTACATGATACTGTTCAAAGCACGTAAATCGGACAAGTGGTTCTCGAGTGATAAGCGTACTAACGGACAGACAGACAGAAATACGTTGCATTTTATATGTATTATAGAAGATTATAGATAATCTGGCCAAAGAATAAATGTATGAATTAAAAAAAAAAACATGTAAATCGAATCTCAAATAATAAAGCCACTAACGGACAGACAGACAGAGAGACGTTGCATTATATATATATATATATATATATATATATATATATATATATATATATATATTTGTTTACATATATATATATATATATATATATATATTTGTTTACATATATATATATATATATATATATATATATATATATATATATATATATATATGTTTACATATATATATATATATATATATATATATATATATATATATATATATATATATATATATATATATTATATTTTTTGCTACATGATATTGTTCCATATAATGATTTAGGCAGTGTATTGCAAAAGAACGTGCTAACAGTAAACTTTTTTCCGACTTGATTTACTATTATCGTCACTATTTATTCCTTATGTTACCTAACGTAATAAAATATAGCCTATAACCTGGCCAGAGAACACATGAATGTTTAACAAAAAAGCACGCAAATCGGATAAGTAGTTCTCGAGTGATAAACGCACTAATGGACAGACAGATAAACAGAAAGACGTTGCATTTTATATATATTATAGATTATACAAGGTTATAGATAACCTGGCCAGAGAACAAATCTATGAATTAAAAAAAAAACACGTAATTTGGATAATTAGTTCTCGAGCGATAAGCGCACTAACGGACAAACAGTCAGACAGGCGGAGATACGTTTCATTTTATATATATTATAGAAGATTATAGATAACCTGGCCAAAACACAACTGTTTGAATTAAAAAAAAAACATGTAAATGTTTCTCAAGTTATAAGCGCACCAACAGACGGACAGACAGACAGAGAGACGTCGCATTTTATGTATATTATATTCTTTGCTACATGATATTGTTCCGTATTTAATGATTTAGGCAGTGTATTGCAAGAGAACGCGCTAGGGGCAAACTTTTTTCAGACTTGATTCACTGTTATCGTCACTACTTATTCCTTATGTTACCTAACGTAATAAAATATATCCTATAACCTGGCCAGAAAACATATGTATGTTTTTTTAAAAAAAGCACGTATATCGGCTAAGTGGTTCTCGAGTAGCGCACTAACGGACAGACAGACAGACAGACATAGAGACGTTGCATTTTATATATGTTATAGATTATAGATATTGCATTATGAAAAATAAAAGTTAAATAGACAATTACAGGTTTTGGATTCCATGGAAATTAGATCGCGTTAAAGATTTATACCCTTTTATTGAATATGGCACTTGATTCACTAAAAGTCTGAAACTGGTCAAATTTGACGACAAGGAGTTTCTTATAAAACGTTGATTTGGTGATATTTAGAGTTCACACATTACAATGTCAAAAACAAAGGTCAACTGGACTGAAAGTTTAATAAATTTATTGCAGTACTCTAATCTATGACTAAGAACAGATTATTTAAAATGAATATAGCGCATTTTTTTTTGTCTTTTAATGGGCACAGCCCACATGCTGCAGGAAAATCCATAAAGCTCTGCAAGAGGGACACATTTACAGCAAAAGCAATTATGTCGGTCTTGAATCACTTATATGATATACAACTAATAGGATACATAAGGGTTATTCCATGGAGTTTAACATACTTTTGTAGTCAACGTTTCCACAAACACCCCCACAGATGGCAGACGGAATTTCGTTATCTTTTTTTTTTTAATATGTGAATATATTTCCAGACGCTATTTACATTCTCACAAATATCATTTTCGCTTTTGTTAATAAGATCAGAATAATATTAGCTTAGAATTTAAAAATAGAACTTAAATTACTAAAAGTAATGTAGTCAGATAAGGAACGGGCCTTTTCTAATTAATGTAAGCCAATATTAATTTTAACTTCTGTTCTAGATCAAACGAGAAACTTATTATTTTTAATTAGGGGTATATTTATCGAATTAAAAATTTAAAATATCGGAACATTAGCTAAAATCACTGTTAATAGAAGAAGTAGGGACAGAGTTCCAATATATATATATATATATATATATATATATATATATATATATATATATATACATACATATATATATATATATATATATATATATATATATATATATATATATATATACAATAGACAACAAAAAGGGAAGTATATTCTATCGCGCAAAAGTAAGATTAATTTAGAATTACAGGTAACACCCCATTAAAAAATACTGTATTAATCGTCATAATTTATTTTATTTTAATTTTAACTCTCGAGACCCTCCGTGGTACTGCTACCACTTCAACAGTTAAGAGTTATATATCTTATAATCAAAATGAAAGTACAAAGTTAGAAAATGGTGAAGGCTTTCCTAAAAAAATCGAGAGAGACAATTATGAACGATGACAAAGGAAATGTTTCTCTATGTATTCCATTAAAGATAAGCTCTGCAGACTATAATAAAATAATTTTGAATTCACAACAAGAACTAATTCTTATAAGAAGTAACGATGATAGTAATTCCATAGTATTTGCCACTGAATATAAAATTAGAATAACCAAGCTTTGCTGAGAAGTTCTCCATCTCACTGGACTCATCCTTTAAGACCCGACTTAACTAACTTTGTAAACTTATTAATAAAAATAGTAACATACTTATTACTTTGCAAAGTTAGGAATTAGTTGAATATCCAGACTTACTACATATTACAAGGCAGAAGTGACTCGTAGAAACTTTTACAAAAATTAAGACTTCATGGTTTAATTGTTTTTCAAACCAATAGACTTGAGTAAATTTGATCACTGCTAAGAAATATAATATATCTTAAAATCTAAAAGATATCCTAACAACGATCTTTAACTGCATTTTTAATTCAACAAAATTAAGATCAATGTCCCTATTCGCCATATTAACTCTTCACATTAAAGAGATTTACTGCAAAGTGGTCCGGTAACCCTGAAAATTGAATTCGTGACAAAAGAAAAGACTCAGCTAAAACAACAGCACATTGTTTTAAAATACATGATAAAATATGTATATTTGACGAAAATAGTAAATTAACTCTGAATTTAACCTTCACTTAAGTAATTAATATATTTAAGGTATATACTTTTAAAAAAAATCCTAGTTTTTTTATATTTCATAACAGAGTCAACAAAGGGTCAAGTGTTTTGTCAAGAAATTAAAGAACTTATAAAAGTAATACAAGAAAACCCTAGAAAAAATTTCGTATTCAAGAAATTTTCTAATTTAAAGAATAATTAGAATTCATATTATCATAAAAATAGATATAATGATTCACAGATAAAAAAAATTCCAAAAAACTTAGCTGTTGACGAGGGAGTCAGGATAAGTTATTATATATATTCAACGAGTCTTGTGCTTTAAGTCCACTTTTTTTAAAGTTACATAAACAAGCAATTTGTCTAGTGAAATATCAACACTACCTTAACTGAAATTTAGGACGCATCCCTCTTTATTGTTATGCAGATATTATGAGAAAACTTGCAGCTAAAGGAAACAAAAAGACATAATATATTAACAAATACTAATCTAAAGCTGTAATGGGATTAGAAGATCAATCAACTTTAATAACCCCAACACCATAATATGTATATCACTCAGAGTCGCCATTTATTTGCGCTTTATCAAATGTATTTTTATGTATGGTATTTTTTTATGACTTACTTAGTTACTTATTTCTAAGTCTTTCTACCTGATTAGTCTCTTCCACTCCTTTCTATTTTGTGACAGGTTCTTAATTTCACTCCACTGAATATTTCTCTCCTAGGTAGTCTGCCTTGCCTCTTCTTGCCATGTTCTCCTAGGTCTTCCTCTTCTATTTTTAATAAACCAACAAAATACTTTAAATATGTTTATCATCGTTTTAATTAATTTTTAAAAATGTTACCTTTTACTTATATAAGCAACAGATTTACTTATTTTGGACAGTTTCTAATCAATAAAAGGTTTTCATGTAATCCTAACAATTTAAACGCTAGTAATTACTTTGTTAGGTATTTTGTTTTTAAAAAGTTCTTATAGGCTACCAATTTGAGCTTTAGTTTCTTCATCAGCCAATGAATAGAATCGGAAACATGCCTCCTACATAATATACTCTTAATACAATTCTGTCACTAATACCTCAATGGTAAACACTTTACACTATTTCTAAAAGTTCTATACCCACCGCACTGATAAGTTCTAATGCAATGGTATTAGTAGAGTGCCTCAAGCGGCTAAAATTCAAAAAGCTGGGAATCCATAACCTTTTGAATATTACTGTTCATAAGGTATATTAAAAAGTTTACCCATTAAAATATATTTTTTGTATTTAATAATAAAATAAATAAATAAAATCAACAATACATATTATCTAATACAACGTAGGTTTAATAATGTAGTAGAAATTACGTTCCGAATTTATTTCTATAGAGATAATCTTGAAAACTAAATTACTGGAATTGAATTTGTTCAATTTCATCACTTTCTTCTACTTCATTTATTATTATAATATGATAGGCATTTAAGCAACTATCACCATGCCACTGTGCTACGCTACAATGCAATATAAAGCACTTTTTGACATCCGCAGGCAGATCCACATCCTGTTTTACAGTTACAGAACAGCTTTTTTAGTAAATTATTTGGAGCTGGGGATTGATTTATCGTTATTGGCACAAACATATTAGAATCATACTTCCACCCCCAATTTTCAATAGAAATATTATTACCTAGCCATATTTGTACTTTTAGGTATACTCTTTTTAGATGTTCAAATGCTGCATCAGATGCAAGCACTAAAGATGGCAATTAAATACATACGTATTTCTGGCTGTGCCTTTTACAAAAGAATTGAATCTGAAAGCATTTTTATCTCTGATTCTATGTGTATATATATATATATATATATATATATATATATATATATATATATATATATATATATATATGTATATATATATATATATATATATATATATATATATATATATATATATATATATATATATATATATATATATATATATATATATATATATATATATATATATATATATATATATATATATATATATATATATATATATATATATATATATATATATATATATATATATATATATATATATATATATATATATATATTATATATATATATATATATATATACATATATATATATATATATATATATATATATATATATATATATATATATATATATATATATATATATATATATATATTATATATATATATATATATATATATATATATATATATATTTATATATATATATATATATATATATATATATATATATATATATATATATATATATATATATATATATATATATATATATATATATATATATATATATATATATATATATATATATATATGTATATATATATATATATATATATATATATATATATATATATATATATATATATATCTGTGTATATATATATATATATATATATATATATATATATATATATATATATATATATTTATGTATATATATATATATATATATATATATATATATATATATATATATATATATATTTATATATATATATTTATATATATATATATATATATATATATATATATATATATATATATATATATATATATATATATATATATATATATATATATGTATATATATATATATATATATGTATATATATATATATATATATATATATATATATATATATATATATATATATATCTATTATTTTTATATTATTTACCTAATATTGACCTGAAGGTTGAGACTTTTATTTTTCTTTCTGTTGAAGATATTTAATGTACATGCACCAATAAGAACTTCAAGGATTACAAAACTGAAGGCACCTTGGTTAACTCAAAATATAAAATTTTGTATGTCTCTCCGGGATAAAGCTCTGTCCAAATATAAAAAAAGAAAAACTCCAGACAGCTGGGAGTCTTAGAGGCAGCTTAGAAATTTTGTTAGCTCCGCCATTGTTAGCGAAAAAAGAGCATATATTGAAAATAGTATTCGAAATAATGAGAATGAAAGAGATAACTGGAAACTTATAAAGGAAATGGATATCTACTCAAAAAATAAAAAAGTAATTCCTGAGGTCTTGGGTAGTGCTGATGATATTAATAGGTTCTTCGCAGGTGCGACACAATCCGGAGAGCCGAACCCTGAGATTTTAAATTTTTATAATAATAATAGAAAACACGGCGTGGGTAATTTTCGTTTTAGATTGGCAACGTTTGAAGATGTAGAGAAGGCCTTATCTTTAATAAAATCAAAAACCATTGGCTGTGGTCAGATCGGGTTGACAATGATAATTCGCTGTTGTCCTCACATTATTCTAGTAATTGTCCATTTGGTAAATTTTTGTATTGAAACCTGTACTTTTCCTGAAATCTGGAAAACATCGTTTGTTCTACCGCTTGTCCAAGTGAACTAAAAGACCTAAGACCTAGTATTCTGCTCACTCTTTCCAAAATAATTGAAAGAGTGTTGGACGGACAAATCAGATAGTATGTCGCCAGTTTTAAAATTTTGCCCACACAATCGGGCTTCCGTAAGGATCGCGGCTGTACTACTGCTCTGTTCAGGGTAATGGATGATATCTTGGAGGCTGTGAATCATGACGAATTGACAGCATTGGTCCTTTTGGACTATTCAAGGGATTTTGACCGGCTAAATCATGATCTTTTTCTGAACATTCTGAATTATATCGGCTTTGATGATACCTCACAGCGTGTTAATGTATACCTTACTGTTACGAAGCAGATGGTCAGAGTTAGTGATGCGCTGTCGGGCGCTCTGAAAATGTCCTGCGGTGAGCCTCAAGAATCGATTGTGGGCCCACTATTTTTCACTATTTATACGTCAAAACTTATTTCGTACTTAAGATATTCCTCAGCGCATTTCTACGCTGATGATACGCAATTATACATTTCTTCCTAGCCAGGCCACATATTGGAGGCTAATGATAAACTCATGCTTGATCTGGAGGCCCTTATGAAGGCATGAAGTGCACACTGCTTAGAAATAAATCCAACTAAATCACAGATTCTGTTATTTGGACGGACTCAGTCTCAGATTCAGCACCAGAATCTACTACAAGTTAACTTGAATAATGTAGTGCTAAGTGCATGTACTGATGCCCAAAACTTGGGCCTAGTAAGGGACTCCAATCTGAGATTCACGGGACATATAAATCTATCTATTAAAAGAGCATTCGCTAACCTTAAATTAATTTTCAGTCAACGCGTTCTTCTTACCGAGAATCTTAGAAAGATGCTGTGTGACTTCATTGTTCTGTCGCACTTTAACTACTGTGATGTGGTATACGGGCCCTGCCTTTTAGACTGTGACGCTAAGAGAATCCAAGTTATGCAAAATTCGTGCGTGCGTTTTATTGGCGGTATTCCAGGCCGTGAGAGAGGTGTCAGTGAAAAATTACGGGACATAAATAGGTGAAGATGAATGAAAGACGGGTGCTACACAGTTTGGTACTATACAATAGGATTATTTGTAATAGATGAATTTAGATACGATGAACATAACCTAGATCTGAGGCATCAATTCACTTTGACTCCGCCAATGCACTTGACTTCAATGTATGAGCGTTCTTTCAGTTACCAAATAGCTAAATTGTACAATAAAGTGCCTGTAGATCTGAGGGATGCGTCAGGTCACAGGTTTAAAAGAGCAGTAAAAAAACTATTGTTTATAGCTTATGCTGATTCCCTCCTCCGGCAGCTCGTACAATGGTCACCTCAATCGACCTCTCCAATGTTACATATACAGCAGTAGCCACCCACAGTATTAATATTGTGTATTGATTGCTATATTTTGTATTTTATATGCAATACTACTTTCTAAATATTGCTGTATATAATATGTATTCGCATTTCATGGTTGAGATAGAAAGTGTAACTTCAACTCCGCCAATTGCAATCCCACCATTTAATTACAATAAAGAGATTTTATTATTATTATATTATTATTATTTTTTGAGAGCATCGTATAAAGCCAGAATCTTCTTTTAGCATTTTTAAATGCTTCAGCATCATGTAAATCGTTGCATTTTTCAAAATCATTAGCAGACTTGTTTTTGCCTTTATTAAAAAAGCAGACATCATTCACAACCAGTGAAAGCCTGTAAAAAAAGAATATGCATTTCGGTAGTGATTTCTGCAAGCTTTTGGGTGAAAAAAAAATTCTTAGGAACTTTTTCTCGAAGTAACTTTTGAAAATAAATTTCACGGTCTTTTGGTATAATGCTGTTAATCGAATCAATACGTCGATACCTTCAGAAACTATAGCAACATTTACCGACTGTAAATTAATTGCTGTTTCAACAATCAATCTGTCTGCATCAGTTTTTGCTTGATACCTAAAAATATTATTGTCCGATAATTTCTTTTTCAACATTTCTATGAGTAGATACTAATTTTTATTATTTATAAGGAATTTTTCTTGGCCAATTTTAAGGCTTATATTTTCATCAAACTCAATTTATTTTTGAGTGCAAGACGATTTCATTAGGTTGATTTTATACTCCGTTTGTTCATAACCGTCCAATACTACGTATACATTTTTGCCATAATTATTCTTTAAATATCTTACATAGAGATTACATAATGTTCCCATTTTTCTTTCTAATTGTCCATTACATCGGAGTGATTAGATTCCTCCATCAGTTACGTAATTAATATTTTCTACATCATAAATAGCTATAGAGACTTAGGGAAATAGTTCATATAACGTTGTCTTTTTATCTTTCGAATTTGACCAACAGAGCGAGAGGATAAGGCACTAACTCATAGTTCATGTAAGTTTGAAGCTCTTCATCGGTTTTTTTTAAAATGTAAATACCAACCACGAATCAACTGGAACAAAATCATCATTAACTTTAATCTTGCTATTTTTTACCAATAAAGGATTGACTTTATCTTTTTCGATAACCTAAGATGTTTTAAATTTTTTCCCTCCATTTTTTTATTACTATCTTCGTGATCCTTAATCGTTAAAATAATTTATTTTTTCATCACCGGGTTGTAATCGACAAAATGGCATCTGTATCAGGGAAAGGGCAATCTTGTGTAAAAAAATCCTCAAATTTTTTTATATCTCTATCATCTCTTTCTATCCGAGCGTCGGATGAACCAATGTTTTGTTGACTTTTTTTGAAAGATATATTACAAAATTTTGCCATCCCTTCATTTATATCTTTAGTGTAAATCTCCCCTTGATCCATTTATATACGGCTACGTTTAAAACTAAACAATCATTGATTTAATCAATGTATGTTCAATCGTCTGGTCAGTTGGAATGCCAGAACAAAAATAATCTGAACACTTAGCTGTGAAGTATCCTTTTATGAACTTCTCAAATTCTCATCATCTCATATCTTGTAAATAAATTTGAGAAATCTTCGCATAAGAGAGATGCCCTGGTGCATAAAAATCATCAATTCAATACTATGCAAGTGTAACTTACAGTCCTCTAACTTGTCAGCACCAATCAAGTCTTTTAATATTGTGGCTCTCCGGTAATAGCTTATCCATTATTTACGAGTTTTATTTTTATTTTCAAGTTCAAGCAATTTATTTTCAAAAATTTCTGCTAGTATTTAAAACAGTTGGTTTTCAATAATTCCTATGAAGTGAAACATTTTAAAAATAATGGAATTTTCTTAGCAAAACTTAAAAGTGCGCATTATTCGCCTTAAGATTTACAAAAATCAATCGTGGTAAGGCTTGTTGCAATAAAATATGAGCACGTACGGCCCTAACATATGCACACCCAAATATTATGTGATCAATCTTATTTTCAACATAAATGGTACGAGCTCTTTAATTCCACTGTCATCCATGATATAACCAATAGATCCCATATATAATATAAGAGTGTGAAAATAGCCCAATCTTACAATTAAAACTTCATTGGGCAAACACAGAACAGAAGTTATATCATATGCTTTCAGAACCTTACAATACATGTTCTCATACATGTATTGTAAGGTTCGTTTTTAACATTTTAACATTATCTACAGAAGTAATCATACCTGTTTATATTGTGTTATAATTACTTAGAGCTGTATTGATGAATGGTAAACAAATTGTCGACGATTTACCAAAATCATGTACATTTGTCAACAGATTCATAAATCCATTCCATCTAGGAAATTTATTATCAATTTTAAATTTCCAAGTATATCCAAAGAATTTTCAATCGGCCATTTATAGTCTTATATGTGGTTCTATTTCAGATAATTTCACTTTGATTTTTTTAAATCCTACACCTGCAGAGAGTGGGCATACTTCGAGAGGGATATTTTCTGTTTCAGGAATTGTAGGTTCAGACGTAGGTTCTTTAAGCGCTTAATATGATCTATAGCCTATATATGCCATCACCGGGAGTAACTATTTCAATTGATCCTAAATTGTGGAAAGTTTATCTACCATCAGTTGTATTGACATTAAAATCCGCATTATCGGGCAATTGCAATAAATTACCGTGTTTAATTTTTATTGGACTTGAAAAAGTTGCTGAAACTTCATATAATTTTGCATCTTTATATGAGGCGCAAGAACCTAGAACGTTACGTATATTTATAATTTTTTATATATAAATCTTCTGTGAAACATTACAGCCAAGGAAACATGCAGGGGTAACATAAATGGTCGTGGTCGTACTGCTGATATGATGGCATGTGCTATTGATTTGCATTTATTGTTATAAAGACTATTTTCTGGTTTACTTTTTTTGTCGTTTAAAATTATTTATGATAGCAGAAAACTCAATTTAGGAATGTGTTCACCAATGTCAGCAAACATTTTTTCCCTTGCTAAATAATTTTTATTGACATAAACTTGACTGTTTTTTACTACACTATATGGGCATGGGCATAAAAAAACCCTAGTTTGTAAAAAATTCACCCATCTACCTTGTCATTAACTTGACGCAGCTCTCAAAGTTGATATTCCTGTGGATATTTTTATTAAATCTCCTAAATCTGTCCTTGATTTAATTTATCACAAATTATACAAAAATTTGCATCATTATTTTCATTGCTTGTTGGTTCTTTTTTTTCCATTTTTAACAAAGAAATCTAAAATAAAAGAAACAGTTCTTAGGGATATATATTAAGATTGAATGTTGTATTTTATCTCATATATATATATATATATATATATATATATATATATATATATATATATATATATATATACGAAATTTAACAAAATTGTCATTAAAAGTATAACATACTTACGATCGCGTTGTAATTTACAGGAAAATAAATGGCTTATAAAACATTTTTCCACATTTCCATCAATAAATTTATGAGAATAACGCGTAAAATACAATAAAATAATTATGAAATTACAAAAAATTTTACTGCCCAAAATACACAACAGAAACAGTATTTGAGTAAATTAAATTAAACAAAATACTTCAGTTGTACAGCAACATCTGTCATTATTCCCTCCATTTTTTGCCACCTGCTCCTTGCTTCTACTGCCTTTTTTGAATGCCTGGCATCTTCAAAAGATGTTCTTTAATGTCTATCTTTTGTTAAATAAAGGTTATACTATCAAAATTTCAAAGAATATTATTTTCGTTAAATGGCAATTTTAGTACGCTAAGAGTTTCAAAATAACTCACACGGGCTTATTCATATAAATTTGCTCAATTATTGTTATAATTAACCTATTTCGGTCTTCTACAGAGTACAGAATAATAAAACTGTGTCAGTTAATTCACAGAAAGCATTATCCAATATTTTTATTTTTATTAAACTGTTAAAGTAAAGAATTTCTGTTCCTCTGTTCCTGAAGAAAACTAAATTCCTATAAGAATTCAATGAGTCTTCTTATAATCCCAAATTCTCATCCCTACTTTTTATACAGGTGCTATTTCGTCTTAGATTTGTAATAGGTATACTTTTATGCTCAACGCTTTTATGAGTTACAGAGAGTGACTCCGGTTTATCGGAAAAAGGCGGCATAGGCTATATTTTAGCAGAAGGAGTAACTAAGGTTTGTAGAGAAGAGGGAGTGGCAAAGAGGAAGAATCCGGCAAATAATTTACTAGTGATCTATTATAATGAAGAAAGTTACGGAATTGCAGTAATTTTACCCAATATAATGTACCATAACGTCCTACGATCTCTATTTTATTTCATTTTAATACTTAAAAAAAATAAATAAAGACAAATATTAGAAGACCTTATTTATTAAAGTCATTTCCGGTTGGGTCGTTTAGGCCCTAAGTGGTAAAATGGCTATTTCTATACACAAATTGTCGTAAATTAATGTAATTTTCTCGAGCTTTTTTTACATTTACTTACATCACTGCTGGTGAGATATGTACATAAACTGATGTTTATAAATGGTTTTATCTTCCTACATTTATATTAATTTATATGAAATATAATAAAATATAATAATTATACTAGCAATCATAAAAAGTTTTTTACATGTCAACAGATTTTTCTATAAAAAATAATTAAACTGTCCTCGTTTAAATACGCACGTATTTCGTTCACAAAGAGCACACGTGCGTCTTATTTGAGTATAACATTAAACCAGGTGATTTTATAGTTATTAAATATTTTCTCTGGCGTTTATTTAACCAAGAATCTAAGTTATTGTAATACTTCATATTGATTGTCAAACATATTAAACCTATCATTTTTAGAGCTCAAGTTTTCCATATAGTTTCTGCTGCTGTCAATATTATTTCAATATATTCATTTGAAAAAAAGAGACTATATCTCGAAAAATTAGTTTTTGAAATTTAAATCATAAAAATATTTTATGAATTTCTAAACTGAACAAATAATTTGCCAAAGAACGTAACTGGTCAATCATGGATGGGGAACTAAACAAGAATTGGGTCTATACAACCTGTAAAAAGAATTGACAAAAGTTTTCAATGCCTGTCTACTGCTAATTTTGTTAAAATTGGCTAAACAGACCCTTCTCATTTGAAGCGTTCTATCTCGTCAACTTTTTTTGAAATAAATATCTAACTACAAAGTACCTATCATCAATAATAAGCATTATTTAACAACCATGAAAAAGCAAATTCTCGGTGTTGCTTATTTCCTATTAAGCATGAAAACTACACTAATTTAGCACACCAAAACAATGTTACTTTGTATGCTTAATTATTTAGACAAATTGCCCGTACGTATTAAGCCGACACCAACAAAATTCGTTTCGTGTTAAGGGTGTGTTTAATTAAATTAATTATTCGAAATCGATTGATATTACACGAGAAGGGTCATGGTATTTCAGGCTATTTCTAAATGCGGACGAAAATATTTAATTAGTTTAATAACACTTTTGTAACTAAATTCCACAGTGCAAATGATATTTTACTCAATAAATTTTTACACTCTGCTAGCGTCAAGTATATAAGACCGTTCCAAACTGGAACTTTCTGCAAGTTTCTTCAACGATTGCATGATGCGCTTATAGATCTTAAGATGAGAATACTCACATATTATATATTTTTATCACAAGTAAGTAGGTTTCTTCTTCTTTCTGCTAAAGTAATACTGTTATACACTTAGAGTTTTTACAGTTTATTACAACAAATATAAAAATTTATGTGATTTATAAATGAAACATAAATTTGAAGTAAAAAATAATAGTTTTATAAACAAATTAATTTATATTTCGGATTAAAAAAATATTATAAATAGATAGATAAATTAAACACATATTTTTAATGGTAAAGGAATAACACATACTTTTTTAATTAAGATATATCGTTTTATTTATCAGTTAATGTAATCATGGAAATTATGCTATTTCTGCCATAATTGTATTTAATTAATTAAACAGGATTTACAATGTTCCAATACTCTAACTCTACCTTTATAATAACTATTTCTACATTTTTAGTGTTCCGTACGGAACACTTATAAGATCACTTCGGTGTCTGTCTGTCTGTCTGTCTGTCTGTCACACCCAATTTTCTCCGAAACTATTTGACATAGAAAGGTAAAATTTGGTAATAATATAGGAATTGATGGCCTCATCAGAGCCATGTAGTTTTGAGAATTAAATTTTGACCTAAGGGGTTAGTTTTGGGGGGTGAAGTCGAAAGTGAAAAAAAAAATTTTTACTAGGTCATCGAGTGTGGTGACAAATGAAAGCTTGTGAAAACACGAGTAAAAAATATATATATAATATTATACTTGCGCGCACTTTTCTTTGTATTATTTTTAAAAATTCGCGAAAAATCGCTGTCCCGGGCCTTATCTCGAAAAGTACTTATCAAAAAATTTCGAAAAAATTCTGGAATATTCTCCACGGGGTGTAGATTGAACGAAAATTATCACGAGTGCATTACCTTTAATAATTTATATGGTATATAAAAAAAACAAAAATTTCAAGGTCATCAGATTTCAGTGAAGATTGGAAACAAACTTTGTTGAAAACTCATTTGGGATGTGTTTTGTGAAGTCATTGATCATTTTATACCACCGTAACATACATTTTGTTTTAAGGGGTTCGTTTTGAGGGGTGAAATCGGAAGTGAAAAAAATTTTTTTTTACTAGGTCATCGAGTGTGGTGTCAAATGAAAGCTTGTGAAAACACGAGTAAAAAATATATATATAATGTAATACTTGCGCACACTTTTCTTCGTATTACTTTTAAAAAATCGCTGTCCCCTACCTTATCTCGAAAAGCAATTATCAAAAAATTTTGAAAAAATTCTGAAATATTCTCCACGGGGTATAAATTGAATGAAAATTATCACGAGTGCATTATCTTTAATAATTTATTTGGTATGTAAAAAAAAAAAATTCAAGGTCACCAGTTTTCAGTAAAGATTGGAAACAAACTTTGTTGAAAACTCATTTGGGATAAGTCACTGATCATTTTATACCACCCTAACAAAAAATTTTTATTTTAAAAACAATCAACGTACGGAACACTAATTGTGCAAGTTCAACTTGCACTTGACCGGTTTTTTTTTTAGTTGCATCCGATGCTGTAGAAAGAAATCACTTTTAAATTTAGTGATTTACAAATAGTTATACACTAAAGCAATTATACATATACAATATTCTAGCAAAAACCAATAATTACTATATTGCTATTAAAAAAATTATTTACTTTTTACTATAGTTTCATTAATGAGAACAACGGCACAGAGCACATCGATTGGGATGTACTTTTTCATCATTAAATGTTACATTTGAGAATAAATACTTTTACACTTGACTAGGCCCAATCATGACCGAAACTTCAGAAACTCAATAATTCTCTTATACATGGTGCCCCATAAGTGTGACATAATGATTCCACAGCATTTATTAATCAGTGTATCAAAAAAAATATTTAAATGAAAATTATAGGGTATTATACGACGCACATGCTGACATTGACAATCAAATGCTTTGAACTGTCAGTTCGAAAAATAACACCATCTTGATTTTTTTTTTTAAATGGGAAGCTAACATACCATATGTCTAAATTGAGCTGTTTTGGAATTATTGTCATTCGAAATTTAACATAAAAAAAGAAAAAAAAATTATTAATAAATACTTTAGGTTTATTTTTAAGGTAACAAATGCTCAAAATATCTACCGTTAACAGCGAGGCAATGGCCCAATCTGTCACAAACAGCATTAACAAAGTTTTGCAGAGAATCGAGGGTGATCTGTGCTACTTCATATTGAATTCTTTGTTATAAACCTTCTACAGTTTTAGGTTGATTTCGGTAAAGTTTGGTTTTCAAATAACCCCATAAAAAAAATCGAGTGACGTAAGGTCGGGGCTCCTTGCAGGCCATTCTACAGCACCTCTTCTGCCTTTTCATTAATTAGGAAAAATCGGATCCAAATATCTATGAACATTGATTTCATAGTGAGAAGGTGTGCCGTCTGTAAATACTGCTGTCCTGTAAGATTTCATCGATAAAAAAGTTTAACGAAGTCGACCTAAAAATATAGAAGATTTACAACAAAGAATTCAATATAAAGTAGCACAGATCACCCCAGATTCTCTGCAAAACTTTGTTCCGGCTGTTTATGACAGACTGGGCCGTTGCCTCGCTGTTAACGGTAGATATTTTGAGCAACTGTTACCTTAAAAATAAACCGAAAGTATTTATTAATAGTTTTTTTTGTCTTTTTTTTTACGCTAAATTTCAAATGACAGTAATTTCAAAACAGTTCAATTTAGATATATGGTGGTATGTTAGAAAAATAATATCTAGAATTTTTAGTAGGGCTCGAAAATAAAATAATATACAGGGCTTTTCACTTAAAAAAATCAAGATGGCGTAATTCAAACTGGCAGTTTAAAATATTTTATTGTCAACAGCAGCATGTGCGCCGTATAACACCCTATAACTTTTATTTGTTTGTTACTTTTTAATACACTAATTAACAAATGCTGTGGAATCATTATTCCATACATATGGAGCACCAAGTGTTACTGTATGTATTACAACCTTTATTACTTAATAGAGCAATGTCGGGTTGTACACCTAGGGGTAACAAGAGATAAGGGGAGAAAGCTTTATTTATTGGTGTATGTACATATACATATTAACATATATCGATAAACAACGTTTTTTTCTCTATTCTTCCGTTCATCACTTATTCCTAGGTTCATAAAATGTAAATATATGAGCCGTAGCAAGTTAAGATTTCTAAAAAAAATTAGTGTCTTGTGAGAACTGCCAATTATTGTACGAAAATAAATTTTGCTGACATCTGTCGGACTCGAAAATAGCTAAGCAGAGTTCTTCAACACATATTTTTTTTATATATTATACAATCTTCGTCGGTATACCGCAAATATCGTTGTAAAAACTACTGAAAACTTTTTGATGACTATATTTAATTCATAAAACGTAAAATAAAATTGGAAGTTGTTTTTGTTTCTATATAGCCGCTTTTCCCCATAAAGGTGGGCGAAATTTAGATGGTAAAACTATACAATATAACTAGTTATTTGATATTTAGTTTTTAAATTCAAAATATCTTTCGCAAGTTATGTAATTTAAAAAAGAAAATAAAATTTACATTTGGTTACATTGTTAACAGGAGTCTGAAAGACCTGGTAATGGGATACTAACAGAATGTTACATTTGTCGGAATTGACAAATTTTTTTTTTCTTTACCTAATCCACGGTATCCCCAGTTCAATACATTAAACTATTTTAATGCAATGTATTATTTATTTACTTCCTTATTTAGTGATGGTAAGATGTGTATATGACCCCAAATCAACAAATAAAAATAATTTTTAATTTCAGACACCGCTCGACTGTTAACGTGGATCGCGCATATAGTTTTAGGTACCAAGTGTTTTACACTTTGGATGGGATTAATTGTGTATTTGACAACTTGATAATCATTTATTTAATGGTTTATGCTACCAAAGTTATAGGAAAAGAAAATACCACAATACTAGCTGTTTTTTGCTTCTTAATTATATAGCTATACAAAAGTTTAAAACGCAGTTCGGAAAGGAGTTTGAAATCGGAAGTACAGAGTAATATATCTATTACATATACATACAGAGGAATTATATATATATATATATATATATATATATATATATATATATATATATATATATATATATATATATATAATATATATATATATATATATATATATATATATATATATATATATATATATATATATATATAATATATATATATATATATATATATATATATATATATATATATATATATATATATATATATATATATATATATATATTTAACCTCTTCGGGCCCAAGAGAGAATTGACGTAAATTTTTTGCTGCCAAGTGAAATAAATACACTTCAGGGGTCCCAAAACATTAATCATTATAGATAAATTTTTTTAAAAGCGCAGTTTTTTCAAAAATTGTGGTATCACAAATGATACTTTGGGTCTGTACGATGCTATTAAAACAATTAAGGTTTTTTTTTCAGTATTTATTTGTGAAATTTAGAAAAACAGTTTCTTTTAATACTGCAGCATAAAAATACATTGCATTCAACACATTTGCAAAAGGTTAAGTGTGTGCACCCAGGATATCTGCATTTTGACCTACATTTTTGTTTCTCGCTAACGAATTCCGGGAGATGTTTCGCTTCTTGTTTTCGTAAACGTTTGTCAGGAACTGGCATAATTTTTCTTGTTTTCCTTGGAGGTTCATTGTTCTCTTCTTCAGTAGTTGTCGAAGTTGATTCATGTTGTTTTTCTCTGTACAAAAGAGACTTAGCAAGCGAAAATTTGAATGACAAATAGTCTTCGATGTCTTTTTTGGGAATTTTTTCAGCATGCAAACTTCTCGATATTGGAGCCAACTAGCTGCAGCGCTAAAATCAACAAAAGCGCAAATACATCGGATGGTCCATTTATTTGTTCTATTGCTCATAGGGTACTTTGACATAACTCTGTCCAACAAGTCCACACCTCCCATTTTTTCATTGTATTGCTGAACCACTGATGGACGACTGATTTCTATGTATTTTTTTCCTGCACTGACCAGCGCTTGCATGAACCTAAGGGCTCTGTTCCAAATTCTCCCGAAGCCAAATGAATTGGTTTAGAATCAAACCATTTTGTAAGAGCTATTTTGTTATCTTCAGTAACCAACATATCATGACTTCCCCTTCCAGATTTTTTTAAATTTTTGTCAGATAACAACTGCGGATCTGTTTTTGGTATTCTCATTTTCATTAGCGTGCCAGTTACGTATATTTTCCGAGAAAACAGAATATCAATCAATGTTTCTGATGTGAAGTATCTGTCGACAAATACTGATACTCCTACTGGTAAAGTATCTGTTAGTTTCAACACCACCTTTCCACCAACATCTAATTTTTCTGGTGTATGGATTAGACTGGATTCTGTGGATTTGCCCTTCCCTTCATATAAATGAAAATCAAGTGGTATCCCGGTAGTCGTCGTCATAACAAAATTTTTCAGCCCAACAGGATTAGGTTTTCCCCGCACAAACTGTCTCATCAGTACCTTTCCATGAAATGGGATCATCTGTTCATCAATTAATACGTTTTGAGATCTTTTATTTTGTCGACAACCTTTTTGGATTGAATCCAACATCGGTCTGACTTTCCAAAATCTGTCAAGTGCTTTAGACTCGTTGGATACAGAATTATCGTCCACAATTTTTAGCCGTGTTCTCAGAGCGAAAAAACGATTTCTTGACAGATTATCTGAAACGATTGGTACCCTGGTATCCGACCTCCAAAACATTCGGATTCTTGGTAAACTGTAAATACCAATGAGCATGCAACACGCAAGGGTCATTTATTGAAAAAAAACGTTTTTAATTCTTCTGGACTGGTCCCCAGCGACTTTCCTGATACTTTCACTTCCTTTATATTTGTGTACATAGCCATGGATTGAAAAAAATTATCGTCAAGGTATTTATTGAAAAAGTCAATAGGCTTTGGAATATTTTCAAGGCTCAACGGATCTCGATCACAAGGCACATACTTCTCAC
The DNA here is from genome assembly GCA_019049505.1 of Pachyrhynchus sulphureomaculatus. Classification (NCBI taxonomy): domain Eukaryota; kingdom Metazoa; phylum Arthropoda; class Insecta; order Coleoptera; family Curculionidae; genus Pachyrhynchus; species Pachyrhynchus sulphureomaculatus. The sequence goes on from CM032447.1 coordinate 143,435,801, forward strand.
GTTGTGGTTGAAAATTGGTTCTCTTCCATTTCCATTTTTTTTTACCAATTGGAATCAAATTTATTAACGGCAAGTCGTCGTCCCAACTGCTACTGTTTTCAAGCTCACAGCCTAAATTATCGTCCTCTTCTTGGTCATTTTCAAGGATCATTTGGTCTTGGCTGGCGCCAAAAGTTTGGATTTCTGAAGGCTCATCCCACGCGCCCCACTCGTCGTCGTCATCAAGAAGATTTTCGTCCAAATCGGAATCATTTAAATTCAAATTATCTGCGATATCCTGTAGTTCTTGAAGAGAAAGCGCTGAAAATAAAAATGATAAATGTATCGTTTGGGTCCCACGGTATCAACGGTGATACCCTGGGTTCCAGGAATCAAAAATATTATTTATCCTACTATGCCTACTATAACAAATATTCCCCACCTTTCTTTAACTAATAATTAGAAAGCTTATTAAAAAAAAAAAAAAAACGACACAAATACTAGGTACTTACGTTTATTTTGCGTAATTTTATTAGCAGCGGCCATGGCGACTCAAAACGTGCATGTAAACAACTGAATATCTCGACTACATTGGCCCCAACGTGAGCCGGCAATTTTCTGCGCATTAATATACGCATATCATAACATATATGATAACAGCGGGAGCGTTGTCCAAATCGAGCTGCAGATTTGTTAAATAATTTAGAACTCGGGGTATCATATATGATACCCGGGGCCCGAGGAGGATATATATATATATATATATATATATATATATATATATATATATATATATATATATATATATAATTTCAATTTCTTATCAGGACTTCTTTATCATTAACCTACACCAATTTTTATGTGCGTAATTATAGAAGCAAATTATATGGTCTGGTAACACCAGACCAAATTCTTTTGAGTCATGATTCTTCTCAGTTCAAGTCATCAGTTAAAATCGACTTAAATTATATGCTGAGGGTTATCGTACTTCTAAGTATATAGATGCTGAAAATATCTTGCAAAAGTTATGTAAATTTTTTTAAAGTTTAAATTGGAGTTCTGTGGCATATAAAAATATTTATATTTTTTAAACTTTTAAACACTATAGAAAAAAAAACGAAAAACGTAGCAATAAAGTTCGGCCGGTATATATTACGGCTGATACGCTCAAAGCCTCAACTCCATTAATCAAATGTCTGAACCCTTTCCAACATTTAACCTCTTATTCTCGGATGAGACACACTTCCACCTTAACGGCCACATCAATAAACAGAATTGCAGTTATTTGACTCCCACAAATAAGCAGCTAAAGCATCAAGGGTCTTTATGATGGCTTTGGTCGCAATGTAGGCATGTGGAATAAAGGCCCCGTACTTCTTTAAAAAGTATGTGAAATTGATTGAGAGCATAGGTTTGCTGGTTATGCGAGGAATTTTCACTAATAGAATAATTTCTAAAATAAGTGGTATAAGTTAGCCTATAGATGATTAAACAGTTTACAGTAACAAAAACGGCAATGAAAAGCAGAACTGTAATGATTAATTTGACCACTCCTTTAGAAGAGTGCCGGGAACGTAGTAGTCTAAATTAAGACGACAATAATTTTATAGGGACAGTGATTTGATATGCTATAAAGGTTTTTTCATTGGTCCTTTTTTTACATTCAATATTGTAAAATTAAGCTTTTTATGAAATACCTTGTATATGTGAAACTTTTATCCATAAATTGTGCAAAACTTCACTACAATCACTTTATTTTTTTTTCGTAAAATTATAGCGATGAAAAATAATACCATCAATTTTGTAATATTCACTTTTTTGTCACCGATATTATACGAGATTGTGAAAAAGCTAGTAAAATTATAAGTAGTAACCTTAAAGTCGGAGGATCTTAAAGAAAAATAATTTACAATAATGTAGATAATTAATACAAACAAAACAGGGTTCAGGCTATAGGAAGAAAATACACAAAATATAGCAAGTTTATGTAGACCAATAGGATAACAATTAATGAGCCAACTTGTATTTTTTGTCAACAGTTTTCAATTGTTACTAGATACCCCACAAATTGTAGCAAGATTTTGACATTTTTAATTATTTTTTTTTAGTTCTGACATATTTTTATATCTAATTGTGCACATAAAAATTGAAAACTGTTTGAAATACATATGTTTTATTACTTTGATTTATTTCTAGTTATTCTAATAATTGAGTTTTAGATAAATCACGAACATCTATTATTTAGTATTTATGGCAACTATTAAAAGTCTAATTGAATAAGATGTTTCTCTAACCAGATTTTCATCTCGGACTGCTGCCTACGGTCATCGATTCTTCTGTTCATTTCATCTAATTGAGTTACCTTAAAGAAATTTTCACTTGTAGTGGGATTGCAACTTTCGCAAGGGCACTGGTAGTTATCTATGCATATAAGGAAATTTTAATTGATTAAGTTACATTATAAAATAATACTATTCAACTTTCAACATATTTAGTTTAATTACCATCATTAATTTAAATTATTGTTTCTGTTCAAATGAAACTAAATAAACTAAATTAGCGGACAATCAAAATGCAAATAAAACACTGTGGAACAAATTTAAATAACAAATATTTCAGAAACTTTTGCGATTTCAAACTGGACATTTATTTTATTCAATGTCAAATGTTTGTGAACCGTTTGTGGTAAATTCTTATGTACTAATTATATGGAGGGTTTAGGAAAATAAAATAAGTATCAAATTTTAAAGAACCGGCAAAACAATATTATACCCTCGGAACACATTTGCCACTTTATTACAAGCCAATGCATAAAAAATGATGATTCTTGACATTAACATTCGAAACTTTCTGGTTGTAAAAGAACATAAATAACTTGGTGATTTTACCGCTACATAAATTTTGCAACTTTTAGGTCCACTCTCTTTTTTTAGTTTCCTTGTTAAGGGGATGTATTAGTGAAAAAATTAATCTCCGAAGTTTTCAGTTTTCTTGATGTTTTAAGGTTAAAATATCAATTTCAAATTTGGCACGCATATAATAACCGACACAAACCGATATCCTACAGTTTCTGAGCGATATCTCTTCAAAGGCAAGGTTGAAATAGGAGAGGATCAATAATGTTGGTATAGTTTTAATAGCATTTAGGGATTTTTTTTGAAATAATAAAGTCTAAGCATAATAAAAATATATAAATGGTTACAAAGGTGGATGTAGAGGTTAACGGGATTGCTTCGTTCACATATCGCATTATATCTCATTTTTTGAGGGTTCTTGGAGTCCAAGAATCGGAAAATTACTTAATTTATTTTAAAATGGAAGGATGTGAAAATAATTCGAAGTATAGTATAGTTTCAATAGAGGTATGAGAACTTTTCCAGTTTTTTGGTTGCGATAATGACCAAACTTTGAGTATAATTATATACAGAAATATATAAGGAGGAATGAGCAAGGGAGTTAAAAAAGTGACTTCGCATTTATAGTGTTATGGATTTTTCTCAAGGTTCTTTTGGTCAATATATATCAGAATTATATTATTTTCTCATTATTTTCAATGGTCGGGTCGTTGAATATTTTAGAGTTACAATAGAAAGATGAAATCTTACCGGTTTTTAGTTGCCATAATGGACAAATTTGAAACAAGAATTAATAATATAAATTAGTCAAGCATGTAAAGATTTAAAAAGTGATGAAAAAGGTGAGAATGGTACCTTTACATACGGTAGTATACATCCTTTCCAGGATTCTTGAATACGAGGAATATATAAATTGTATTTTTTTGTAGTTCATATCATTTTTGATTCTACTATTGCTTGACGGAAAATTGAGAGGTTCGAGTGCGCATACCGTATTTATATGTTACGCTGCCTAGAATATATATTGTAAAGCTCAGTGGTGAGGGTGGCTTCGCCTCTTTTAAGTTGCCATGGATGATCGTGGTGTTGTCAACTGTGGTGTTAGCTCCTGGAGACTTTTCTTTCGTTGTTATTAAACCATGCCATGCTGTTAAGAGGTTGAGGGCATTATCTCTTTTGCTTAGAGTTCCGGATTTCTCGATCTCGAAGTGGTTCTTGGATGATTTTTGTGTTGTAGTGTTGCTCTGTGGCTTTTTGCTTGTAACCGTTGAAGTCGATTTTATGTCCTGTCGCGAGCTGTTGTTGAAAGAGACCTGATGTGGGTTATTTATTGTGGATGCTGAGTTTGCGCTCTTCGACTCTTGCGGATATCCTTCGGTTTGTTTGCCCAACGTAAGTTTCATTGCAATTACCACATGAAATGCTGTATATGCTATGATTTTCTAGCTTTATTTTGTCTTTAATGATTCTATTATTTGACATAGTTTATAGGCATTTTGTATTTTCGTAGAAGTCGTCAGATGCTATCTGTCATTCCTTTGAATGAATGGAAGTATGATTTTTGGTTTGTTGTCAGGTTGTTCTTGGGGCCTGGTTTGAATGTTTTTGTTTTTGTATCACTCTTTTAATTGTACTGCTGTACTTGTTTTGTTTTAGTGTGTTTGGAATCTTGATCAACTCATCTTGACTCATAGTGGTGTCAGTTGAATGGACAGATCTCGAGACTAGGGTATTGGCTACTGCTTATAACTATGGAAGAGGGTGGTGTGAATTTGCATGTAAATATCTATTGGTATGTGTTGGCTTTCTATATACTGTGCGGTTGGGATGCCCTTCTGTGGCCTTATCTAAAAATGACAGTAGGTTATTTTCTTCTAGATCTGATGCAAGGAGTTCATGCGATTTAAAAATGTGTAGGGTTCTGTTCCAAACAGCCAAACAACAAATATGTCATCAACTTAGCACACCCAGGGTTTTGGTTTTAGAGTAGCTTTGTTTGAAGCCGCTCTTTCGAAATAGGTCATGAAGAGATTTACTATGGATGGTAGAGATAAATCCATGGCAGTACCTTCTACTTGCCTCTATATGTCAAAAAAGAAGTATACATTTTTCAAGCAATATCTGGATAGATTTTCGTTATGTACAAAGGGATTTTACCCTTTTTCATATCCTAAGGATATCGGTGTAATATCCGTCAATGTTGTCCAAGTGTCGAAACATACATTTTTGTATTTCACAGCACCTTTTAGACAACGCGGTAGTGCTGCCTCTGACATTATTGCATTCCGACATTATTGCATTTCTGCGAACAACTACTACCTATGTACGTGGCCAGGCCAAATATACTTAAATAAATTAATAAATAAGTATACAGACCTTCAGGATTGAACCCCTGGACCTTCTGCACCGTAAGTAAACTACGTCACGGAGCCACGGGCCGCCACTAATATATATAATAAGTAGGCTGAAAAGTTTTTGGTCCAGCTATTTAAAACATATTTTCTGCAAAATTTGACGTTATTCATCAACATAGTCTACTTCAAGAGCGATGCAATCAGTCCCACGCTGAGGTTTCTATACCTATCTTGTAGAAGGATTTATCTTTGACTTCAAAATAGGCCTCAGTTTCGGCGATAATTTCTTCAATGTAGCCAAATCTCTTTCCTGCGAGCATATTTTTGAGGTCTGCGAATAGATAATAGTCGCTGGGGGCCAAATCTCGAGCATTCGGTGGATAAGGAAGCAATTCGAACTTCAATTCACGCAATTTTGCCGTCGTAATCATTTACTTGTAACACGGTGCATTTTCTTGATGAAAGAGCACTTTTTAGTGTTCCGTACGGAACACTTATAAGATCACTTCGGTGTCTGTCTATCTGTCTGTCTGTCTGTCTGTCTGTCACACCCGATTTTCTCCGAAACTATTTGACATAGAAAGGTGAAATTTGGTAATAATATATGAATTGATGGCCTCATCAGAGCCATGTAGTTTTGAGAATTAAATTTTGACTTAAGGGGTTAGTTTTGGAGGGTGAAGTCGGAAGCGAAAAAAAAATTTTTTTACTAGGTCATCGAGTGTGGTGTCAAATGAAAGCCTGTGAAAACACGAGTAAAAAATATATATATAATATTATACTTGCGCGCACTTTTCTTTGTATTATTTTTAAAAATTCGCGAAAAATCGCTGTCCCGGGCCTTATCTCGAAAAGTACTTATCAAAAAATTTCGAAAAAATTCTGGAATATTCTCCACGGGGTGTAGATTGAACGGAAATTATCACGAGTGCATTACCTTTAATAATTTATATATGGTATATAAAAAAAACAAAAATTTCAAGGTCATCAGATTTCAATAAAGATTGGAAACAAACTTTGTTGAAAACTCATTTGGGGTGTGTTTTGTGAAGTCACTAATCATTTTATACCACCGTAACATAAATTTTGACTTAAGGGGTTCGTTTTGAGGGGGTGAAATCGGAAGTGAAAAAAATTTTTTTTTTTACTAGGTCATCGAGTGTGATGTCCAATGAAAGCTTGTGAAAACACGAGTAAAATATATATATATATATATATATATATATATATATATATATATATATATATATATATATATATATATATATATATATGTATATATATATATATATATTATATATATATATATATATATATATATATATATATATATATATGTATGTATATATATATATATATATATATATATATATATATATATATATATATATATATATATATATATATATATGTATATATATGTATATATATATATATATATATATATATATATATATATATATATATACATATATATATATGTATATACTCGTATATAATGTAAAACTTGCGCACACTTTTCTACGTATTACTTTTAAAAAATCGCTGTCCCCTACCTTATCTCGAAAAGTACTGATCAAAAAATTTTGAAAAAATTCTGGAATATTCTCCACGGGGTATAGATTGAACGAAAATTATCACGAGTGCATTACCTTTAATAATTTATTTGGTATATAAAAAAAAAACAAAATTTCAAGGTCACCAGTTTTCAGTAAAGATTGGAAACAACCTTTGTTGAAAACTCCTTTGAGGTGTGTTTTGTGAAGTCACTGATCATTTTATACCACCCTAACAAAATTTTTTATTTTAAAAAACAATCAACGTACGGAACACTAATTGTGCAAGTTCAACTTGCACTTGACCGGTTATTTTTTAGTAAATTTTGCTTTATTTTTGCAAAATTTAACTTTCAAAACTACATGGCTCTGATGAGGCCATCAATTCCTATATTATTACCAAATTTCAACTTTCTATGACAAATAGTTTCGGAGAAAATCGGCTGTGACAGACAGACGGACAGACAGACAGACAGACGGACAGACAGACACCGAAGTCATCTTATAAGTGTTTCGTACGGAACACTAAAAAACGAAACTCTTCACAAATAATCGATTTTCGAGTTTTCTAGCCAGGAACTTGTGGGAAAGAATGGCTTATATGTTTCAGTTTCGTCATTTTTGTTCTAGTTGCAAAGCTTTCCATTTTGTAACATTATGTGTAAGGCATTGATAAAAGCGTGTAACAACACTAGAAAACTTTTACTATTTTTGATTGAATTGTCATTAAAAAAAAATATGCAAGAGAAATAAATTTAATTGTTTATATTTTCTATGGGGTTTATGTATTGTCTAAAATTTTCCTGGTTGTTTTTTTCATTAGATATAGGCACACGAAATTACGAAACTATTAATTTGTTTTTAGTTACAAATTATGTATGAGTAATTTAGCTTTTTTCTTTAGACATAGGCTCAAAAAAATTATAAATATGTCTCGATAGTATAATAAACATAAAAGTATAGTAAGAATACAATTTTAGCTATAATACAAAATTAGGAGTCCTTTAGTTGTATAAAAGATCTAGATTAGGTAAAAATTTACAAGTCGTTGATAAGTACTTAGTCGCCAGCACTTTTCTATTTTGTCAATCAATTTCTTAAACAATAAATTTTAGAATTTAACCTATTTTTTACAATTCTTGTAATTGTCTGTCAGTTCTTAACAAAAAGTAGCCTTTTTTATGTCAACAAAAATGCAAGTATGTGAATATCTAATAAAATTTATTGTAATAATAAAAATGTTAGGCACTAAGAAACAAGAACTTATATGCTCTCTTTCCTTTTTAATCTGAATACGATAACAGAAAATAAAAATATTTCGTAATCAGAAGCTTTAATTTTCATAGTGTTGTGTGTTTTACTCCTCACAGTGTTATTTGGTGCTTCCTGATTCTTGGATGCCTGTAGTTATTACTCCTTTCCCTAAAATACCAAAATCCAATATAAGTGTTTTTCTTGCATTCCAAAGGTTCAGGAAAGGATAGTAAAAAGGCAACTAAGCAGCCATACTGACAAATTGTTGGCAGTGCATTAATTTGAAAAAGATAGTGTCATGTTGTTAAGTTCCAAAAGAATTGGAATAAAAATTATTACTCTTTTTTAATAAAATTAATATCGTAGTAGTGTCAATAACTGAAACCTGTAGAAATTAAAGTCTAGGTTAGATTGAAATTTAAATAGATCACATGTTTATATAAATATTTGTACAGCATATTTTATCTTAAAAATCATATACAATCTTAGAGATAACTTAAGTCATAGCCTTAAAACAGATTTGTGTAAATAGTTTGGGTTATCTAAATTTGATGTTTGTGAGTCTGTGTATGGGTTTAATATTTGGTATTAGCAACAGTCGATTTATTGTTGTAATGTGAGCGACAGAAATTCATTACATACAGATTATTTTGTTCAGCTAATAAAAATTTAACAAGAATCCCTTCTTATTTATGCAGAAAAGTTTCATTCAGATCCGATGTTCATAAATTAAATGTCCCATTTGAAAGCCGCCTTACTTCTCCAGCTCATTGAACTGAACAATTTTGTGTATTTTTCTTATATAGTTTCTAGACTTTATAATGTGATTCATGCAGAGTTAAAAGTAAAGAATTCCAAGTCATTAATAATTGCATATAAGGATTTTTTATTAAATGGATAATATTTTTTCCTCGGGTTAAAATTAATCCTGTTAGTAAATATTACATTGAGGATCTTTTAATTTTAATAATTTCCGATGTACTCCATGTAAATATTTATTCGAAATATTATATAATTTAATATTATGTTCCTTCAATTTAATTACTTAAGAATTTATTTTATACTTTCTTATTTTCTTAGAGTGCTTAATGCATTTATATATATATATATATATATATATATATATATATATATATATATATATATATATATATTTATTTATTTTACTTAGCTCTGCTGAAGGTAAATAACAAGGAGAATATCTTTACTTATATATATATATATATATATATATATATATATATATATATATATATATATATATATATATATATATATATATATAGAGTTACCCTTCAAACTAACTTTGTAAATTTTTTTCATTATATTTTTCTGTTACTTAGACCAATACCTTATTATTAATATTTTAAAGTTGTGAGCTAAATATTTGACACTGAATCCGTACTAATTTAGCATGTCACGATAATGGAACTTTGTATGCTTCATCATTCAGACAAATTGCCCATATATATTAAACCATCGTTTGCGTCAGGGGTGCTTTTAATTAAATTCTACATCGATTGACATTGTATGAAAGGGGTCAGGGTAATTCTAAATACAGGCTTAAAAATAATTTTTAACACATAATATGGAATTTGATAGGTCAATAATTTTATCCTAAGGCTTTATTATTACTCTTATTCAATAGTTTAAACTAAAATATTTAGAGTTCCTATTTTTTTTGAAGCTGATGTTTCTTTGGACTTCTCAGTTCTCTGCTCCGACATTTGGATCAGTTTTTCTTTTTTATTAAAAGCAAAAAGACAAAATCTACTAAAAGAAAAAAATAGTTAATTTTGAAATAAAAAGTATATTTCGGCTTAGAGAGTTTAAACTTGTTTAGTTTGTTACATACTAATAAATTAAAACCTTGCATTTTATTTATCATTTCTTTTTTTTTATTTTCAGATTTATCATGGACACTTTATACACAGCACGTCTCCATGGATTTCCGCATTTTAACAGGACTGCTATTGAGCCAAATATTACCGAGGAAGGAGTCTTATCGCTCCTGATAGTTTTAGGTAGTAGTATTTCACTTGTGGCTTTAGTGTTCGCTTTTATAACATACAGGTAAGTTATTTTCCATTTTTACATATTCCTACTCTATAATATTATTCGCTTACTTACGTTATCCTTTTACGTGTTATATGACTGCAGTATCTTTATTGTCAAAACGCTTCTAATATAAAAATTTGTCTCTTGTTGCGTCCAGAACTTAAATTTAACCCTTTAACAAGAATGATTACTTCTTTGTTACTTGCTATGCTCCAGTATACCAGTAATCTATTCCTTAATAAAAAAAATCTAGCCGACATTTAATTTACATGGAGAGACTAAACTTAAAAATTAAAAACTAGACTTTTATTTTTAAGGCGGTTATTACTTATTTACTTAATACCGTTAGACCAATTACAGATGTCGTCCTTGTATTATAAAGCACAAGCCCGCTGCCATTGTCTCGACTAATTTGATATATATGTACTCTTATTAAGTAAATACGTTCTTAAAAACCCTAAATTATCTAATATCAAAGAATTATTCGTATGGAGAACTCACTCTTCCATTTACTCCCATTGTGGCAATTTAATGGTTGTTTAAAACCTACGATAAGATAGCGGTATATGTGAAAAAGTCAAATTAAATAGGCAAAAACCTAAAATCTATGATGTGTGACTTTTGAAATTAATTTTTAAGTCAAATTATAATTAAAATTACGTTTCAACTAAATTTCTGAACTACCTACCAAACATCTTTTTTTTTATAAAAATGGTTAAATTCGCATTCTTAAATGTGTTCAGGTTCAACATAATTTATATAAAATCAAGACACTGTTTTGAAGCACCGCACAGTGGGCCAGAAATTTGACTTTTCATTCAAAATTGTCTAAAGCCCGCAATTATTAACGAAATCACACATTTTTTTTTAAATACTCGTAAGCGAATTCCGGACAAACGTAAGGAAGCCAATTTGCAAAACATAACCTGGACCATGGAATTGGGAGGTGAAATTTTCGGGGTCATTTTGATCATATGCACCTTTTGAGGGGTGAAAATGGGGATTGAAGGAGAATAAATTACCATATTCACCTGAATTAGAATCTCGCGTTTAAAACTGGTTCCTCGGAATTTTCCGAGGTCGTTGAATCTATTTTCGGGGTCATTTTGATCATATGCACCCTCCTGAGGGGTGAAAATCAGGGTTGGAGGGGAAGAAATTAATGCTGGTACTGAAGAATAAATTAAGGAATATAAAATAAAAAATGAATTCTCGATTTGTTTTTTGAGTTTTACATTAATCCCGTCACGATACGATTATATAATTTATAAAAAAAATAATATACGTAGATTATTTATTCAACTTATATACCTATTGTTATAAAATTTCTTTAAATTTTATTAAATTATTTCAATATCAACCAAGAACTTTTATATAATTATTTAAAATTTTATAAGATTTTATAAAATGATATTTTTAATTTTATTTTTAATAATTTAATTTACTTTAATTAATTTTTTTGTTATTGTTAAAAAAATTAATGTTAAAAAAATTTACAAAAATCTAGAATTGCCATAGAATTGTATTCTAAATAACTTTTGTACCTTTCTAGCCCTTCATATAGCTGGAAAAAAAATAATTTTAAGACGGCCAAGGACATTTACTATAGCAAACCATAACTTTTTTAATGTTAAAATCTCGATTTTCCTTAATTTTTGAATTTTATTATAGAGCTTAGGTAAGCTAGAGCAGTCAAAATACTCAAAATGGATGATTGAAGTCTTTTGTTCAGGATTACAAGAGCTACAAAATTTCAAAAATCCAGGCAATTCCTACGAACCCAATTATTTATCTATGTATGTATGAAAACAGATTCAGCGATCCCAAAAATGCCCGAGGAATCAGTTTTGAATGCGAAACTCTACTTCAGGTGAATATCGTAATTTTTGCCCTCCAACCTCTATTTTCACCCCTCAGAAGGGTGTATATGATCAAAATGACTCCAAAAATAAATTCAGCGATCCCAAAAACTCCCGAGGAACTAGTTTTGAACGCGAAACTCTAATTCAGGTAAATATCGTAATTTTTTCCCCTTCAAACCACATAAAAGGAAGTATATGATCAAAATGACCCTGAAAATAGATTCGGCGACCCCAAAAACCCCCCGAGACTCTAATTCATATGAATATCGTAATTTCTCCCCATTCAACCCCCATTTTCACCCCTCCAAAGGGTGTGTATGATCAAAATGACCCCAAAAATAGTTTCAGCGACCCCAGAAACCCCTGAGGAATCAGTTTTTAATTTTTTCATTCTAGGAAGTTTTATAAGTGAAATAAAAATTGCCATTCCGCTCTTTGCGCAATCCAGGATCAACGACCTGGACGTGGCGAAGACTGATCCCTGTATGTGTTATGGATGGATATGGTGTATTATGTTATAGATAGCTTTCAAACCACAAGAAAATGAAATTAAGAACATGAATATTGACGATGATAAAGACATAATGGTTTATTATTGCACTTGCCAGTCAAGCGCTAGAACACTTGAAGCATGTGCACATGTGGCGAGTGTACTTTTGTTTTTAGTTTATTCCATATATGAACAAAATATAAGGTATCCATCGGATGCACTCTTGAATCATGTATTAGATACTGGAGAAAGACCACCACAACGCAATCCATTGAATTTAATGGATATCGATGATGATTAATAGCGTACTTTTACACACACACACACATATACTTACACACACATACATACATACGTACATACACACATAGACACACATTGACACTTGTACACTCCAGTTCGTACATACACATATATCCGCACACTTGATGCTCATTAACAGAAACAAATACGCTCAATCACACTCACACGTCACACCTTACATATTCAAACACACACTCACCGACCCACCCACACACTCCCACATACACACACACACACAGGGATCAGTCTCCGCTACGTTCACGTCGTTAATCCTGGATAGCGCAAAGAGGAGAACGGCAATTTTTAGTTCACCTAGGAGACTTCCTAAAATGAAAACTGGTTAAAGTTAGGGCCATGAGATATTTTGTTCAGCATCGCGTAAATTATATTTTCCCAAAGTTTCGTCCAAATCCGCCGAAAGTCATTTTCCATGCACTAACCTTATGGAAAATGATTTTTCGTGGATTTGGACGAAACTCTGCGAAAACGTAATTTACGCCATATTGAACAAAATATCTTATGGCTCAAACTTTAACATATGAGCCGTTTTCATTCTAGGAAGTCTTATAAGTGAAATAAAAAATTGCCGTTCCGCTCTTTCTGCTATCCAGAATCAACAACGTGGACGTGGCGGGGACTGATCGCTGTGTGTGTTATGGATGGATATGGTGTGTTATGTTATGGATATCGTTCAAACCATAGGAAAATGAAATTAAGAACATGAATATTGACGACGAGGAAGTCATAATGGGATATTGTTCCACTTGTCAGAACATTTGGATCATGTGCACATCTGGCGAGTGTACTGCGGTTTTTGATATAATCCAGGTATGAACAAAATCTAAGGTATCCATCGGATGCACTCTTGAATCATGTATTAGATGCCGGAGAAAGACCACCACAATCCAATCCATTGAATTTAATGGATAGCGATGATGATTAATAGCGTGCTCTTATACACATACACAGGGATCAGTGTCCGCCACGTCCACGTCGTTGATCCTGGATAGCGCAAATAGCGGAACGACAATTTTTATTTCACTTATAAGACTTCCTAGAATGAAAACGGCCCATAGGTTAAATTTCGGGCCATGAGATATTTCATTCAGCATCGCGTAAATTACATTTTCCCAAAGTTTCGCCCAAATCCACCGAAAGCCATTCTCATAAGATTAGTGCGGCATCCTTTCACCTCTCAATTCCGTGCAGCTTCTTGAAATTTTTAAAAATTTTGAGGTTATGTTTTGCAAATTGGCTTCCTTACGTATGTCCGGAATTTGCTTACGAATATTAAAAAAAATGTCTGATTTCGTTAAGAATTGGGGACTCCAGACAATTTTGAACGAAAAGTCAAATTCTTGGGCCTCTGTGCAGGAGCAGAATCAAGGTATATTTGAATATAAGCTAATAACATATATAATGATGTTCAAGGAGGTGGTCAGTAATATTTGATTTTTTATTAGGTTTACCGAATCTAAAAGGGATTATATGTACTTGTTGTTGTTGTAGTATATGGCACTGCTCACTTAGGCAATCTGCCAGCACATTAGGTAAGGGTCCCCAGTATGGCGAGTATTAAAACTCCTGGGGGGCCTTTCTTCTTATATAACGATTTCTAGTGCTTTTTCTTTGAAAAGTGGTTCTTCATTGTACCTGCCATGTATCGACTTTGAGGTTAATTAGTATGGGACAAAAACAGACATAGGATAGACAGACACACTACACATAAAGTCAGGTCTAAAACAAAGTAAATTTGTTGTTATAATTGCAAAATTTTACTATCAATTTTACTGCCTCCAAATTGATATTACTCAATACAGAAACTATACTAATGGGGGGTTTCCACCCCAAGTTGTATAATTCATTGTAGAGATCCTGATTCGGAATTTTATTAATGGGACATTCGAATAAGATGTGATTATGGTCCTCAGTTAGGCCACAATCGCAAAGTGGGGAGTCAATTACCCCTATTTCGAAGAGGTGAGCTTTAGTTGAACAATGACCGGTACGCATTCTTGTGATAATAGTTATATGTCTTCTATCTATAAAAAGGAATTTCGAAAACCATGGGCTCTTGGGAAAACATGGTTGTAGGAATTTGTATTTATTACCTTTGTTTGGGTAATTCTTAGACCAGTTCTGTTCATATACGTTAAAAGCCTTATTGGTTAAAATCCTACTCACTTCCTGATTGTCCAACTGTACTTCTTTAGGTATGTTAAGCTTTCTTCCTATCATAGCCAGCGTGTCAACCGTTTCATTACCTGGGATACCCGCATGGCCGGGATCCAGGCTAGTTTAATGATAAGGTTATTTTCCTTGGCCTCTATCAATCTTTCTTTAATCTTCAATGCTATATGGTCCTTGTTTGGGTGGATGCTCCTTTTAGCTATCTTTTTAATTGCAACTTGGGAGTCTGAGAAAATGATAGATCTGCTTATATTTTTCTTTATTATAAGTGTAATTGCTTCATTAATGGCAATCATCTCTGCCGTACCGATGCAGAGCTCGTTTGGAAGTCTAGCTGAGTAGTTTATTTTTAGCTTTGGAATGTGGACCCCGAAACCCGCTCTATTATCTTTTACTGAAGCATCAGTGAATATAAAAGTATGAGATTGGCTGTATGGTTCCGTCCTTGCGGAGAAATTTTCTTTGTTAAAGGAGTCTTCTTTATCCATATTTAGGTTTATTAAATTGATCGGTTCTAATTGCTTACTGTAATCCATTAAGAACGTTGGGAAGTTTAAAGATTTATACATGTATTTAAGGTATGTGGTAAAAGACCGATATGTAGTGATTAAGTATGGAGTGTTCTCGTCCTTCCAGAAATTAGGTTTAATTATCAAGCAATTATTCATCTTCTTGATCATGCTGATTAGAGGATGGTTTGAAATAGTAACGGGTTTCCTCAGAAAGTTGATAGCTAAGCAACGTCTTCTAGTCTCTAAGTCCTTTTCTGCAGATTAAGCCAACAGAACGTTTATAGGGGTGGATTTCATGAGCCCTAAAGACGACCTAACAAATTGATAGTGGATCCTATTTAATTTATCAATATTTTCTTTTTTAGTTAGTCTAAAAAATATGCTGCTGTTATCTAGGTGTGATTTGACTAATGCGTTGGAGATAGTTAGTAGGCTACGTGGGTCCGCACCCCACCAGGTTCTACAGAAAGTTTTAACTATATTAATGCCTTTTTTGGCTTTATTGCATATATTATCTATATGCAGATCCCATTTTATTTTTTTTTGAAGAGTTATACCTAAGTATTTTACTGAATCTTTGTACTGAATGACTTGGTTATTTACAACTATATTTGGGGGTGGATTCCTCTTGTGTCCCTTGGTAAACCATACTGCTTGGCATTTTTCGTTGGCCAATCTTAGACCACAGTCATCCATCCATTCTTGGACTTTCCTTAAAGAATGGTTTAATTTCACAGCCATGTCCTGTGGGTTAAGGCCCGATGTAAAAAAGACTAGGTCATCTGCATATCCCATCATATTTGTTCCCTCCGTAGGTATCCTGAATAGGTCAAGGGTATATATATTAAATAAAATGGTACTAAGGGGAGAACCTTGAGGAAGTCTTGAAGTTGCCAGGATTGGCCCAATAAAGGACCCATCAACTTTTCTACCGAACAGAACCCTATTTTTTAGGATTTTGAATATAATGTTTGCCATGTCTATGGGGGTATTAATTTTAATAAGTTTTTCATATAGTTTATAGGTTTTCACTGAGTCATAAGCCGATTTAATATCCAAAAATACCGCGATAGTAGTATGATTCTCCAGAAAGGCCAAATTGACCGCTGTTGTCAGAATTGCTATATTATTATTAGTACCCTGCCCTTTCCTGAATCCACATTGCGTTCATTTAAAAACTTGATTATTCTGCAACATCCATTCCAATCTATTTTTAAGAATTATTTCAAGAGATTTTCCCTCGCATGACGATAGTGCAATAGGCCTGTAATTGTTGGGATTTGATTCATCTTTATTAGGCTTTAATATGGGGACTATATTGTAGTTATTCCATGATTTAGGGATTGGCGCGCCTAAAAGACAGTTGTTCGTTATCTCCAACAGCGAATGTTTGGCTTTGTCCGGAAGAAACTTTAACATTTTGTATGAAATGCTATCCATTCCGGCCGCCGCCTTTCCTTTTCCCTCCCAGCTATTTTTTAATTCTTCGATTGTGAACGGTGGGGAATTTACATTTACCTCTCTCAGGGCGAAAGAAGGGTCCACAATGACGATTGCCATATTATTTAAAACCTGTAGCCTTACTTCATCTGTAATGATGATATTATTGAAGGGTTTATTCTTGTTATTGAATTTGTTGATACTATGCCATATCCAAGTTAAGTTGCTGTTCTTATTCTCACAGAATGACATGAATTTCCTTCGTTTCTTGATATTGAGGCCTTTTTTAATTTTAGCTATCCCCTTTTTTGCTGCTATGTAGTTTTCTATATCCGGGTTATTTTTGAAATTAGCTATCAGCTTTTTCCCGACTTCCACCATTCTTGAGCAATCCTCATCCCACCAAGGATTTCTAGCGTTCCTCCGCAGATTAAGCATTCTCATAGGGATCGATCTATTCGCAGCATCATTAATGGTTTTTTCCCATTGCTCATATGTTATATTAAATTGCTGAAATTTATTTAAATCCAAGTAAACAAACCTTTCAAAGTCCTTCCATTCAGCCCTCCTGAAATTCCTTATGGAAAATGTGCCTTTTTGAAATATATCAGACTGCTGAATTCTAAAATTAACTTCAATCATAGTAGGGAAGTGATCGCTGTTTGTGCAATCCTTGAGCACACTCCATACTATTGATGGTCCTAAAGCTTCACTGCAGAGAGTTAAGTTCACAGTACTTCTACTTTTCATCCGTTCTATGAAATAAGGTAGGTGTGCCATCATTCATAATAACCAACTCATTTTCTGTGATAAAATCTGATAAAATTCTGCCATCCTTGTTTATAGGAGCTCCGTCCCAGATTGTGTGATGACAGTTTAGGTCCCCCATCATTATATGATTATCCTTATTATTCCTGAAGATTTCTTCCAAAAGACTGTTATTTATGTTAGCATTTGAGTTAGAGTATATATTTGTTATATAGGTGTCAGCAATTTTTATTGCTGACACCTATATAACAATTACACACAATATATTTATAATATATTGTGTGTAATTATTGTTGAAATTGTTTATGAGAGAAAAGTTCAAATTATTCTTAATGAGAGTGGCTACTCCACCATATCCATCGTCTCTGTCCGCTCTTATAGTGTAGTAAGAGTTGTTGATCGTTCTTAAGCCAGGTCTCATTTAGGAGTAAAATATCAGGATCATAATTCATAACTAGTGCAATTATATTAATTCTATTGGCTTTAATACTTCTACAGTTCCATTGAATAATCTTCATTTTTTCCCTGTATTAGCCATTAAAACGTGCTAGAATCACTCATATTATCTAGGTCTACATACGATTCTCTGCTCAGGTGGGCCAGCAACAAATTTTTAATCTCCCACTGATCCCCTCTGGGCAGGGTTAAGATTTGTTTTAAGAAGTTTGCAGGTGAATTAGGATTCATAAACGGGCGGTCTAGGGTTAATGCACTATTATTCAGGCTTGTTCTATTTGAAAATGAAGTACTTGCTAATGGAATTATATTCAAATTCTGGCTATGTGAGGGAGATGCTTCCCTTTCTGGTCTTCCGTTTGGTGAGCATAGGAGCTCTTCATGCGCATTTTGTCGTATCCTTTTTGAATTATTCTTCTTTTATTATCGTTTGATTGAGATAAAGTCTCTTGGAATGACCTCTTGGTTTTTGTCTTAAAATCATATGTACGCCTTAGTGATGGTTCAATATTTTGGCTGGATATACTCTTAACTGCCTCTATCCTACGTGACGGGTTTTGAGTTAAAGCAGGGAAGTCCCTCGGGTTATAGTTAAAATGTTCGTTTGTTGTATACGTTTTTCTGCATAGCTTTTCTGCATCATAGTAAGTTAGATTTTCATAGCACATTAATTTTTTAATATTTTGCTGTCTTTCATATTCGGGACAGTTTTTTGCTGTTGTTTTATGATAACCTTTGCAGGAAAGGCAAGATGTTTCGCACTCATAGGATTCAATTTCTGGATTGTTTACGTGTTTGAGATTACCACCGTTGTGGCATTTTTCTTTTCCCTTGCAATTTCTTTTCGTATGACCGTATTTAAGGCACGAGAAGCATTGTGTTACTGGGGAAATGTATACATATATCGGTTTTTCCAAGTTGTAAATTGAGATGCTTCTAGGTAATAAGGTTCCTTTAAACGTGAAAAGAATTGTACCAGTAGGAATATACTCTACTTTATTGTCCTTAATTACTTTGCGATTAAGCCTAACTGCCTTTAAGATTTCAGTGTTACATGAGCAAAATTCCTTAAAGTTATCTAAACTTAATTCCAAATCAACCTCTCTAACAATGCCCTTGCATGAGACAAAGTTAAAAGGGATAAATATATTGTATCCTTTGTCAATAAGATATTTATTATTTAGAAATTTATTGGTCGCTTCATGGTTGATAAATTCTATTGATAAGCGGTTTAGACCTTTTTGTTGAATTTTTTAAACGTCAGTTAATTTAAGGTTAAATATTTCTTTAGCAATCTTTAATGAATTGAATTTATCTACATTCCCGTTAGTTTTTTCTGTGGATTCCACATAGACTATGTATGGGGTTACATCCTTTATATCATATCTATTCTGATGAGGCCTCTCCCTGCGGGGATCCTCCTGAATATTTATTTGATTATTTTTATTATTATTAAAGCTAGGAGCAAGGTTAGGCGGGTCAGGCCCCCCTCTCCCCGGATCATCCATAGCTGTTATAACCGAATAAACTTAGATTATATTTACGATTTCTATTTTAAAAAATATTAAACGATTAGACCTGACTTACCAGATGGCTAAAATTAGTAACTATCTCAAAAACACCTCTTTTTCCGACACCGGTAGAAAAAACGTTGCTGTTCGTGCCACCATAAGAAAAGCACTGTTGATTATATGTACTTAAAATATTATTTAAATCGACTTTGTACTTTACTCAACATGATCGCTATAACTTATCAAATATTTAACAAGATTTGAGAATAACTCTTGTTTGGATCGACCATCTAATTTGACCAACATGCTTCAAGTCACAATCAGTAGAACTTATCTGATGGATTTCATTCTTTCAAAGTCTATAGATTTTGTCGTTGGGCTTCCTAAAGTGTTTTTCGAATAGCCTGACTAGACTTATACAAGGCTTATCTTAATAAGTAGCTTATTGTGTCCCCTACTGTATTTTGGATTATATAATATTAAGGGGTTACTTACACTGGAGTGCTGCAAGAAGTATGTATATTTAAAAAAAATATATATTTTAAAGGTATTAAGTGAATAATACAAATGAATGAGGGTTATACATTTTTATTTTACTTTAAATTATAAGAATTTTTTTTTAAATATGTTTTAAATGTTAACATTATTTTTTATCGGGTTAAACGGACCACTGATGAAAACTATGGCGCCTCCTTGTCTACACGATAACTTCACAAAAAATAATCCAATGTACAAAAATAAAAATTAATCTTGTAAAATAATGTAATAGTTGACAATTGTTAAAGGTTTTTTTTTCTTTTTCAAAAAAAAAAAAATTACGGTGTTTGAAACTTTAGAATGCAATTTTCAACCAAAAAATTTATGTTTAATTATTCATAAAAAACGGTCTATTAGGAAAATTAAAAAAACCTCAGAACATTTTTTAAAAAAGTAATTATTAAGATATAAAAAAAGTTAAAAAATATTAAATATTGACTGAGTAATATTGCAGACAGTGTCTGAAAACAAGTAGCTGTCCCAATCCGATGCTCTAACTTTGTAATGGAATTAAATTTTCTCCAATTATTTTTTTTTTGAATAATTCTTAAAAGTATAGAGAATAAAAATCCGTGAATTTTTGAAAATTTAAGGTATATGTAAGACATATTTAATTTATTTTGTCTTTTAAATTTTTTTGTATCGAAAATCATGAATACACCATCAATACAACTGTGCTACATCCTTGGAAAATATTCAGATTCTTGACTGACCTTAGTTTCAAACTAATTCATAAATAAACTGTCCATAATAATAAGCCATATTCTACAAGTGTGCTTTCTTTAAAAAAATGTATTGAAAATAATTTTGTTCTGTACAAACTAAATATTCATAAATAATTTGTGCTTTGAAGTACACAATTCTAAGCAACTGTACTGCAAGATTTGTAACTTTGATAAAATAGGGAATAAAGAACTAGGGTAAAAAAATGTAATTTCTTCAGAGCTAGATCTTTCGTTACATTAACAGATTCTGAAGAGTTTTTCGCTAAAAAATTATTCTCTCTTAAAGGTTAATATTCAAACTCTGTTGCTAATCACTTAAAAATAAAATATGTGGGCTACCCTATCACTATGGTTGTATTACTGTTTCAGGTTTATAAATTTTAGTTAAGCAATACAATTTCGGTACTGTTAGAAAACTCAGGTTAAGTTTAGATTTTAGCGAGGGATGTAAGTGAATTAAATAATCTATATCTTTAGGGTATTAAATAATAATAATTCTACCTTTTTACATCTACCAGGTAAAATAATACAAATATGTCTCAGTAGAGTTTAATAAGGTATGTAGACAGCTAAATTCCATGAACATTGCAAAAGTGGAGTATATGGGACAAGTTTTAGTAACTATGCTGTAAATCATATAGAGGGAAAACTAGAAGATCGTAATAGTTAAAGACCATTTGGTCCATGTAAGGTACGGTAGATTAGATGAATCAAATATTTCTGGGTATACCTTGGGCCCAATCACATAATAAAAATAAATAATATAAAGTTATTTAAAAATATATAAGCTAGAAAATTACTTGATGCATAAGAAAGTACTGAAATTATGAAATGTAAAGGTAGTGTAAATAAGGACAGAGAACATGTCTCTGTACTGGTTATTTGACAGGAACAAAGGTGACGTCTAAGATGGAACTGGCCATTAGGTTTGAGTAACAGGCATCTTAGAATAAATAGTATAATTAGTCGTAGGCTTAGCCAATTATCGTTCTTGATATTGCATACATTGTTAGCAAAACGCGCAAGAATAAAGTATTTGGTGTAATAGTGATAACTGCATTATAGTGTCATTGCTCTAAACATTCAAAACTGTCGAAATAGTAAATCGGTTGCCAGCCTTGGTAGCACGGTGGGTTGAGAGCCCACCAAATGATCCGAAGATCTTTGGTTCGACTCTGGCGCTAGCCGCTGGACGTACCAGATTCTAAATCATATGTACAAGCTCGTGGCTAATACGCTAATTACGTGGGCAGAAAAAAAAAACATAGTAGATTGTGTTGCTACGCCGTGTATAGTATATCAAACTCAGTTATACTTGACGGCGATACAAAATTTTATGACGTTCAAAGTATAACTTAACTAACTTAAGTTGCATTAAACCTCTAAATTTCATTACACTATTTTTTGTATTTTAAGTTAGTAAGTAATAGTAGGATTGTAAACTGCCAAAATAAAAGAAAAAGAAACCTTAAATTATTGTGTGAATTTCTCAAGACAAATTATAAATTTTAAAGAAGTAATATTTAAAAACAAAAAGAAAAGTAATTTAGGTACGTAAAACGAAAATACATTCATAAAATATGAAATTTTTTTATTCGATTTACCGGCAATTTTCAGTCCATTATTGTGGTAATTTACTGGAAATATACAGGTGAGATTATTGGAAAATTACTACCTGAAACACTCTATTAATACTTGTGACTACTCCACTTTTCTTTAAACAAATGTTCAAATATTTATGTCATGAACCGGAACATATTTCAAATATTTAACTTAAAAAGGTATATAGTTTCCTATGTATATTTAGAATGAATATGCTTATTTACATGTTGCAAGCCAATATTGGACGGTAGATGGCTCCTTGTAGCGTGCAAATTGACATTGCTTCTTTAAAATCTTATTTCTCAAAAAAGCCCTCAATGATTTATGCACGTTTTATGGTCCATAAATTATAAAAAACATAGTTTTCAATTTCTGCCGGTCTATAAGTGTGCTGATCGGTGGGTCTGTCGGTCTGCCGATTTATCAATCTACCAATCTGTCTGTCGGTTTGACCGTTTATGAAACAGTTATGATAAATTTTGAATAATAAATAATATTGATTTTAAATATGGTATACATATAGCATTTAAAATGAGAAAGGGACCTATAATTTTTCAGAGATATTGCTATGGCAGAAATGGAGGTCGATAGATGTTGTGGAGTTTCAATAGAATAATCAAATTTCTAGTTTTTAATACCGAATTTAGTAGAGAAGGTCGCTTCAGATATGTGGTGCGGTCCAGAAATTTCCGAACCAACGCTATGAAATCTGAAGACTTTTAGGCTTTATTATCGTTTTTTCTAATAATCGACTATTGAGAATGGGACTAACTGCGGGTGGTATATTGTGGTAATGCAAGAGAAAACTCTTCTCACTCCTTAGCTGGTCTCTAATTAACAAAAAGTTCATTAGAAGTGTCACAATCAAAGTTTCTAGGACGCCTACAGTCTTCTGTCGAACTAAATCGCGAAAGGACTCAAAGATTTGCGTACAGCTCTGGGCTTCGACCCCAAATATTTTCCGAATTATTTCATGTGTTTTAGTATTATTTTTCCTGAGTTTGAAACAAAATTTCACATATATACTCTACTCTTTTTGTGTATTAGTTTTAAGAACCGCAGGCTGATACAATTATATCTTTACGCAAAAGTGCATACAGAACAAATTGAATGAGCTAACGAAATTAAACTTGTCATGCTGCTTTGTATGTATCTACCGCTACCTCTCAGCGCCAGTCAATATTATTTGACGTTCTTGCTACATAGATCCGGGAACTTTTGGATCGCACAGTGTTTAGCCTGTTGAATAGCTTATAAGAGTTTTTGGAGAAAAGGAATCTGAAAGTCCTATTATTTTTAGTATTATTTCAAGCATAATAGAAATAGTTCGTAAGATGAATAAGATGTAATGGATATAGTGAATAATCAACAGTTACAGAATTTCTGGGTTGGCGCAATTACCTTAGTAAGTTTTCCAATCGCCTGTTGCATCAATCGCCTGGAATCTTCGAGGCATGTTGAGATTTTCTACATACTCTGTAAGTTTTAACGTATTAATCGTCTATATAAGATACATAAAATATTTGAAGAGGTATAAGAAAGGATTGCCCTTAATAAATCATCTTATACATTTTGTTAAGTACTCTTCGACTCAGGAAGTTTGAAAACTGTTTTGACATAATCTGAGATGCGAATAAAAGAGCAAGTTCAAAAAATCTTTCTCTCATTATTACTGTGTAATTGAATGAAATTTTGCTTAAGTTGACTCTTTTAATAGTCATAGAACGGCTGCTCGTATGTCGGACCGAGCGGATCTCGGTTATTTAAAAATAGTATATTTTTTTGAAGCTACTTGCTTGAGAGTATTTATTGTTTTGAACCTAATGTAAAAGCGGGACACTCGTGGTTCCATAAATAATGGTTACTAATAGAAAGATTCATGTTTAAAAAAGTTCACAATGTAATCTTAAAGACCTTGAACACTGCGGGATTGCTCACTCTGTTAAGAAACTTAATGTTATTTTGGGGAAAATTCTATGATGAATTAAATAAAAAAAATATTAAAAGAAATATCTGGACTCCACTTAGTTCTAGTGAGATGATTTTTTATCCAGGATTTTAATTGTCTTCACACTAATCTATCTTAATTGGCAATGAGTTAAACGCTACACACATATGTTAAAAAATAACAAACAAGATCTTTGCCAATATTAACTAAAACATTGTTATAATAGATTGGTCAAAGTTAGGTCCACAAATAAGTCTAAGATGAAGTATTCTCGTCGTCTATTTTTTTTTGCAACGAGAACAATCAACTCACATATTTGTAAGAATTAAACTCGAAATATTTTTCCTCAATTTGTCACCGAAGCAGCTGGTGTAAGATAAATGAAAATTTTTGCGTGGTAAAATAATAAGTAAATAAATATCACAAGCTGTTCTTGTTATTTACGAAGGTTTTTCTTAAAAGCAGATATTGCTTGAAGGATTTTAATCAAGAATTATCTAATTTCACGCTTGAATTCTAAATTCTGACGAAATATAAATAAATGCTACTGTCAGAATTTATTCCAAAAATAAATTAAGTTTATTAAGGCCTTGTTACGTGATTACATTCTTTTTACACCCTAGAAGTCATTAATTTAAAGGTTATTACCTACCTTATCTTACCCCTTTTTTGATATATTTTTTGTGTACTAATAAATGCCATTCTAAATTAATTAAATATAATCTGGAAATACTCTCTGCTATATATATGTTCATGATAAACAGGGGCGGGCGGCATATGAATACAAAGGGCGTTCATTTAGAAACAAATCAATCATTATAGAATTAAATTAATAATATATCGGTGGTAGCACTATGAAGAAAAAACTGTAGTGCCATAAAACTTAAACTATTATCAATGACCTAAAACAAAAATGTTTGACTGCGCACAGCTTAAACTCTTTCCAACACAGTTTAAAAAATCAATGACAAGGGTCGATGCTTTAAGCCATTACCGAACGCTTTGGATTCACGGTATTACAACAGCCTACAGCCCCGACCGGACTGGGACTTTAAAAAGAAACTCTTACAGTGGAACTTTAATAGCCTAAAACCTTGACAAAGTAGAACAGGAAAGAATGCCCTCTCTAATAGTCTCACTCTAAAAATTTAAACTTTTGCCAACCCATTAACAAAAATCAATTATCATTACAAGGAGAAAGACTAAAAAAACTCTCTTACAGGGGAACCTTAAGAACTTATACCTTTCTCAACACAATAAAAAAAATCTATCTTCGGAATGAAAAGGGGAACTTTCAAGAGAAAAAAAACCTTTCCTATATTGAAGCTCAACAAGCCTGGACATTTTCCTACACAATACTAAAAAATCAATGACCGGTGAGATCCTTTCAAAATTAGGAGTCTGCACCTGCCTCTCCAAATCCTTAACGATGGGGAATACATTCTCTTCTGATCTTTTTTTTCCTACCGAAAAATAATTAAAAGAAATTTGAAGCAGTGATAAAGTTTCTTACTAAAGAAGAAATTGACCAAAAGTTATTCATTTTTAAGTGACATTTTAACCCAAACAGTTTCGACGGGACGGATACTCAGTTCAAGAGATCCTCAGAGAGGAAAGACCGGTTGAGGCAAGAACTGGGAAAGCTATCAGGCTTTCTGACTTACTGCTGTCAGATCAATCCAATGAAGACAACATTGTTTGGAAAATAGGCTGGAGTATGCGAAACTAACGTTTGCGCAAGAGTAAGGCTAAAAAAGTTTCTACATAATGGATCCCCAAGCTTCTTATAGTAGAGTACAAACAGGCGAGGAAAAAATTTCTCAAGAACATTACATTCCTTCGAGAACGATGAGAGTTAATTATCGCGAATTGTCACTGGCAACGAAACTTGGGGATTCTACTGGGATGAAGCAGGAATCGATGCAATAGGTTTATAAAAAAAACTTAGGCGTGTATTAGAAAGTTAATGGCAACCGTTTTTTGGTACTAAGAAGGAATTTTGCTTATTACATATAGGACTGAGTAGCTCAGCAATGTGGGACCAAACAGACAACGAAAGAGGGTCTATGGTTAAAGCCAGCATTTCTCCCATGATGAAAACGAAATACTGCTCACAGCAGATATTAAGTCTCGAAAACAGGACGAATAAAAAACACGACGACCAATACACGAACAAGGAACAAACATAAATGGAGAAAGAAACAACAAAGAATGGCTAGCGTAAGATCATTTAGTAATAAAGATCAAGAAATAGTAACTGAAATGAATAAGCATAAGATAGACATATGTACTCACAGTTATGTATGCTGTTTCAGTATCACTCAAGAGAGAATAATCCTATTTTCATGCAGTTTTCTTTTACCTGTAGGTACATTGTATGGCTAGGTTTTCCATTGCTTTTTATTATTGAAGATCACATTTCTGGATATTTATTTAAACCGTTCTTATAAAAATGTTTCTTCCGTGATATTTACTACATCGAATATAAAATATTAAAAACAAAAGTCTTCCATAGCTACTACTTCGGGTTTAAATTCTAGGTTTTTTATTATAACAGTGGTGACAAATACTGACCTGAATGGGACATATCGCTAAAATAGCTTGCAGTAATTTGATGATCTTGGGAAAGTAGATACAAGTATGCACTACCAAGCATAAAACTTCAGTAGATGCTGAATTAATATAACATGCTTTTTTATTTAAAAAAGCATTTATTTTACCCAACCTGCAAATTAAAATTAATTTAAGAGAATAATATAATTTTTGTATAGTTTTAATGTCATACCTGAGTAACTTATCTTGCCAGATTTATTTAGAGTTAGATTAGAAATAGAGATATTTGTCGATGCTGGAAATATATTGTAAAAACACTGGGAATAAGGAAGCAATTTTACTAGATTAAGATTTTCTCCTGAGTACTTAAACACCTACTAGGTACATTGTACAGAATATCTAATATATAATATATATTTTTTTTTTGAAGATTTGTATCGTGTTATAAAAGTGGTACTTTTTTTTAACTACTATTGAAACTCCCAACTCAAAACAAATAAACCATCAAAACTAAAAGAGTTGCTGTCGAATCAAAACGTCACTCTTTTTTGAAATCCGTTAAAAATAGATGAAAAAATATCTGTGTGTGGTGTGCTAAAGAAATAAGGCAACTGATTTTTATCTCAAACGCAATTTTAGTTTCAGAAATATATTTTTTTTTATTAGCAAAGTAAACACTTTCAATAAATATGATCGTAGTTAGTTCAACTTGAATCGCATTAAAATCTCAATTTTTTATTGTAATATCTCATTTTTCAATCTCCCAAAATTCACTCCTTGTCCTCTATTCAATTACGACAGCTGTCAAAGACACCAGAGCCCTGAGTATTCACTTCTGATTAAATTTAAAGTTAACGATTTTGGATAGAGGATGAAAAGCTAACAGAGTCCAAGATATACTATTTAGAAGTCTGTCTAAGCCTATTTTTAATGTGATTATTTGCAGAATAATTAAATATGTTCATGAGGTATGCAACGCAAGCAAGAATATTGGACAGGATTTACAAATGTAAACAATGTAGGCTAATCTGTATTGATTCTAGAGTTACCATAGGTAACGATCTGAAAATACTACATCTTCCAAAGTATTTTCAAAAGTTAAGATAACTCTCGTCCTCTATTTATAACTATATTTCCAGAAAAAAATATCTTATTGTCTTCTAGATACTCTAATAAGCCACTGAGTCTGATATTCTCTGTGTCAGCTTGGAAGAGAAGTACAGGATAGATAAAAATTTTATTAATGTAGATTTTAGAATCTTCAAAAAAAAATTCAGCATTCTTGCTATTCTATCATAACATATATTATCATGGTCAGAATAATCGTATGATCTTCAGACATTAATACTACTCGATATAATTAATCGCACGCGCAACTTCGTAGATGTAAGCAGTAAAATATGTTTTTTACATATTTCAACTGATTGAATACCTTAGAAATAAAAGACTACGTTACTATAGTAAAAACAAACGTATGATTATTGCACCTCAGCTTAACATTCAGTATATCATTTAGTAATTGGTGTGCAGAGATTAGAAGTTGAATATGTGATTAGTTGCGTCGAGTTGCATTAATACCCAAAAACCTTTGCAGAGCCATCAGAGCATGTGAATATATTTTTTAACTCTACATTTTCCATTTAATTTGAGTTGATCAAAATTGACTAGAGAAAATATAGAAGATATAAGAATCTTAAAAATGTTAATATAAAGAAATTTATTGTCAATATTTACAACTACCATTCAAAATTTAATGGAAACTTGTAAAAAAAGAGATATAGATATAACAGCTAGTAATATCAGAGAATTTTTTTTCATATGCCCATTTACCGTTTAAATTTGGCATTGAAAAAAATTGTTGTTATATCTGACTGAATTATTTTTTATTAAAGCTTCTGGGTGACTGAAATAAAAATTCCATCTGACTTAAATAATTAACTAAATATTGTCAGTAATATAATTTTTTAAATATTCATTCAATCTCTTTATCAGAATTTATTGTCCACTTTCCTTTCCACATTTTTATTCCTATCAATTAGTTTTTAATAGAAACAGGTAATTACGCTTTCAATAATTTAGAATCACCATCGTTTAAGAATATAACTTCAGTAATGTCAAGAAAAATGATTCTGTGCCAGTGGAAAATAGAAGAAATAGAATAGAAATACAAAATTTTATGAACGGTTTTGACGTTAAGTCTCTTATTGTTATTTAGAGTTTGACGACGGATATGACTGGTCGGATTATGCAGCTTGGTGACATTGCTGGAGGATAAAATTTCCAAAAAGTTATATGAAACAAAAAGTGTAGTTTAATAATATATTGACACCTACACGTAAGTAGATACAAAATCTGTAAACTGTACTGGCTTCATTTTTTTTAAGATTCTTCAAGACCGATATTTCCAGTTTCCCTCTTTCATATTGTGACGTCTTTTTATGACATGCTAAACTGTCCTCAGTTTGAGGCATCTTTTTCCGTACCCTGTGAGAAGTTGTTTGTCCCACGCTTGAGCGCAATTTTGTAAGGTGTGCTAATTTTGCTTTATTTTTCGCCCCATGTAGACTGCGTCATTTTGTAACATTTTTAAATACTGGACGCCCCAAGCTTGAGCACAATTTTCTTGCAGCCCCGCTTTAATTTCTGATAATGAATTGAGTGAAACCTGATTTTAAAAGAACTAAAGAAATTAAAGAAATACTAGCTCAGTTTTCCTTGGTGGAGAGATATGGGTAAGAGATAATTTTTGTACGTCTTTTTGGAATTTAATTCTATTTTTAAAGAAACCTCAGTTGTACGACTTTTCTTTTGGGCACCACTCATTTTAAAATAGAAAGGATTTAACTTCAGCTAAGAAAAATGAGAAAAAACTGAAGTGTTTTATGGATATTACTAAAAATAATTAGTCTAGTACAACTGATCCTGAAAAGAGAAATAAATATTCAGTGAGACACTAGCTTTAATCAACAAAAAAAGAATTTATTCATATTTTTAAAATGAAAATAAAAAGTTCTAACCTTTACAGTTATACCAAAAAATTCTAGCCTAAATAGTAGTTGTTACATTTAAACTTTAAACTTTTACAACCCCCGAAGGCGAGACATCGTGTTTTACACTTCACTTTTTTGTCTGTTATTCATTGCTGTTAATGCACTGCTCTTAAATAAGTCTATTGGAGGGAGTTTTGTTGACTTACTGTTTTTCAGTCCTGCTGTGATGGACTTCGCCCGATTTCACACTCTTTCTTAACACTTAGAAAGCTCACTACAGCTTTTATTGTCGAAACTGGTACTTTTACTTAGCGGCTTCTGAAGAAAATTAGCCTACTTCGGCTAGATGGAACATAGCCTCTCGGCTAGACGGTGCTGCCTGGTCTGCGGCTCGATCGAAAAAAGCCAACGGCTCGATGGAAATAAGCCTTTCTGGTAGTTTCTCAGGCCCTTAAATAATCGTGCGATTTTTACCGGTAATATCCGGACGCTCCAATCAAAACTCCGGGTCAAACATTTCGCCAATCGCGGCCTGGCGGTAGGTTCGATCAGCAACCCGCACTACACAGTATATACTGAATGTCCTGAAACTTTTGTTTAATATACCGGTCGATATTTTAAAATAAAAATAAATACAATTTGAAGTGAAGAATCAGTAACATTGCATGGTCTTAAAATCCAGGAAAAAATGAATGTTACATTTACCCCCTTCAAAAAGAAATAGACTACACTAGTCTATTAAACTAAGGCTACTGATGAAAAGGTACAAAGTGGTACACTATCACTTAATACTAAGGTCAGAACTTAAAACAAAATTACAAACTTCGGTCCTTACTACTAGACTTAATTCTATTAAGCACTAATATTAAGTACAATGACAACCAAATGAAAATTTTTGCATGTACACAAGAATCTTATAACTAGACTTAACTTAATTAAGCACTAAGGTTAAGTACATCAAAAAGCAAATAAAAATCCTTGCATGAACATAAGAAATACCTGTTCAAAGTAACAATCGCGGTCTTCTTATATAAAAGAATCAGCTCTGTTATTGTTACCAAAACAAAAAAATAACTGTCTAGACTTGTCTAAATCAAAAAAAAGTGAACT
The DNA here is from genome assembly GCA_019049505.1 of Pachyrhynchus sulphureomaculatus. Taxonomy (NCBI): domain Eukaryota; kingdom Metazoa; phylum Arthropoda; class Insecta; order Coleoptera; family Curculionidae; genus Pachyrhynchus; species Pachyrhynchus sulphureomaculatus. Next base: position 143,466,854 of record CM032447.1, read on the forward strand.
GAAATAAAATATGAACACCCCCCTTAAAATCTTTTAAGGATTGTCTGAAAATTTTTTATTTCAGCAAAAGAAATTTATAAAATTCTTAAATAAAGAAAAAAAATAAAAAAAATGATTCTAGTGCAAACACTTACACTAAAAAGAAAAAGTCTTGTCAGACCATTTAGCACTAGGCCAAAAAAAAAAAAAAATATCTGGATAAATATCCAGACAAACGCTCGGGAAAAATCGCTATCCATGCTCTAGCTCATCGCTAAGAGAGCATTCTAAATCTAGTATCACTACTAGTCGCACTCAGAAAATAATCGCACTCTATATCGCAATGTCGACGTCCTAAGACATCTAGACATGCTAAAATCGCTAGGAAAAAACGCTCTGGTTGATCGCCAGAAAACACGTCAGCTTATCGCCAACAAAACACTCTGGTATATCGCCAGAAAAAAAAACTCGGCTCCTCGCCAAGAAAACACTCTGGTATATCACCAGAAAAAGCTCGGCTCCTCGCCAAGAAAACACTCTGTAAATAGTCCTCGACTACTCAAAGTCTGCGTTCTAAAAGAACAAACTCGCCATGATCATAGTGAGCAGCTATAAAAGCTAACTAAATCACTATAAGCGCAGTGAATAGCTACAAAAGCTAAAATTCACTCTAAACACCGTGAATAGCTATAAAAGCTAAAATTCACTAAACTGAATGATCCTGCTTCAAAAAGCAATGTTCACTAAGAACAGAATGATTAGTCCGCGCGCAACTAACATTCTAGGAAACATTCCCAACATAACTATATGAGACAGCAAGTCTCGAAATAGGACCTGCCTAAAGTCATAATCCTATATAGGAGTCCATAAGCAAAACGACTCAAAATCTCGCATTTTGAGCACATGCCCTCAGGCAACCAACATACACCGAAATATATACAGAAATATGTACAGTAATATATACAGAAATATATACAGGAGTTCAAATCCCTAACTCTAGGTGATGATTACTCCATACTGAGCTTGGTGAAAGCTCTTAGCAAAGCTAATCAAATCTTCGGCACATCGCACCAAAGTGACAAATCTGCCTAGAAACATGAGCCAGAAAAAAACGCTCTCCGTCATTCTTCAGGGTGGCTACACAGAGAAATAAAACTTAACCAGCATTGCGCCTCTTCAAGTTGCATGAAGAACCCTCGTGTACTGGTCTCGCCCTAGAACAACAACGAAAAACATTCAATCCATCCCACATAACAGGAGACAAACACTTCACCACGATATACTGAAAGGTGGAGACAAAAAAATACAGAATTGGTGACCCTGGAGTCCACCAACAAAAGGGAGTAGATTATAGCATCCACTAAACTAAAACGGTGTCTACCACACCACCATAAGTCAAAAAAAAATTAATCAATAGGGTGTTCCGAAATACACTACTGCCAACAGCCTGTCACCACTAATAGGCTAATTGGAGCTGAGGTCGACTACAGTAGTTAGGCTCTCCTTTGGTTTAAATAGAAATAACCATTGGGTAACAAAACCTTTAAAGGTCCCAAAGGTCAAACGTTCACCCCCCATAGACTACCCTTCCAATCAGTCTGTTCCTCAGGAAGACTAACTCCCTGCCAAACGTTGTAACGGCATCTGTTAGCACCCGGTGCATCACAGCCTGTAAAAACAGATAACTCATGGGATACAACCTAAAAGGTTTACAAAGTTGACTTAACCAAGCTTCTAACGAAATTTTAAAAAACGAAAATGAGCTTAAAAAGGCTACATGAAACAAAAATTGCTCAATTTTCCGGTGGCAACGCAACAAAACTTTTGAAGACGACAAGAGCTTTCCCAGCTTAATCAGAAACAAGAAGAAAACATCGTTGACAGCTAAAATATTCGATCATGGTGTTAATCGTCTCCCTAAACAATAGCCTCTAGAAGAAACTGCTACAGGTATCAGGCATAACCGTTTTCTGTCAGCCCAAACTTCTAGATTACCTCTTGGAAATCTAAAAATTCGGTTAGGAATCTTCCTTCACTGCGCTTAGCCTCTCTTGACAAGGTTCTCATCTCGGTATCAGATTTTGATCATTTCTTTGTGAAACGACTGTCTTACTCTGCTCTCATCTCCTGTAAATGATCAGCCTTTAGTTCTCCTGCAGAACTTCAATTTTCTATCAATCTGATAGTAAACCGAAAAAAAACTCATCAGACGCCTATGAGCCTATGCAAAAAAAAATTTTAAAAAAATTTGTGACTCAAAGGTAACGTTTAAACGGCTCTGAAAAAAATAGAAAATACCCTTAGTTTGTCAATTCAGAAGAAGATCTCAATCAAAATAATCCAAGTCTTAGACTTACTGGATAAACCAAAATCAATTTACTCTTAATTGCACCCAAAATATACCATTAAGGTAATAAAAATACACCCACTCGGGTAACAAACTTTGAAATTGCTCTTAAAAATTTTGACTCTACATCACACTACACGAGCTACATCTTGCGTTTGTCCTAACTCAAGATCACCTTGGATTGCCTCTAATCAAAATTTCGCTTCCAAGTCTCAAGAACTGGATATTATTTGGGGTCATAAGCAAATCAAATCCCGCGACCACCGACATACCAGTCTTATGATATATCCTGAGTGTGACTCTTTCGCAAGCTCGCAACAGCTGAGTCGATGCTAAACATCCACTACAATCAACCTAAGTTTGGATATGATCAGTACCCAAAACCTTAGCAAAAACTATAAAAGTAAGCTATCCTCAGCTCAACTTTTATAACAGTCAAAAAAACGAGGTCGTCACCTCTACAGAGCAACATCAAAAAAATAAATTAAAGCAATTAAGATAATGTAAATATAAATTATTCTTCTTCTGACAAACTTTCACTAGGGTTAGGTTCATTGAATGGTTTTAAGTCTTTAATATGCCATCGTCCTATTTTAGTCCCATCTAAATTAACTAAACCATAAACTAAATCTGAAATCTTTTCTCTAATCACGCAATGCACATACTTAGGTACTAACTTAGATGTGACTGGAAAGAATTTTATTTTTTCGCCAAACGTGATCACCTATCTTAAAGGAAAAATCCCTTTTTCTAAGGTTGTAAGACTTACTGTTCCGCTCATAAGCCTTATGTATCCTACTACGCACGTCGGTGAAAATATCTTTTAGACCCTTTAAATTTTCGGCGTACGCGCCCCTGTTACCCGGAATTATTTCGCTGTCAGCATTGACATCCAAGTCTAAGTTTTTATAATATGATCCAGATAGAGGTATATGTCTGCCGTAAACTAAGAAAGACGGTGTGAACCCTGTTACTTCGTGTCTCGCGGTATTTATCGCTTGTTGGATTTTGGAAATATTGCTATCCCAAGTGTCATGTGAATCCACGTAACTTCTTAAAGCGGTCCCGACTGTTCGGTTATTACGTTCCACAAAATTACATTGGGGAGAATACACGGGATTAAAACGGATGTTAAAACCATAAGTTTCACTTAAGCTCTTAAAACTCTTAGAGGTAAACTGAGTACCGTTATCGCATATCAAGAGCGATGGAACACCGTGGATTAGAAAGACATTATTTTCCAAAATTCTCTCTATATATCCAGCTTTAGAGCTTTTCAAAGGAAATAGCATGGTATACTTTGTAAACCAGCAAGAAACCACGAGAAGCCATTTATTTCCCTTTTTTGAACGTGGGAATGGGCCTACTAGATCAGCTGCTATGACTTGAAAAGGGTAGTTAACCGTTTTTCTCTTTTCCCATCAGTCCCATAGGTAGTGTATTTGGAGATTTCTGCGCTCCACATACTTCACAAGTCCTCACAAACTTTACGATGTCAAAACGCATTTTTGGCCAATAATACTGTTCCTGAACCCTGTGAAGAGTTTTATAAAAGCCAAAATGACCAGAAGTAGGAGGAGTGTGACACATGTCTATAACTTCCTCTCTCTGTGGTTTAGGAACTAGTATTTTCCACTCGGGTACATTAATTTTTAAAGGCAACTGGTTTGGGATAAATTTGTACACGAAATTATTTTCCACCTTCCACTGTGGAAAATTTTGAGGAGATTCTTTAATTTGCTGCCGTAAATTGTCGTACCATGGGTCAATGCGATCTACATCTACTGTATCAATTCTTACGCCAAACTGTGCATTAAGACTGCTTTCGTCCGCTGTATGATCTGGGATTCTTGACAAAGCGTCAGGAATAACATTGTGGACTCCTTTTCTATGAATTAAAGTAAACGTGTGTTGTCTCAGCCTAATCGCCCAACGCGCTAGTTTGCCACTAGGGATTTTTAATAGAATTAAGCCACAATAAGCTATAATGATCTGTTATGACCGTGAAAGGAACACCTTCTATGTAAGGTCGAAACTTTTCGATGTTAAAGAGTACTGCTAAACATTCTTTTTCAACAACCGAATAGTTACGTTCAGCCTTTGATAAAGTTCTACTGGCATACGCTATCACCCTTTCCTCACCATTGATTTTCTGTGTTAGGACGCCCCCTAAACCAGTATTAGAAGCATCACTAGAAATATAAAACTGTTGGGAAAAGTCTGGTTGGGATAAAATGGGAGCTGAAACCAATAGTTCTTTAATCTTTATAAAAGATTCTTCGGCTGCCTTTGTCCAATCTATCGATTGTCCTTTTTTCCGTCCTTTCAAAAGATCATTAATAGGTGACAACAAGGTAGAAAAATTCTCGATAAAACGTCTATACCATGAACACATTCCTACGAAGCGCTTAACTTCCGTAGTATTAGTAGGTCTCGCATAATTAACCATGCTTGCTACTTTATCCGGATCGGTACGCAAGGAATTTGAGCCTACAATATAGCCTAAAAACTTTAGAGAAGTTTTGAAAAAATCACATTTGCTCAAATTTATCGTCAGTCCGGCCTCTTTCAATTTATCTTTTACTTCCTTAAGTAAGCGAATATGCGGTTCGAAGTCTTCCGATGTTACTAAAATATCATCAAGATAGGTAAAAATATGTGGCTCATATTTCGGACCAAATATAGCGTCTACTAAACGTTGCTGAGTTTGAGCAGCGTTCTTTAGACCAAACGGCATAGTGACGAACTGAAATAGACCTCGGCCTACTACTGCAAAAGCGGTCTTTTCCTTAGAGGATTTGTCCAAAGGAATTTGCCAGAATGCCTTTCTAAGATCTATCGAGGATACATACTTAGCATTCCTGAGTGATGTCAAAATTCTATCGATGTTCGGTAATGGATAGTTATCAAATTTGCTGACCTCGTTGAGCTTTCTTCCGTCATAGCTTAGACGATGTCACTCCGAGTGTCAACATTTCGTCTAACTCCTTACGAAATTTCTGTCGATGTTCGGTAATGGATAGTTATCAAATTTGCTGACCTCGTTGAGCTTTCTTCCGTCATAGCTTAGACGATGTCACTCCGAGTGTCAACATTTCGTCTAACTCCTTATTTAATACTTTTGACATATACGTAGACATGGCGAAGGGCCTTGTCTTTACAGGACTGGCATCAGCCGTATCTATAGACATGTTGATTTTATTCGTTCGGCCTAACCTATCTTTACTACTTATTTCTTTGAAAGAGCTTATTACTTTTTCTGCCTTCAAGCGTTCCGTCCGCGAGAGATCATCTAGGGTACATAGACGCGAGAAAAGGTTTTCTAAGGAACTTTCTGAATAACTATCTTTAAAACTTGTTTGAGAATTGACTTCTAGGGACTGTGGATACCATGAATTATCTTTAAAATTTACTAGAATTCCGAATTTTTGTGCAAAATCACATCCTAAAACCAAAGTATGTGATAGAGAAGGTACTACTAGAACAGAGATTACTAAAACAATGACCATTGCAGACTAGCGGCAACTCAACCGTACCTAAAACTTTTAGACGGCTGCCTTCTGCAGTGGTAACACTTCTATTTTTGACATGGCATATTTTTATACTTAAACGACTTAAAATTTTAATACCATTCTGACCTACAACGGAGGCATTTGCACGAGAGTCAAATAAAGCCGAGAAATGGGCACCTGATAGATCTATCTTTATATGCGGTCTATTAGCTAAATATTTATGCACGAATAAAGGAGATATGTGACCATTTGGAGAAGCAGGAGTTTTAATTTGAGAAGGAGAATTTTTATTAGACTTTTAAAAAAAATTAGAAACTTTTTGTAACTATTTAGTCCAATCTGATTTATTGGAGTATTTCTTTACTTAAGATCCTCGTTAGAATCTTTCTTTTATCCGCGACCGGACGTTCTGAGAAAGTACGACGGATTTTCAGTTCATAGTCTAACTCATATTCCAGTAGGTGATTGACTTTAAAATTGAAGGCTTCCATGATAAATGAATAAAATTTAAAGGAACTGTTTTTAAAAAAATCGTAAAAATATTTCTCCTGTGCTCCCAATAGTCTAAATAAAAAATACGTAAAGGCACTTAAAATATGTAAACTTCTTTATCAAACATTTAAAAAATCTTCAACAATTTCAAAAAAAAATTTTAAGTATTGCCTCGTATTAAAATCCTTTTATTAAGATATCTTAAGAATTTCCTATAAAAAAACTCTAAATATCGTTTCGTATATCAGCAAAGTATTTTTAATATTCATGCAAAATATAGGTGAGAAAAAAGAACAGTTTTTTGTTCGGTTATCCGCAAAATAAATCAACAATGCAAAATTAAAGTCGACCAACACATTTGCTAATCTGAACTATAAAGTTAGCTGTTAAGAAAAAAGTAGGAATCTCTTATCTTAGAGTCAACAACAAAATTCAAATATCTAACTCATATCATCAGATAAATTGAAATAAAAAATTCTACAAATTTCCTGCTTTTGTCTTATTGCTATAGTGTAGTTTCGTTTAATAAATAGTATGAAATAAAAATATCTGCAAAGTTAGAGCTTTTATTTTGTTCGAAAGCTAGTACTCTGAACCCTTTTTTTAAAAAAATAAAATTCCAAAAGCCCCACGTTGGGCGCCATTTTTATGTGACGTCTTTTTATGACATGCTAAACTGTCCTCAGTTTGAGGCATCTTTTTTCCGTACCCTGTGAGAAGTTGTTTGTCCCACGCTTGAGCGCAATTTTGTAAGGTGTGCTAAATTTGCTTTATTTTTCGCCCCATGTAGACTGCGTCATTTTGTAACATTTTTAAATACTGGACGCCCCAAGCTTGAGCACAATTTTCTTGCAGCCCCGCTTTAATTTCTGATAATGAATTGAGTGAAACCTGATTTTAAAAGAACTAAAGAAATTAAAGAAATACTAGCTCAGTTTTCCTTGGTGGAGAGATATGGGTAAGAGATAATTTTTGTACGTCTTTTTGGAATTTAATTCTATTTTTAAAGAAACCTCAGTTGTACGACTTTTCTTTTGGGCACCACTCATTTTAAAATAGAAAGGATTTAACTTCAGCTAAGAAAAATGAGAAAAAACTGAAGTGTTTTATGGATATTACTCAAAATAATTAGTCTAGTACAACTGATCCTGAAAAGAGAAATAAATATTCAGTGAGACACTAGCTTTAATCAACAAAAAAAGAATTTATTCATATTTTTAAAATGAAAATAAAAAGTTCTAACCTTTACAGTTATACCAAAAAATTCTAGCCTAAATAGTAGTTGTTACATTTAAACTTTAAACTTTTACAACCCCCGAAGGCGAGACATCGTGTTTTTTACACTTCACTTTTTTGTCTGTTATTCATTGCTGTTAATGCACTGCTCTTAAATAAGTCTATTGGAGGGAGTTTTGTTGACTTACTGTTTTTCAGTCCTGCTGTGATGGACTTCGCCCGATTTCACACTCTTTCTTAACACTTAGAAAGCTCACTACAGCTTTTATTGTCGAAACTGGTACTTTTACTTAGCGGCTTCTGAAGAAAATTAGCCTACTTCGGCTAGATGGAACATAGC
>CM032447.1:143479759-143481433 GCA_019049505.1 Pachyrhynchus sulphureomaculatus
GGTCTCCATCTGGTTTCTCTTTCGCTCCAGTTATCAGTATTTCTGGCCACATTGCTAGCCCAGTTCCATTTGATATCCTCTCAATTATGTCATGGAACCCTGACTTTTTCCTGATCCAATTGTTTGATCTGTAGTTCCTAAGTGATATACCTAGGATTTTCCTTTCAATTGCTCTCTGATGAACAATTTTCTAATAATTTTCCGTGTCAAAACCCAAATATCGCTACCATATGTTGTTACTGGTAGAATGCATTCTTTATATACTTTACTTTTAAATTTTAAAGGCAGTTTAGACTGAAAGACTTCATTATACCGTAAGCCGCCCATCCCAGACGTATCCTTCGATTAACTTCCGGTTCTTGATTCAATTTTCCATGGTGTAACTTCCTGTCCCAAATATACATATCTGATCAGCATTTTTACAAACAAATAATGGGTACTTCAATGGGTGTTGCTCTTTCTCCAGTTATAGCAAAATATGTAATGGATGATCGCCTGGAAGAATTCATACCCAAACTTTCGATACCAAATGATGGATTAGATGAGATGTGGCTTTCACTGCAAACTTCACGATCGAGGAGGAAACAAACAACATTGTTCCTTTTTTAGACACATTATTAATTAGGAAAAAAGTCACTCAGCTTTTTACAATTCAACTTAATTTAAAAACTGCTTTCAAACATTTAAAAACAACTAAGTTGGGAATGTGGAATCTTTGGCACAATGATACTACTCAGCAAATATCACCACTACACCAAACACTTTATTTTTGCACTCGACGCGCGTTTCGCTAACCATGTTAGCTTCATCAGGAGCGATGATTAACTAAAGCTAAACTACAAATCTACCCTATTTATACTTAACCTAAAACCCTTGAATTACTCAAGCGGAACTAATGACATAGGCAAGGCCATCAGTTCCGGTCAAGTAACCAGTAGAGGGGACTATAAGGAATAGGCCCTCTGTCTTTTATTTAAACTACTTTAACATTTTATGATTTCCATACTTTCGTATGCGTTCAACAATCTCCTCTCAGATACATTTTTTATTAATCTTAGATTATCTAATGTTACAGTATGATCAGCTTCAAGGGCATGTTCGGCAATGCTAGACTTTTCTGTTCTATTGTATCTTAAGTGTGCTAAATGTTCTTTAAATCGTGTTTTAATTGACCTTTTAGTTTGCCCAACATACTTTTTGTCACAGTTATTACAACTAATTTCATAAATTCCACTTTTCTCACAATTAGGAATCTTATCTTTGGGATTTCCTAAGATATTCCTCAGATTGTCTGATGACTTATAGACTAAGGTGAGGCCTACCTTATTAAATACCTTATTGAGTCCCTTGCTATATTTCGGATTATATGGTATGGAGACATACTTGGTGTTATTTTCTTCGCGTGTAAAAAAGGTGGAATTCTGAATATTAAACCTAAATTTATGTCTATTTATTAGCTTATTTACTAAGTCATCGTGATAACCATTAACTTTAGTTATATTTCTTATACGATTCCTTTCTTTATTAAAGTTTACTCTATTCAGAGGGAAACTGACCAAACGATGAATTAAAAAATGTAATGAGGCTAATTTATGTTGTTTGCAATGAAATGAATCATTAGGAATATATCTATCTGTTATTGTGTCCTTCCTATAGATATCAAATTCTAATCTA
>CM032447.1:143481533-143506533 GCA_019049505.1 Pachyrhynchus sulphureomaculatus
ATATATATATATATATATATATATATATATATATATATATATATATATATATAATATAATATATATATATGTATATATATTTTGCTAAATGTATGGTTCTTTGATCTTGGTATATATAATAACTGTCAAGGAATATACGTCGGGCAAACAAGCCAATACATAGAAAATATATATATATATATACATATATATATATATATATATATATATATATATATATATATATATATATATATGTATATATATATATATATATATATATATATATATATATATATATATATATATATATATATATATATATATATATATATATATATATATATATACTATGTATACATATATATATATATATATATATATATATATATATATATATATATATATATATATATTCATATATTCATATATATATATATATATATATATATATATATATATATATATATATATATATATATATATATATATATATATATATATATATATATATATATATATATATATATATATATATATATATATATATATATATATATATATATATATGTATATATATATATATATATATATATATATATATATATATACTATATATATACATATACATATACATATATATATATATATATATATATATATATATATATATATATATATATATATATATGTATATATATATATATATATATATATATATATATATATATATATATATATATATATATATATATATATATATATATATATATATATATATATATATATATATATATATATATATATATATATATATATATATATATATATATATATATATATATATATATATATATATATGTATATATATATATAATATATATATATATATATATATATATATATATATATATATATATATATATATATATATATATATATATATATATATGTATATATATTTTGCTGAATGTATGGTTCTTTGATCTTAGTATATATAATAACTGTCAAGGAATATACGTCGGGCAAACAAGCCAATACATAGAAAATAGAATCAAAGGCCATTAATATGACAAAAAAACACAGTACAGCTCTTACAAATCATGAAATGAATAAAATTCATACCTTTGATTTCAAAAACATCAAAATTATCAAAACCGAAATATACACCAAAAAGGGAAATACTGGAGTCTATACACATACGGAGGACACCCACTAAAATAAACGAAAAAACAGATGTAAATAACCTAAACCATATCTACCTACCAGTCCTTCACGTTAAGTGGTTGTTTGTAGAATGTGAAAATGTGTTTTTGACAGTGATATAAAATTAACAATTAATTAATTAAAAACAACGAAAAGCTACAAATATTTTAACCCCTAAAATGCACGACAAACAAATTAATTACCTATCTATATTTAATTCTTCTAATGTCATTTTTATAGCAAATTTTGAAGACGACCTCTTTCGAAGGTCGAAACGTCAATAAATATATATTTATATATATATATATATATATATATATATATATATATATATATATATATATACATATACATATACATATACATATACATATACATATACATATACATATATATATATATATATATATATATATATATATATATATATATATATATATATATATATATATATATATATATATATATATTATTATTATTAATGATTTTATTAACTTTTACAACTTATATTAATTGATTGGAACAATTTGATGAAAACTCCCTCGTCAACATATTGAGGATGGTGTAAGAAGTAAAAGTATCCAGGTAGAGCAGGTTTATATGAGTTGTTCTTTAAAAAAGAACCTGTTGGCTATAAACAAAACGATCTTGATAATTATATCGGTATTTTAAAAGCATAGCGTAGGAATCACGATTCTAACGAAAAAGTTTACGCAAATAGTTCATACAAGTATGTGACAATAATAGGATCTTATTTGCAATAGAAAGGTGTTACTAAAACAAAATCTATTAATTCTATTAAGAATTTGTTTCGAGGAGTGATGTCAATTAATCACAGACAAACCAGAGGTAAAACAGCAACTTTAGCAATCGAAGATCTTTAACTTTAAAATATAATAATCAGAATACACACTGGGATCATTCTAGTTAATGAATTAGTCGATATTCGATTTCGTTTATTGGTAGAATCCACAAATGCAGGCCATACTGGCCATAACAATGAAATTATTTCTGTTATAGAAGAACTAAAAGAAGCCAGTAAATAATTGTAACAAATGATTTAATACATTAATACAATGACACTGAGGATGTACAAAATATTGCAAAAAAAATGAAATTATTTAAAGATAAAATTAGTCCTGAAAACAATGAGAAAATATTAAAATGTACAAGAAACAAATGAGTTGTAACATCATCAAAATATTAAAATATGAAGATAATGTTCAAACAACGAAACAGAAATATGAGGAATTAAATAGTTTAGGTATAGATGTGAAAAATGGAATACCTGTGGTAAAAGATAACTAAAGATACAACAAAAATGGAGAAAATGAAAGATGATGTTTCTAGGTTCTAGAGGTCTTGGCACAATTACATAATCTAGATTAAATATATCAAACTAATGTAGATGATAAATTATTGAACGAGATACGATCCTTAAATGAAAAAGTAAGATCTATAATTTAACTACGAGTACTAAACAAATACTGAAAAAATCGATAAGATTTTCACCTAGTTGGAAAATTGCGAAAATGATTTTAAAAAGAGTATAGATGACGAATTACTCAAAGAAAAAGATGCTCTATTGGAAACGATTAAAAGTCAGACCAAAGCTCGCAAAAAAGAGTTAACAAATAAAATTAAAAGAAATTAAAGAGGAATTAAAAATAACAATGAAGATATAAACACCCTTAAATTAGATTAGAATATGAGAAATGTGAAAGATCAGTTAATTAAGGAAATAAAATCTTTGAACGAGATGAATCAAAGGGAGGTTGAGGTATTTGAAAATAATTTAATGATACAATGAAATTTGCACGAGATGAACTAAATTCTACAATAAAGGAAATGAGTTATGCAAATAATTTAGCAAAGTTTATTTAGAGGCTAAAATTAACGCAAAAATTGGAGAACTTAAAAATAAAGTCGAATACATTCAAAACAATAGCAGTAAGTTAATTAAAACTCTTCAGAATTACAGTAAAGAGATTCAAAAATAAGATCGATCGTTTCATTAAGTGAATTATTATATCTTGGGTTGTTATTTAAGTAAGATATCTACGAGTAAGCATTAGTAAGAAATGTCAACATAGATGAAAATATAAAGGAAACTGTTGTTAAAGAATGACATAAACCCACTAGAAAAAATTGCCAGGGAAAAAGAACATTTCTGAAAGGGTTAAACGATATATAGCAAACTGATTTAATTGAAATGTAACCCAGGTTTAATAAATCCTACAGACATATTTTAGTAGTAATAAATATCCTTACAAAATATGTTTGGACACAACCGCTTCAAAGCAAAAGTGGAAAGGATGTAACAGCTATGAAAAAAGTTTAAGATAAGGCTATAAAGCCAGCAAATTAGCAAACAGATTTGGGAAAAGAATTTTATAATATAGAATTATAACAAATAAGAATATAAAATCAATTATTATAATAGTTTTCCTAATTTAGAAGCGAGTATCGTAGAGTAAGTTAACCGAGTTTTGAAAAATATTATGTGGAAATATTTCAACAATCAAGTAAATTCTAAGTGGTATAATATATTACTAATTACTGTAGAAAAATATAATAATAATATTCACAGAATTGAGAGATACAAACCTATTTAAATTAAGAACAAAAATGGAAAATATATATTGCTAAATTCATATACCTTTAAGAAAACCATTGGTCTGAAACATAATAAGTTTCAAGTTAACGATTTTGGTGACAATTTTTAAACAAAAAGAATCATTCGATAAAGGTTACACTTCAAATTGGTCTAATGAAATTTGGTGCAGTTAACAAACCTAACTGCCTAAAAATGGAAATATTGCGGGTGGTTTTTATAATGAAGAATTGTAGAAAGTAAAACGTCCTGATGTGTGTCTAGTCTAAAAAATTTTAAGATGTAAAGGAAATAAAAATTTTGGTAAATTTTGATAAAGGTCATAATTTATGAATTCTAAAAAAATTGTATTCTATTTTATTTATTTTTATAAGAAATATAATCAAAACTAAAAGATATATATATATATATATATATTATGGATTTTTTTTGAATATTCCTGTTGATATATATATATATATATATATATATATATATATATATATATATATATATATATATATATATATATATATATATATATATATATATATATATATATATATATAGGTATATATATATATATATATATATATATATATATATATATATATATATATATATATATATATATATATATATATATATATATATATATATATATATATATATATATATACATATATATATATATATATATATATATATATATATATATATATATACCTATATATATATATATATATATATATATATATATATATATATATATATATATATATATATATATATATATATATATATATATATATATATATATATATATATATATATATATATATATATATATATATATATATATATATATATATATATATATATATATATATATATATATATATATATATATATATATATATATATACCTATATATATATATATATATATATATATATATATATATATATATATATATATATATATATATATATATATATATATATATATATATATATATATATATATATATATATATATATATATATATATATATATATATATATATATATATATATATATTATATATATATATATATATATATATATATATATATATATATATATATATATATATATATATATATATATATATATATATATATATATATATATATATATATATATATATATATATATATATATATATATATATATATATATATATATATATATATATATATATATATATATATATATACATATATATATATATATATAGAGGTGTTTAATTCCAAAACCCTCTTAGTCCATCATTTTTCGATAACCACATTTTTTCATATTTCGCTAAGTCTCAGGGGACACTGTAACTGTGAGAAGTCGTTCAGATCGAAAGCCTCCCGAAGCCATTTAAAAAGCGGTGAAATTTCACTTATGTTTCAAAACCCTCTGAATCCAAGCTTCGGAGTGTGTCCATATGGAAGGCTTAAAATGAATATTAAAAATTGAAAGTTTCAATACAAAAAGCCATGGGGTAAGTTATAAAAATTTTCTAGTTTAAAATTACGGCTATTAGGTATTAAAAATTTTTACATAATTTTCATAAAAAATATTCAATTTTGTTTTTTTTTTATTTATAGATACTTGAGTACTGATGTAGTGCCAGTGAAGGTGCCTTACAATCATAAAACGAAACAGTTTTTCTTTCTCTTGTCGCAAGTTACTCCCTAGTGATCTGAAGGATTTCGATGAAATTTCTACTCAAAAAAAACAATGTTGGACCAAGACTTGTAAGTAATAATCGTGCCCCCAATGAATACTCTTATCGCTATTTTATGCTACTTAAGGGCAAAAAAGTACAGGTTTGCCAAAAACCATTTTTAAATATTTTAATATTAGGCAAAGATCGTATTCAAGGTGTGATCAAGAGAGGAATTGGTGGAAACAGTCAAAACGAAGGACGAGGTGAAAATAGGAAAGAGCTTCTGTCTGCTGAGAAAAGGTCATTTATTTAATTTATTAAATGAATAAAATGTATTGAAAGTCATTACTGTATACAAAAATCTACAGAGTTTATTTTCAATCAGATTTCAACTTAAAAAAAACTCTGGAGAATGTACTGCTCAGAGCATGAAGATTTGACGTTTACGAGTTTCTTTTTCCGGACTATTTTCCATACCAAATTGAACATCAGCTTTGATAGTAGTAGTTCGGATGAATTTTCTAAATGTATTTCTCTAAATGAACGAATCAAGCATACAAATAACGGCCTACTAAAGAGAAAACTAGCGTTTGAATTGAGTTTTCACCGTTTAAAGTCAAAAACTTTTTATAAATTACTGAGACAAAAGAAACCTGATACCCTTACGTTGTCTTTTGATGGTCAAAAGAATTAGACACTCCCACGGGTTCAGGATCAGTTTACCTATTACTCGAGACAGTTGTATAAGTACAATGTTACAGTAGTTGTTGGAGATTCGAGGGCTAAACAAACAACGTATTTGTGTATCATTGGTCTGAAAATGAACAGAAAAAAGGGTTCGAATGAGATTTCTTCTTCAGTTCATGATTTTTGATGATTCGGGTCAAAATAAAAATACAACCTTCATAGGCATGATTGGATTATGGCTGATTAATAAGCCATCCACCAACATAAAAGACGTAGAAATAACATTTCCAATGAATCATTCATTTCTACCGTTAGGCCAAGTATTCGGTAGAATTGAGAATGATATTAAAAAGAAAAACACCATCATTGACCCTGAAGAGTATACAAAAATATTTTCTCTCCAAGAAAAAACAGTGAGTCTTGCAGGAAAAGTTTTTGAATTTAAAGCTGCATTAGCAAATGTAGTAAAATCTACCTCACAGTGGCATTTCAAATTTTTGCCTACAAAGAGATTTCAAATAAAAAGAAATAAAACGTCTGACAATATGTTGGCGAAGGGAGAAAAAACTTCTTTAGTGACGTGGGAAATTTTAAAGTAGTTTCCAAAAAAAAAACAAAAAGCTAACATGCGTTCGATCTGAAAAATAAATGTGGAAGCAAAAGTTGCTCTTCCTAAAATAAATGATGTCAAAAACCTGCTAGAAAAGTATTATGGAAAAGAGTGGAAGCCGTTAGAAATGATGAATTTTTACAACAGAGTTATTGATTAATAATGGTCTTGAAAACGAAGATTATTGCCCAACCGAAATCGACATGGATGAAAACATGTTTATTTATTTTTTTTTAAGTAGCACTAATTTATTTTATATTATTGATACTAATCTTTTAAATTAAAAAAAAAAATAAAAATATAAATATTTGTTTTTTATAAATGATTCCGGAGCTATACCTTTCAGCAGATACAACATTCAAGGCTTTCTACGTTAAAAAATAGTATCAATTTCCACCTAGGTACAGTAATCGGTCATGGTAATCCTCTGGCACATTAAATAAAAACTGGTATTTATGCCTGTTTGCTTCAAAACTCACTCGATCTAAGCATTGTTAGCCTACTTGCAAGGACAAATTGGGTTATTTATAGTTTAGAGTTCTCTACAGTCCCTCAAAAAATACTAATAAATTGTATGAAAAGTGGATATTTTGATACTGGGACGTTTTGTTTGTCTCCTGTAAAATTTATAAAAATGGATCGAGAGGGTTTTGAAGCTTAACGCTTCATATATGTTTATTAATATTTTTTAACATTTAACCTATCATTATACATTCTATATGTTTATTAATAATAATTCTTAACATTAAATCTATGTTGTAAATTATATATGTTTATTTAAAGTATTTCAAATTATTTTAAAAACTCTTCTCTTTTATAAATTTTAAATATGTTGTCAATGTTTTCTTTTATTTTCCATAATTTATACAAAGAATCGCAGGTAAGATACACATAATATTCAGAACTTTTTCAGATTTTTACAATCAATGTATTTTTTAAAATATATTTTCAAATTTAAGAGAGGTCTATCACCATTAAATGAATACAAGTAACTGACAAGAACACCTTGATGTTTTTGCAAGCACTTTTCCTCATTTAGGGACGTTTTGTCCCCAATAACAACTTTTTTTAAAATTCATTCAAGTCAATTCCAACAGCAACAAATTTTGTTGATGGTTTGTTTAATTCAGAAATTTATTGAATTTACTTCCGTTCCATTCTCTACTACATCTCGATATCTCAAATGTTTTGCTTGCCCCCTTCTACTTAAAGAATCTTTAATTGTAGTTTTATAATTTATTTATTTATTTATTTTTTTTTTATGGGTCTAGCACACGTGCTGCAGGGAAGTCCCTATAGCGCTCCAGGAGCGGCACGAGTGCGGAAAAAAAAAAAAAAAAAAAAAAAAAAAAAGCGATTCACGTTGTTCTTGAATCGCTGCAAATTGTACTCGGTGGGAAACACAGCGCTGGGCAAATTATTCCAAAGGGATAACGTTCTCCATATAAAAGATTGCTTGAAAAGCGTTGTACGCGGAGTAACAAGCTGAACCTCATACGGATGCGAAGCACCAGCACGACGTGTATTTCTAACATGCACCGCTTTGGGAGGAATTAAGCGGGCTACATCCTTCGAACACTTTCCATGAAAATACTTGTAGAACAGACTCAAGTCGCCAACCGTTCTTCGATGTTCCAGCGAATCAAGGCCGCCGGTCAATTCCGGGTCCCCAATCAGACGGACCGCTCTTTTCTGAACAGAATCCAACAAATGCAGTGTATGTTTGGGAGCGGAGCCCCAGACGTGGGAGCAGTATTCCATAGTTGGTCGAATTTGAGCTTTGTAAAGAATTAACAGTTGCTGTGGGGTGTAAAGCTTTCTGGTTCTAAATAATATTCCCAACTTTTGAGAAGCTCTCCTTGCTATGCCTGCAACATGTTCATGCCAAGACATATTTGCTCCCAAACTAACGCCCAACAAATTGAGCGACGATGCTAGGGGAATGGAGTGCCCCGACATAACTATGTCGGGCTCAGCAACGTTAACTTTTTTAGAAAAAACTGCCGCTTGGGTTTTTGTAGCGTTAAATTCCACTTGGTTACTGTCACCCCAAGATAGAATTTCTTCCAGGTCTTTGTTAAGTTGAACGACCTCCTGCTGTCTGCGGATACTCGCCCGAGCAGCCGATGTCCGAGCGTTCAAGGTGAATGAAGAGACAAGCGTACTGTCATCTGCAAAGCTATAGACTGGATTCCCGGTCTTTTCCAGCAGATCGCTAATGTAAATGAGAAAGAGAGTAGGAGACAGTATGGAGCCCTGGGACACACCGGCGTTGATAGTGAGGGTGTTAGAAAGAAATCCGTCGACCGCCACTCGTAAAGAACGCTCTCTGAGGAAACATGAGAGCCACAAACAGAACCTTTCAGACATACCATAAGAGCGTAACTTAGCCAACAGTCCATCGTGCCAAACACGGTCGAATGCCTTGGATATGTCAAGAGCGACTGCTCGAGATTCTCCAAAATGTTCAATTGCGTTGTTTCAAACATGTGTTACATAAGTCAGAAGAGCTCCTGTTGATCTATGTTTACGAAAACCATATTGGTGATCGCTAGTAATATTGAATCGTTCAAGATATTTTAGAAGATGCTCATTGATAACCTTTTCCATGACTTTCGATATTATTGAAAGCAGTGCGACTGGTCGGTAGTTATTTGGCAAGGTCTTCTTACCTTTTTTAGGTATCGGCTGAACCGTGGCACATTTCCAGCAGGACGGAAATATTCCCTTTCTGTAGGATAGGTTAAAAAGTCTACAGAAAACTGGTGTTAGTTCCCTTGCACAGTTTTTGAGAACTATGGCAGGTATTCCGTCAGCGCCAGAAGCCTTCTTGGTGTCTAGCTTCATTAAAATACGTTTTATGATGCGCTGTCTGAAGACAACATCGGGCATCCTTGACTGCAATAAGGAATAGTAGGTGGTGTTTTTCCTTGGAAATCGACAGTAGAATGTGAAGCAAAGAGTTCAGCCAACAAGTTCGCTCTCTCAACAGGTGTGGTTGCAATGGAATTATCTAGCCGTGTGAGTGGTGGTATGGTGGATTTGGTAAAATTTTGACTAACTGCCTTAGCGACTGCCCAAAAGGACCTGGAATTGTTGGGACAAGCGAGAAGTTTGTTTCTAATTCGTTGATTGTGTGCCTCCTTGGTTTCGTCGATAATTCCCTTGCATCTGTTCCGGGCATGAACAAAGATGTTACGATTTACGGTGTTAGGATTTTCACGCCATTGTCGATAGGCAATATGTTTAGAAGCAACAGCTTCTTTGCATTTTCGATCGAACCAAGGCTTGCCGTTGGAGGAGCATTTCTTCGAAAAAGGGATGTAAGCTTCCATACCAGCCAAAATAACATCGGAGACCTCCCTGGCGCAGTCAGATGGGTTATCGGATCGAAAACAAATGTCCATCCAAGGGAAAGTTCGAAAGTATTCCATAAGATCTTCCCATTTAGCAGATTTGTAGTGCCAAATCTTGCGCGGCCTAGGCGCCTCTCTGTCACTGATTGGCAGGATACTCGATGTCGAAACGAGTTTATGGTCGGAAGAACCTAACGGCGGATTTACGGTAACCGTGTAAATCTCCGGATTGGTGGTTAAAAACAGATCAAGAAGACTGGCGAACTCCCCGTCTCGATCAGGGATCCGTGTTGGTTCGTCAATAAGCTGAGTTAAGCCATAACTGATTGAGAATGATTCAGCTTCACGACCTTGTTCGTCGGTAGTATTGGAATATTTAAACCAGTTGATATTGTGGACATTAAAGTCGCCCAGGACGGCAATTTCGGCACTTGGATAGTTACTTTGTAAATGATCGATGGTGTCTGCAAGAGAAGCGAAAAGTGTTCGAAAATTGGTATCACTTGGTGGTCGATATAGGATACAGATGAACCTTGTGGTTTGTTGAGTCGTTGTTTTTAACCACATAACATCAAAGTTTGGGGGCTCCAGAGCTTCTTCTCGTTGACAAGAGAGGTCGCTTCTGACAAAAAGACAGATTCCAAAGTTACGCCTAAATCGGGAATAGAAGTGGTACCCAGGATAAAGATAGTTTACCGTGCTGGTCGATGGACTGACCTTAGTTTCACATAGAGCGAGTACATGAGGTTTATTTGATTGCAGGTGTTGATGCACTGAATTTAGGTTCGAGTTTATACCTCGTATGTTGCAAAAATCTATCTTAAAATTATGATGTCTGCAAGTCGACGCCTCCGAACCAACCCCCACCCGGAGATCCGAACGGGGGGCCATTCTACCTCCGGAACTTCTTGCATCCAGGCGCCTCATCATGCTCTTTGGTCCCACAGTAGTTAATGTGGAATTTTCCTGTTCTGTCACATGTTTATCTTTGCCTTCTTTGGCTTTGATCCAGGGGGTGTTATTATTGGGTAGTTTGGGTTCTGACCAGATACTCTTCCAATGACCTGTGAGTTGTTGTTTGTTTGGTGGTTCGGTCACTGCTGTCTGTTTGCTGTGCATAGTTTTTTCCGGTAGAACTGTGTTTGGCTTCTTCGGAAGAGGTTGTTGGTATCTTTCCTCTCGTTTGGTTCTTTGTATCTACGGAGTCTTGCGGCATATACGGATAATTTTTATCCAGGATTTCTGGCAGTGTTCTGTCGGGAGACCCGGACTTGATCTTGTTTATACTCTGTGTGATTCGTTTGGACACGTTCCCGCTGATAAACTGGGTAAGGTGTCCTAGGTATCTCCTGATGTTGTTGATTTTGTTTTCTATTCTCATTTGCCGTTTGAATTTTGGTTTTGTGCTGTTGGGATTTCTTTGCCGTTGCGGGAGTTTTTGATTAAATACTTCGTCGGTTGCGTTCATGATTGATGGTGGTGGGTCTAGGCGGCGAGTGATTCCCTTCTCAGTGGTTTTTTTGTCAGGACTTGTGCTTTTATCAAAGCAACGTATGGTGTGTTCGTTTGTTCCTGTAGTATAACTCATGCGCTGCCCTGATTTTCCCGCCTTGGTGGGTGTCGGCTTACTCGCCTTCACAACACTTTTGGCAGGTCCATTGTCAGTTGCCCGGTCTTCATCGTTTTGGTCGAGCTGCCATTTCCCGCGACGTCCTCGACCGTTACGTCGCTCGCCCGATGCTTATAAATAAATAAAATATGTTTAAAATATAAGCTAAATTACAACATAGATTTTCATTGTTTTCAAAATTGAAAGATTTAGTCATATTTTAAAATCATTAAAAATATTTAAAATATTGTCATCTTTATTTCTTATACAGGCAAATAATAGACCAACAAAAGCCCTGCCTTTTTATTGTTTATATACATTTTGTACTAAATTACAAAACACACTAAAATTACAAAAACACACAAGAAGAACAGAGCTTCATAACAGCTTTTCTTGCCTTATAACACAGATACAAGTTTCATTTTATATCGTCTCAGCTTAATCAATATTTTATAAAAATTTATAATTTTCATCGATCGGATAACCTTCAACCATCCACTTAAATATTTCAACACCACAATAATAACATGTACTACATCGTCTAATATTACATAATAAAATCCAGCAGCAGGTAGAAAAGTAAGTTGAATCCTGAAATTTAACTTACCTTTCCATTTTTCATAAGAGGTTAATCTCTGTTCATAGGTTTTCTAGAATATATTATCTATTTCCTGGTCATACGATTCTAAACAGACTAGATATTTACCGCTTTCTATTCAAAATGAGATTAAATACTGTACAAAGCAAACTCATAATATAACAAACTTGTTTAATGGAGGGAAATATTTTTAAGAGAAAGTTACGTTTTTTCTTCAACCCATTGAGGAAGTGGAGTATCTTCATGACCCCAAGGAAGCGTATTGTAACTGTTTTGAATTTTGAATCTTTTATCATCCACTAAGGAGAAAGCTAACTTATTAATTAATTTAGTATACATGCTATGCAGTCTAGACCGAAATACATACATAAAACAAAAGGTTTTAAAATTATTTTGTATCATATCTTTACAGCGGATAATATCCAACTATTTATTAATACTGCTTTTTGTAATGCTTTTGGCCTTTTTAAGGAATTTATTTTTTGTTTTTACACAACACACTTTCGCTCAGTTTTATAGAAACATTCTATAGGTTCACTAGCATATTCATCTTTAAATTTAGACACCTCAGATTTAGTAATTGGCATGTTGAGTATGTTATCAATTTTATAATTATCGGTGTCGGATTTATCAATATAATGTTTCATATGTCACGTATCACTGCTGTCACATGTGTCGCTCCTATCACATGTGTCACTGCCGTAGCGTTTTCGGGATTTCCCTGCAGCACGTGTGCTAGGCCCATTATAAAAAAATGTTCATAGACATTCTCTGCTCCTATTTCCAAAATAAATGAGTCAGTATCTATATATAGTAACTTTACCTTATCTTGATATAACGGTTTTAAAAAATCCTAAAAAACCATAGAAAATCCAATGTAAACTGGTTTGTCATATTAATCATCTTTTGCATTTAAACAGCAAATAAATGTTCATCAAAAATTATTCACTCTTTGAAATGTGGTTTTGGAATTAAATTTTCCGCTCTATCTTTTTTTGAATTTTTTGCCATTGAGTAACTAATCGAATATCTCATCTTTTATCAATGTCTTCCATAGTTTTACCATAAATACTGTTATGAGCTAGGTTATAATTGTTTCTATCAAATTCATTTTTAGATCAATTTCTTAATTTAGTTTTTTGTATGGTTTTAGCATACGTGCTGCAGGGAAATCCTTAAAGCGCTACAGGATCGACACGTGTGTGGAATAAGCGATTCACGTTGGTCTTAAATCGCTGTTAGTATTCGGTCCGAAACACAGCCCTGGACAAATTATTCCAAAGGAATGAGGTTCTCCTTATAAAAGACGTATTGTACGAGGAGCAAAAAGCGGAATCACGTACGGATTAAAGTATTAGCTCGACATGCACCGCTCCGGAAGGAATTAAGCGGGCAACATCCGTCGAACACTTTCCATAAAAATACCTGTAGAATAAACTCAACCGTTCTTCGAAGTTCCAATGAATCAAGGTTACTGATCAGTTCCGGGTTTCCAACCAGGCGAAGATCTCTCTTCTAAACAGAATCCAAGAAATGCGATGTGTTTGGGAGCCGAATCCCAAATATGGGAGCAGCATTCCATAGTTGGTCGAATTTGAGTTTTGTACAGAATTAACAGTTGTTGTGGAGCGTAAAGGTCCCTAGTTTGGAATAATATTTCGAACTTTTGAGAAGCTTTCTTTGCTATGCCTGCAACATGTTCATGCCTAGACATATTTGCTCCCAAGTTAACTTCCAGCAAACTGAGTGACGATGCTAGAGGAATGGAGTGCCCCCACATAACTATGTCAGATTAAGCAACGTTAACTTTTTTAGGAAAAACTGCCACCTGGGTTCTTGTACTGTAAATTCTACTTGGTTACTCTCACCTCAAAATAGAATTTCTTCCAGATCTTTGGTAAGTTGAACAACTTCCTGCCATCTGTGGATAATTGCCTGAGTAGTCGATGTTCGAGCGTTCAAGGTGAATGAGGAGATACCCGTACTCTCTTCTGCAAAGCTGTAGATTGGATTCCTGATCTTTTCCTGCAGATCATTATTGTAAATAAGAGAGTAGAATACAGTATGAAGCCCTGGGTCACACCGACGTTAATAGTGATTGTGTTAGAAAGAAATCCGTTGACAGCCACTCGAAAAGAACGCTCTTTGAGGAAAATATGAGAACCATAAACACACACTTTTCAGACATACCAGAAGAGCGTAGCTTAGCCAACAATCCATCCTGCCAAACACGGTGGAATGCCTTGGATATATCAAGAGCAACCGCTCGAGATTCTTCGAAGTCTTCAACTGCATTGTTCCAAACATGTGTTACATAAGTTAGAAGATCTCATGTTGATCTATGTTTACAAAAGCACTATTGATGGTCGCTAATAATGTTGAATCATTCAATATATTTAGAAGATGCTGATTGATGGCCTTTTCCATGACTTTCGATATTATTGAAAGCAGTGCGATGGGTCGCTAGTTGTTCGGCAATGTGAATTGTGGCGCATTTCCAGCAGGAAAGAAATATTCCCTTTCTGTAGGATAGGTTGAAAAGTCTACAGAAAACTGGTGTTAGTTCTCTCGAGCAGTTTGTGAGTACTACGGCAGGTATTCTATCAGCGCCAGAAACTTTTTTGATGTCTAGCTTCATTAAAATACATTTTATGATACACTGTCTGAAGACAATATCGGGCATCTTTGACTGCACTATGGGAATAATAGCTGGTGTTTTCCTTGGAAATCGACAGTAGAATCTGAAACAAAGAGTTCAGCCAAGTTCGCTTTCTCAACAGGTGTTGTTGCAATAGAATTATCTGGCTGGGTAAGTAGTGGTATAGTGAATTTGGTGAAATTTAGACTAACTGCCTTAACGACTGACCACCATCTGGAATTGTTCGGGCAAGCAAGAAGTTTATCTCTAATTCGTTGATGATGTGCCTTCTTGGTTTCGTCGATAATTTCTTTGCATTCGTTCCGGGCACGAACAAAAATGTTACGATTTATGACGTTAGGATTTTTCACGCCATTGTCGGTAGGCAAAATATCTAGACGCCACAGCTTCTTTGTATTTACGGTCAAATTAAGGCTAGCCGTTGGAAGGGCATTTCTTTGAAAAAGTGATGTAAGTGTCCATATCAGCCAAGATAAAATCGGAAACCTCCTTAGCGCAGTCAGATGGGTCGTCGGATTGAAAAAAATGTCTAACCAACAGAAAATTCAAGAATATTCCATGAGTTCTTCCTTTTAGCAGATTTGTACTGCCAAAACTTGCGCGGTTTAGGCCCCTCTCTGTCGTTGATTGGTGGGATACTCGATGTCGAAAGCAGTTTATGGTCGAAAGAACCTAACGGCAGATTTACGCTGACAGTGTAAGTTTTTGGATTGGTAGTTAAAAACAGATCAAGAAGACTGACGAACTCTTCGTCTCGATTATTAATCCGTGTTAGCTGGTCAATAAGCTAAGTTAACCCACAACTGATTAACAATAATTCAGCGTCACAGCCTTCTTCGCCGAGTTTTAATTTATATTTTGCTTTAACCAAAGTGACTGAGCAAAGATTCTATGAATTTTAACGATTTTTGGTCCATTCTGAATACATTGTTTTAATAAATTATAATGTATAACGAATGATATATCTTTCTTTATTTAACAAATTTGGAATTAATTTTGCATGTTTAGAATTAGGTAGTTTACAGTTTCCTGTACAAAAATCGTTGGAATATTCATGTAAATTAGTTAGATATATGTAGTCAACTTCTGGAACATAACCTTTTTCAAAAGTGTCTGAAATATTTGTGACATTAAAGTTGTCAATACTTTCTTTTGAAATACAGACAAAATCTTTTTGTGGGAGATATTGAGTCATTGCACAACCATATAAATTTGTTACGTCGCAGTATAAAATATATTTATTAGGTTCGGATGGTTCATAATTTTCAATAAACTTATTATTTGCGTTCGATTTTCCACTAACCAGGCACTAACTTCTCTTATCCTACCTTAAAAAAATGTAACATAGTAGAATCAGTTTATAGTTATAATTCTGCTTCATTGTACCTAAGACACGCTTCAAAACTTAATCCAGGAAATATATAATATTGTGCTGGATTCTATTTTATAGGTCTTCAAACAGGTTTTTCTAAAATGTTCGAAAATATCTGCCAAAAACAACACATCTGATTTTAAATAAGTATTCAAATATTTTCCTATTGATTTACAATCGAACACATATTCTGTGCAACTACATTCAATTGCTCATTAAATGTGTGATAAATAAATATGCACCATAATTTTTGAAGTTATGCAAAATAACAGGACGAAAATTGCATGTTTTGGAGTTGTAGAATGTGCTGGTAGTCTATAAAGACTTGTTAAGTGACTTTATCACTTTCAGTTATTATAATTTTCGTTACCAATGGGACACACATTTGTATAATTACGGTATAATCTTTATATTGCACTTAACTTATTTATAGGTTGATCAATAATAGTATCTAGGATAGACACAATGTAAATAGAGACAATATAACATAACTAAAAAGGAAACAAAAAGCAAAAAAAATGTGTTTATTGTAGTGTAAAAAACTGAAGAAGATCAGAGAACATGGTTGAAACGACTTGACAGAAATATATGAGGCTTTCAATTTGCGAACATTAATAAGAAAACTATAATATATATATATATATATATATATATATATATATATATATATATATATATATATATTATATATATATATATATATATATATATATATATATATATATATATATATATATATATATATATATATATATATATATATTATATATATATATATATATATATATATATATATATATATATATATATATATATATATATATATATATATATATATATATATATATATATATATATATATATATATTATAGTTTTCTTATTAATGTTCGCAAATTGAAAGCCTCATATATATTTCTGTCAAGTCGTTTCAACCATGTTCTCTGATCTTCTTCAGTTTTTTACACTACAATAAACACATTTTTTTTTTGCTTTTTGTTTCCTTTTTAGTTATGTTATATTGTCTCTATTTACATTGTGTCTATCCTAGATACTATTATTGATCAACCTATAAATAAGTTAAGTGCAATATAAAGATTATACCGTAATTATACAAATGTGTGTCCCATTGGTAACGAAATTATAATAACTGAAAGTGATAAAGTCACTTAACAAGTCTTTATAGACTACCAGCACATTCTACAACTCCAAAACATGCAATTTTCGTCCTGTTATTTTGCATAACTTCAAAAATTATGGTGCATATTTATTTATCACACATTTAATGAGCAATTGAATGTAGTTGCACAGAATATGTGTTCGATTGTAAATCAATAGGAAAATATTTGAATACTTATTTAAAATCAGATGTGTTGTTTTGCAGATATTTTCGAACATTTTAGAAAAACCTGTTTGAAGACCTATAAAATAGAATCCAGCACAATATTATATATTTCCTGGATTAAGTTTTGAAGCGTGTCTTAGGTACAATGAAGCAGAATTATAACTATAAACTGATTCTACTATGTTACATTTTTTTTTAAGGTAGGATAAGAGAAGTTAGTGCCTGGTTAGTGGAAAATCGAACGCAAATAATAAGTTTATTGAAAATTATGAACCATCCGAACCTAATAAATATATTTTATACTGCGACGTAACAAATTTATATGGTTGTGCAATGACTCAATATCTCCCACAAAAAGATTTTGTCTGTATTTCAAAAGAAAGTATTGACAACTTTAATGTCACAAATATTTCAGACACTTTTGAAAAAGGTTATGTTCCAGAAGTTGACTACATATATCTAACTAATTTACATGAATATTCCAACGATTTTTGTACAGGAAACTGTAAACTACCTAATTCTAAACATGCAAAATTAATTCCAAATTTGTTAAATAAAGAAAGATATATCATTCGTTATACATTATAATTTATTAAAACAATGTATTCAGAATGGACCAAAAATCGTTAAAATTCATAGAATCTTTGCTCAGTCACTTTGGTTAAAGCAAAATATAAATTAAAACTCGGCGAAGAAGGCTGTGACGCTGAATTATTGTTAATCAGTTGTGGGTTAACTTAGCTTATTGACCAGCTAACACGGATTAATAATCGAGACGAAGAGTTCGTCAGTCTTCTTGATCTGTTTTTAACTACCAATCCAAAAACTTACACTGTCAGCGTAAATCTGCCGTTAGGTTCTTTCGACCATAAACTGCTTTCGACATCGAGTATCCCACCAATCAACGACAAAGAGGGGCCTAAACCGCGCAAGTTTTGGCAGTACAAATCTGCTAAAAGGAAGAACTCATGGAATATTCTTGAATTTTCTCTTGGTTAGACATTTTTTTTCGATCCGACGACCCATCTGACTGCGCTAAGGAGGTTTCCGATTTTATCTTGGCTGATATGGACACTTACATCACTTTTTCAAAGAAATGCCCTTCCAACGGCTAGCCTTAATTTGACCGTAAATACAAAGAAGCTGTGGCGTCTAGATATTTTGCCTACCGACAATGGCGTGAAAAATCCTAACGTCATAAATCGTAACATTTTTGTTCGTGCCCGGAACGAATGCAAAGAAATTATCGACGAAACCAAGAAGGCACATCATCAACGAATTAGAGATAAACTTCTTGCTTGCCCGAACAATTCCAGATGGTGGTCAGTCGTTAAGGCAGTTAGTCTAAATTTCACCAAATTCACTATACCACTACTTACCCAGCCAGATAATTCTATTGCAACAACACCTGTTGAGAAAGCGAACTTGGCTGAACTCTTTGTTTCAGATTCTACTGTCGATTTCCAAGGAAAACACCAGCTATTATTCCCATAGTGCAGTCAAAGATGCCCGATATTGTCTTCAGACAGTGTATCATAAAATGTATTTTAATGAAGCTAGACATCAAAAAAGTTTCTGGCGCTGATAGAATACCTGCCGTAGTACTCACAAACTGCTCGAGAGAACTAACACCAGTGTTCTGTAGACTTTTCAACCTATCCTACAGAAAGGGAATATTTCTTTCCTGCTGGAAATGCGCCACAATTCACATTGCCTAACAACTAGCGACCCATCGCACTGCTTTCAATAATATCGAAAGTCATGGAAAAGGCCATCAATCAGCATCTTCTAAATATATTGAATGATTCAACATTATTAGCGACCATCAATAGTGCTTTTGTAAACATAGATCAACATGAGATCTTCTAACTTATGTAACACATGTTTGGAACAATGCAGTTGAAGACTTCGAAGAATCTCGAGCGGTTGCTCTTGATATATCCAAGGCATTCCACCGTGTTTGGCAGGATGGATTGTTGGCTAAGCTACGCTCTTCTGGTATGTCTGAAAAGTGTGTGTTTATGGTTCTCATGTTTCCTCAAAGAGCGTTCTTTTCGAGTGGCTGTCAACGGATTTCTTTCTAACACAATCACTATTAACGTCGGTGTGACCCAGGGCTTCATACTGTATTCTACTCTCTTATTTACAATAATGATCTGCAGGAAAAGATCAGGAATCCAATCTACAGCTTTGCAGATGAGAGTACGGTATCTCCTCATTCACCTTGAACGCTCGAACATCGACTACTCAGGCAATTATCCACAGATGGTAGGAAGTTGTTCAACTTACCAAAGATCTCGAAGAAATTCTATTTTGGGGTGAGAGTAACCAAGTAGAATTTACAGTACAAAAACCCAGGTGGCAGTTTTTTCTAAAAAAGTTAACGTTGCTTAATGGTTTATTGTAGTGTAAAAAACTGAAGAAGATCAGAGAACATGGTTGAAACGACTTGACAGAAATATATGAGGCTTTCAATTTGCGAACATTAATAAGAAAACTATAATATATATATATATATATATATATATATATATATATATATATATATATATATATATATATATATATATATATATATATATATATATATATATATATATATATATATATAATATATATATATATATATATATATATATATATATATATATATATATATATATTGCCATAAAAAATATATTAAAATTTGATTCAATATCCCAAATAAAAATCAGGAAAAATTCGCATAATACTTCTGAATTTATACACCATGGGCACATGGAAAATACAGAAAAAATAAAGTAATATTTTGATTCCTATCCTTACATAATCCTGAAAACTCCTGTATATATGTCTTATTATATATTATAAATAATTATGCACAAAATTTGCCTAAAACTGCCCCTATCTCTTTCACCTACTTCCATTCTTAAAATTAAAAATAATGTAAATGATAACTTTTTCAGATGACTCAACCCCAAAAACTCTGAAAAGGACAAATAACGCGATTAATAAGAAGCAAACTTTTTAACCCCTACCACACCCCCTTAGTATGTTACATATTTTACTTTAAATAATACGTTTAGAATTTGTCCTTCATATCCACCAAAAAATTTGAAAAATTGCTCAAAATGCTATTGACGTTATATAATATTCAATGGTAAAAATTGAAATACATGACAAAAAAAAAACTTAATTTTTTGATTTCTCGACTGCAAGAACCCTGAAGAGGACATATATTAAGATATACATGAAGCAACCCCTTCTCTTCCTTTTACCCCTTACATGTTTCACTATAAATATTTATGCCTAAAATTTGTTTATTATCTGCAAAAAAAATAGGAAAAATGATTATACTACTATTAAAATTATTCAACACTTATCGGTACCTACCTACTTTTACTCTTTTTGCGTAACGCGATATCGCTCAGAATTATAGGTTTCATCCCATTGTTAGGTATTAAATACGTGCCAAGTTTGAAATTAATAGACTTAACTGACAGAAATAAGTGAATTGATAGACAGACTGATAGAAATAAGTGACGGTAAAGAAATGCAAAAATCTCGGGGGGAGAGAAGTTGATATTTTCCAGATTACAAAAATGCTTTAGAAAGGAAAGTGACATACTTAAAGATAGTCCATTACTATAACCAAGAATCTGGACAAATGCTCCTAATACTATTGAAACTATACGATATTTAACAACTTCCACCCCTTTATCCCATTAAAGTGGAAAGTGCTGAAAAAATTACTTAATTTTCCTATTTTGTATATCCAAGAATCTTGAAAAGAACATATACGATCTGTACAAAGCAACCCTTCTAACTTCCTCCTCCTCCCCCTTAACCTAACAAGTTTACCTACAAATAATTATTCATAAAATAACAAATTTTATTGTCGCAACAAAAGAATACCATATTACTATTAAAACAATAAAAAATGTATTGACACTCATCCGTTTCACTCTCTTCCCATAAACATTCAAAATGTTTAGACTTCATCCCTTCTATAGGTATTATTTGTATACCAAAGAAATTGATGTCTCATTTCGTTCGAGAGTTATCGTGTAAACAGGTCAATCATGATTTTGACGGAAATTTCCCTGATTTTTTGAATAGCTTCATTTTCAACTATACTATAATTTGAAAATAGCCCTCCGCACGACAAGTTTTTACGCTTCATAAAAGAAAAAACGGATGCGAAACTTTTATCAAGCTCGTAATATTGAAACTGTTTCTTTCTATCTCATACTATTACCTGACAAACATGTGACATAGAAGGATTCCTATTATGTATGATAGTGGCGAATGTTTCAATAATCTGTGAACCAGTAGTACATATAATCAGGTTCGAAATTTGATTCTAAAGAATAAAAAAGTTATTATTTGAGTATAAAACTCAAACAGAAGAAATAATAATATGTAGAAGTATTGTGAATTGGTGTTGCCAGGTGTATAAAGCAAAATTTCATTTTATAAGATCTTACGGATCATCATACATTTTGGGTCAGTTAATTATATGGATTGATTATCATCCTTTTTTTTATATATTTTTTTAATAATATTAGAATATAACCGATACATGATTGCAAGGCCTTATACTAACAATTTAAAATGAGATGAATGTAGTCTGACTCAAATTAAATAGTTAAAGAAGTTTTTTTTATCATTAGGTCACATTCTTTACATATCACCGTAGTTTTAAGTATGCGTAATGATCTCTGTTGAATGAGCGCATAATCTGGCTGTGACTCAACTATATACTTTTATTGGTTTTAATTTGGCCTCCTCCTTATATTAATTATTTCAAGAAATAAAAGTAAGGATTAAGCACATGTCTTGCCTAGTCGTAGGTAATAAAGTGATTAGTTTTTGCATCTATATGATGAAAATTTACTATATTTTCGTATATTAGAATTCTCTAAAAATTCCTAATGTAATACAGAAAGCACCTTTAAATGATATTTTTACACACTTAAGATACCATTTAAATAATGCATTATAAAGCTAAGTTCGCCTGTTATTTATGCGGTAATTTCTTAATTAAAGAAAACTTCTAACCTTTACTCTAAAGTAATGTTTATTAAAAATATTTAGTGACAGAATTACAAACGTTTTAATATAGCAGGCGTAAACAGCTGGTATGAAAACTTTCTAAAAGCATGCATTAAAGTTGTAATTTAATCTTTGCTAAAAGAATAGCCATTAATTTTCAATTCTAATAAACACGTTTTAATATTTCCTGCGGAAAATAATTAATTTAGAGAGCTTATAGATCTACAAAACTTAATTAAAAAAATTAAAATAAAGTGTTTTAAAATTACGTCTACCCGGACAAATATAAAATTTTTAATTCATATATTTACACTTTATTATGTGTGTGTGTGTGTTCTTAAAAATACTTCTAGGGTACCATATTTTAGTTTATGGCATAATAGATATTTATGAAACTAATAAGCACGATAAGAATTACGTTGTAGAAAACATTTTTATCTATAATATATCTAAAATGCAACGTCTTTCTGTCTGTCGGTCTGTGTGTCTGTCCCGTTAGTGCGCTTACCCACTGAAGAACCACTAATCCGATTTACGTGCTTTTTTTTTAAAACATACATATGTTCTCTGGCCAGGTTATAGGCTACATTTTATTACGTTAGGTCACATAAGGAATAAGCAGTGACGATAATATTGAAACAAGTCGGAAAAAAGTTTGCCAATAGCGCGTTCTCTTGCAGTACACTGCCTAAACCAATAAATATGGAAAAATAGCATGTAGAAAAGAATATCTATAATATATATAAAATGCAACGTCTCTCTGTCTGTGTGTCTGTTCGTTAGTACGCTTATTACTCGAAAACCACTTATACGATTTACGCGTTTTTTTTTAATTCATACATTTGTTTTTTGGCCAGGTTATCTATAATCTTCTATAATATATATAAAATGCAACGCCTCTCTGTCTGTTTGTCTGTCCATCCGTTAGTGCGCTTATCACTGGAGAACTACTTATCCGATTTATGTGCTTTTTTTTAAAAAACACACTATGTTCTCTGGCCAGGTTATAAGATAAATTTTATTACGTTAGGTTAATATTACCTACTAAGCATGGACTAAGCATTACAATAACAGTGAATGAAGCCGGAAAAAAGTTTGCCGCTAGCGCGTTCTCTTGCAATACACTTCCTAAACCATTAAACATGGAAGAATATCATATACAAAATGCAATGTCTCTCTGTCTGTCTGCCCGTTAATGCGCTTATTACTGGAGAGCAACTTATTCGATTTACGTGTTTTTTTTTTTAAATTCATACATTTATGCTCTGGCCAGGTTATCTATATTC
The DNA here is from genome assembly GCA_019049505.1 of Pachyrhynchus sulphureomaculatus. Taxonomy (NCBI): domain Eukaryota; kingdom Metazoa; phylum Arthropoda; class Insecta; order Coleoptera; family Curculionidae; genus Pachyrhynchus; species Pachyrhynchus sulphureomaculatus. The sequence continues at coordinate 143,505,565 of CM032447.1, forward strand.
TTCTATAATATATATAAAATGCGACGTCTCTCTGTCTACCTATCTGTTTGTCTGTCTACCTAGTGCGTTTATCACTCGAGAACCACTAATCGGATTTACGTGCTTTTTTTTTAAAACATACATATGTTCTCTGGTTAGGTTACAGGATATATTTTATTACGTTAGGTAACATAAGGAATAAGCAGTGATGATAATAGTGAATCAAGTCGGAAAAAAGTTTGCCGCTAGCGCGTTCTTTTCAAATACGCTGCCTAAACTATTAAATATGGAACAATATCATCATGTAGCAAAAATATAATATATATAAAATGCAACGTCTCTCTGTCTGTCTGTCCGTTGGTGCGTCCATTACTCGAAAACTACTCATCCGATTCCCGTGTTTTTGTTTTTAATTCATACATATGTTCTCTGGCCAGGTTATAGGTATATTTTATTACGTTAGGTAATATAAGGAATGAGCACTGACGATAATAGTGAATGAAGTCCACGCGAGCGGAGCCGTGGGCACGGCTAGTGAAAATAAATAAGTAGATAAATAAAATGCGGCCCGTGGCTCAGTAGCGTAATATTTGCTTGCGGTGCTGAAGGTCTAAGGTTCAATCCCGGCAGGTCGGTAAACTTCTATTTAAGTATACATGGCCTGGCCACGTGCATAGAAAGTAGTTGTTCGCAGAAATGCAATAACGTCGGGGGCAGCACTACCGTGTTGTCTAAGAGGTTCCATGAAATACAAAAATATATGTTTCGGCACTTGGACAACGTTGATGGGTATCAGGACATCCCCGCCGTTATCCCAGGATATGAAAAAGGGTAAAATCCCTACTCAGGTGGGGAGTTGAACTATAAAAAAAAATTAAAGCACAGTTATATCCTTTGCTATTCTCTTCGTCATATGGATATAAAGCCTGCAATTTTTGGGCTTTATTGTTTCAAGGAAAGGGATAAACAGAGAGAGACGATAAATTTTAT
>CM032447.1:143511533-143544635 GCA_019049505.1 Pachyrhynchus sulphureomaculatus
CTCATTTGAACTATATCTGGTTCACTACATTCACATCTTTTCCTTTTAAAATTTTATTTACATTTGTGGACCAAGGTAATACGGAAAATTCACATTTTATTAACATCGATATTAGTTATGTTTATAAGAAAAATGATGATTTATATTTTGTGTACTAATTAATTTTAAAGCCGATTTTAAATTAATTTGGGACATAATTTAGAGGAAAGAAATGTTAAAATATTTAGTCTTTTCTGAAATGATAGATAAAAATTTTGTAATGGTCAAACTAATAATTTTCTGTTTTTTACCTGTTGACATTTTATAAAGAAGTTTTAAATGTTTTTTTAAATATTTCTCGATAAATATCCCACATCCCGTGCTGATCCAGATTTTGAAAGCAAAGCTTTAGATGCAGGTTCGGGTTAGGTGACATTAGGAGCTTCAAAAACAACCATTTCTTTTGAGGAACTGTTACTAAGTTTACGATTTAGGCGTAACTTTGGAATCTGTCTTTATGTCAGAAGCGACCTCTCTTGCCAACGAGAAGAGGCTCTGGAGCCCCCAAACTTTGATGTTATGTGGTTAAAAATAACGACCCAACCAACCACAAGGTTCGTCTGTATCCTCTATCGACCACCAAGTGATACAAACTTTAGAACACTTTTCGCTTCTCTTGCAGACACCATAGATCATTTACAAATTAACTATCCAAATGCCGAAATTGCCATCCTGGGCGACTTTAATGTCCACAACGTCAACTGGCTTAAATATTCAAATACTACCGACGAACAAGGTCGTGAAGCCGAATCATTTTCAATCAGTTGTGGCTTGACTCAGCTTATTGATGAACCAACACGGATCCCTGATCGAGACGGAGAGTTCGCCAGTCTTCTTGATCTGTTTTTTTAACCACCAATCCGGAGATTTACACGGTCAGCGTAAATCCACCGTTAGGTTCTTCCGACCATAAACTGCTTTCGACATCGAGTATTCTACCAATCAGTGACAGAGAGGCGCCCAAACCGCGCAAGATTTGGCACTACAAATCTGCTAAATGGGAAAATCTCATGGAATATTTTCGAACTTTCCCTTGGTTGGACGTTTGTTTTCGATCCGACGACCCATCTGACTGCGCCAGGGAGGTTTCCGATGTTATTTTGGCCGGTATGGATGCTTACATCCCTTTTTCGAAGAAATGCCCTTCCAACGGCAAGCCTTGGTTTGACCTAAAATGCAAAGAAGCTGTTGCTTCTAAACATCTTGCATACCGACAGTGGTGTGAAGATCCTAACACCATAAATCGTAACATCTTTGTTCGTACCAGGAACAGATGCAAAGAAATTATCGACGAAACCAAGGAGGTACACAATCAACGGATTAGAAACAAACTTCTCGCTTGTCCCGGCAATTCCAGGTCTTTTTGGTCGGTCGCTAAGGCAGTTAGTCAAAATTTCACCAAATCCACCATACCGCCACTCACACGGCCAGATAATTCTATTGCAACGACACCTGTTGAGAAAGCGAACTTGTTGGCTGAACTCTTTGCTTCACATTCTACTGTCGATTTCCAAGGAAAAACACCACCTACTATTCCCATAGTGCAGTCAAGGATGCCCGATATTGTCTTCAGACAGCGTATCATAAAACGTATTTTGATGAAGCTAGACACCAAAAAGGCTTCAGGCGCTGACGGAATACCTGCCATAGTTCTCAAGAACTGTGCGAGGGAACTAACACCAGTTTTCTGTAGACTTTTCAACCTATCCTACAGAAAGGGAATATTTCCTTCCTGCTGGAAATGTGCCACAGTTCAGCCGATACCTAAAAAAGGCAAGAAGACCTTGCCAAATAACTACCGACCAATCGCACTACTCTCAATAATATCGAAAGTCATGGAAAAGGCTATCAATCAGCATCTTCTAAAATATCTTGAAGGATTCAACATTATTAGTGATCACCAATATGGCTTTCGTAAAAATAGATCAACAGGAGATCTTCTGACTTATGTAACACATGTTTGGAACAACGCAATTGAACACTTTGGAGAATCTCGAGCGGTTGCTCTTGACATATCCAAGGCATTTGACCGTGTTTGGCACGATGGGCTGTTGGCTAAGCTACGTTCTTATGGTATGTCTGAAAAGTTCTGTTTGTGGCTCTCATGTTTCCTCAGAGAGCGTTCTTTACGAGTGGCGGTTGACGGATTTCTTTCTAACACCTTCACTATCAACGCCGGTGTGCCCCAAGGTTCCATACTGTCTCCTACTCTCTTCCTCATTTATATTAACGATCTGCTGGAAAAGACCGAGAATTCAATCTACAGCTTTGCAGATGACAGTACACTTATCTCTTCATTCACTTTGAACGCTCGGACATCGACTACTCAGACGAATATCCGCAGACAGCAGGAAGTCATTCAACTTAACAAAGACCTGGAAGAAATTCTATCTTGGGGTGACAGTAACCAAGTGGAATTTAACGCTACAAAAACCCAGGCGGCAGTTTTTTCTAAAAAAGTTAACGTTGCAGAACCCGACATAGTTATGTCGGGGCACTCCATCCCTCTAACATCGTCACTCAATCTGTTAGGCGTTAATTTGGGAGCAAATATGTCCTGGCATGAACATGTTGCAGGCATAGCAAGAAGAGCTTCTCAAAAGTTGGGAATATTGTTTCGAACCAGAAAGCTCTACACTCCACAACAACTGTTAATTCTTTACAAAGCTCAAATTCGACCAACTATGGAATACTGCTCCCATGTTTGGAGCTCCGCTCCCAAACATACACTGCATTTGTTGGATTCTATCCAGAGAAGAGCTGTTCGTCTGATTGGACACCCGGAACTGACCGACGGCCTTGATTCGCTGGAACATCGAAGAACGGTTGGCGACTTGAGCCTATTCTACAAGTACTTTCATGGAAAGTGTTCGAAAGATGTGGCCCGTTTAATTCCTCCCAGAGCGGTGCATATTAGAAGTACACGTCGCGCTAATGCTTCACATCCGTATGAGGTTCAGCTTGTTACTCCTCGTACAACGCTTTTCAAGCAGTCTTTTATATGGAGAACATCATGCCTTTGGAATGGTTTACCCAGGACTGTGTTTCCCATCGAGTACAATCTACAGCGATTCAAGAACAACGTGAATCGCTTTCTCCGCACACGTGTCGCTCCTGTAGCGCTTTAGGGACTTCCCTGTAGCACGTGTGCTAGACCCATAAAAAAAAAAAAGAAAAAGTTTTTTAATGAATCGAGAGCTACAGCATCCTCCGTTTCACAATTCGCTCCAGGAGAATAAATACATGTACTATAAGGTTATTTACTAGCAATATTTCAATATAATTTATAAAGGACTAGCAAGTAGGATTTATGTTTCTTATACCCTGATTGTGTGGTTCTTATTTCAAATTTTTTGTTGGCAGAAATTTTTAATGTTTGCGGCTTGCTAATAAGTTGCTTAGAAGGGGAAGCTAAAAGAATTTTGGAATGTTTAGAGGTAACAAATGCAAATTATACGGTGGCTTTAGACTTACTAGACAAAAGGTTTTACAATAAACTAACTTTATTCAAAGGGTATGGAAGCACTCTTTCATATTTCTAGTTCAAATAAAGAATCGCATTATTCGTTGGAAAAGTTGGCTGATACTATTGAAACACATGTAAGCTCCTTAAAGGCATTCGGGGAACTTGTACCGAGTTGGAGTCAAGAAAATAGTGAGAAGAAAATGTAATTTGGCAGGTTAACGGAGAACCGATTTTAAGTGATTTTATATCATTTTGGAAAATAAATCAAAAATATTAGGAACTGTAGGTCTCCACAGAAGATCAGTAAGAGGGTCGCATAAATTGAATACTGGAAATCGCGGGGAAAATGATGTTTTCAGCGTAAATTTGCAGGGGATCCCATTTTGTGTACTTTTGTGAGAAAATTTTATCGCTTTCAGTGGCTCAGCAGTTAGAGCAAGTAAAATATGTTTAAATTGCTTGCGATCTCATCACCAGGTGAAGGATTTTAAATACTCGGGATGTCAAAAATGGCAGGCGAAGCATAATACTTTGCTTCATTTAGAAAATAATCAGCAAGTTGGTGAAAACGCAGATATAGTAAACGACAAAGCAACTAATTTAAGAAATATTTCATGTACTGACAAGAAATAATTTATTTAAGATCATCAAATCAGATAGTCTCATTCACCGCGCTATGGAATTAAAGAATGTTAGCAATGAATCTATACAGTGTATAGTGTTGTTGAATAATGGACCACAAGTCAATCTAGTAAATCAAGATTTATTTACACAATTAGGCTTAAAATTCGATAAAATAAATACATCGATTTCGGGAGTTCACCAAATGTCCTCTAATATTAAGTGCCATTCTCATGTTTTAATACTAGAGAATGTAACAGCGAATATTTCATCGCGCTCGTTGTACAACGATATTTCTCTCAACCTCAAGTTTGGATCTGCTGATTTTAATAATTCATAGAAAATTGATGTTTTGTTAGGGGCAGAATTGTTTTATGAGTTGGTGTACGTCGGTCAAATTAAATTAACAAATCGAAGGCCTATCTAGCAAAAAACAATTTTAGTCCGAATTGTTACCTGTCCATTAGGCAGAACTATTCGAACTGAGGTGGATAAAGGCAAATTTCACTGCACTTAGTTGCATAACGACCTCCACGATCCATTAGAGAAATTTTGGACCTTACAATAAATTTCTTTAAAGAGAATTCGCTCCATCTCCATTAAATGTCAAATGGCAGTTACTGCGTTTGCCCAAAATGACAAAACAATACAAAGGAGAGAAAATATGCAACCACCTATACAGCAGAAAATCGAAAATACCTTACAGTGGTACAATTTTCCACAACTAACCACACTTTAGCACACTGGACAATGTGGTGAAACGCATGATCCCTATCTCGAAAAATCTATTCGATCCTAGTTCGATCACCTTGCTTTCGAGAGTAATAGTAAAGCACACATTTGGTAATCCCCTATGATGAACCCTGTCATAGTGTTCATGTTTTAACAAAAGATAAACAGCAAACAAATAACAATAATAAATAAGTTAGACTCAGAATCACATTTAGAAAAACTAAAATAAATAAAACACTGAAAAGAATAAAACTAATTGCAGAAAACTTATTTCACTCCATGAAGCTTAGTGAAAAACAATGCAAGAAATATTAAAATACCATATTTAGCTAGATCAGGTTAGTGAAATACACATAACCTTATTGCCTCACAACACGATGCTTCGTTGCCTTTTCATTTTAGAGGATTCCTATCACTTTTCAGTCACTTTCAAACAATATTTCACATAAAAAAGGTCAAATAATGATTACTAGTTATTAAATATTGGCTATAAGAGATTTGGCCACAGGAAAAATTACTTACAACAGAAAAAAATTTCTATTGTTGCAGTATACAACTTATGTGTAATGCTAAATTCTTATAAAATTAAATTATTCTATCTCTAGAACCGCTAAGATATAGGGTATTTACTATATTAACCATAACGAGTTTATTCCTTAATCTGCATTCTACTAGTTACGGAGAAATTTTAACGTAACACAACAGTATATCCCGATGTTAATAATATAAATTTTAACTAAAAAGTTAATTGTTTTTGGACACCCCATATAATCACCGCAATTTTAAATGCAACGAATCGCGTTAGTTTTCATTACGCATGAGAGAAAACTATGTAGAAAATGGCAGAAAAATCAAATGTTTATTTTAGTTCACATTTTATCTTTGTCTCTCCTATCTTTATACCCTTCAAGCGAGAGGGAGGGAGAGAGAGAGAGAGAGAGAGAGAGGAGAGGGAGTGAAGAAAAAAAAAAAGTATAATCGCACAAACGGTAAATATAAACTGCTTTTTCTCTTACCGCAACCCTAAAATACGTAATAAACAAATGTTACATATGCCAGGATGACACTGCAGACGTCTGGTTGAAAGAATAATTTATAAAGAACGAACTTGGCCATTACAGTGACCATGGCCTGTTATGAACTGCGTAAACTCTTTATGGGTTGTCGTGACCGTAAAATGTTGACGTTGGCTACGTCCTGCTCCTAGTGTAACGTATGTAGTCTAGGCATTGTTTAGTAGGATGTTAGTTGCTAATGCGTTGGTACCTTTATTATGCATTTCTTGACGGTTAGAAATTTGAGGTTATCTTTTCTTTTATTTAAGGTGCCAGTTCTCTCAGCGGGATAGTTTATTGCGTAATTTTTGTTTTGTAATGTTGAATATTGGCTGTATATTTGCAGCTCTTGAAATCGATTTTACGACCTGTCGCTAAGTGGTGTTGAAAGTCAGCTGATGTAGCTTGGTTGATGTAGATACTAAGTTTGTCCTCCGACATTTGCAGATATTCTTCTTTTGTCCTATGTAACCGCGTTGCAATTGCGATACGCAAGCCTAATATCTCTGGTTTTCTATTTTATTTTGTTCTTTAGGTTTCTGAGTAATGCTCTTATTATTCTATTTGGTTTTTAGGCGGTGGATATGTTATGTTTTTGCCTAAGTTCTCCGACGTGTTCTGTCGTTCCTTTGGTGCAGGGAAGTGTGATTCTAGTTTTGCTTTTAAGTATTTCCTGAGATTTCGTTTGTGAGGTGTTTTATTGTTGTACCTACTTTTTTCTGCCTGTGGTATGTCCGTTGTTATAAAATATTTTTATAACACTATTTCTCTTCTTTTTCCTGTTGGTGTTATCGATTAGGCGGAAAGATCTTGAAATCAGAGTGATGGCTATTTCCAGTAATTTGTCAATAGTGGTGGTGCGAATTAGCATGCATATACCTGTTGTCTTGGTTTTCTATACACTGTGTACTTGAGATATTCTGCAGTCTTCTGTACCCGCACATCTAAGTTAATATTACTATAAAATAGAATGCAAGTCTTCTTTAAGTAAACATGGGAGGTCATATCCTTATTTACGTAAAGGAAATTATTATGTAAGGTCAAATCACCTGCAGGGAAAATTAAAATATAAATTTTGAATTGACTAAAATAATAAAAATCCAATTATTCCTTTATTGCTAACAAAATAAAGTACAGGCTATCGCATAGGAAAGAGCTAAATTATATTGTTTTTAAAAATGAACATTTACATACTCCTACTTCCAAAACTACATGAAAAATATTCAATGAAAATGATTACCAATTCTGAAATAAATTTATAGTTTTGCTCCGAGTAGTTAAATATTGAATAAAAAGGTTTAATCATTTCAATTCCAAAAGTCGTAAATTTATTTTATTTTAGTAGGATAATTTTATTAGCATCTTATTTACCGGATAATTTTATTAGCATTCCAATAAGCTTTAATTTGCTAGTGTTCCCGTTAGACCTATTTCATTTTAGAAATTTTAAAAATATTAGTTTGAGAATCTGTTTTTAATTTTTTGTTTTATTAATTTACTTTTGAATTAGCCCTATTTTCTAGAGACATATTTGATTTTGGAAAATGAGTAACACAGGACGTTAGTTGAAAATAGAAACAGCGTTGACTATAAAACACAGAAATGCGCATTGCATCACAGTAAGAAAATAGAATACTTGATCCTTCACGTGAAACTTTCATATATACTGATGGCTTGTAGAATGCCGAATTTTAGTTAGAGGTGACTTTTTTTGTTATATCTCTATATTAATTAAACCTAATTTTTTTTTCATATTTGCTGTATATACCATAAGATCAGATATTTATGGGCTTTCTTTGTAAAGATACCGCATCTATTAAAGAACTCCTGTAATGTCAAGCTTATAATTATAGAAAATTGTACAAATATTATATCTTTTTGTGTTTGGCTTCATGTATAAAAGGTAAAAGACGACTTTCAAAATTATAAGCGCTCTATACCCACTACGATCTGATGTTTTTAAATGCTAAGTTTGACATGTCGCGATACTAGTTCGTTGGAAACTGCCATAATTTCTGTGGATAAATTTATATTACCACTATCCAGTTCAGAAATAGGGTGTTAACACTAATTTGAAAGACTCCTGACATGATTAATTTAATACCGATTGTCTCGAGCAGTCCGTCTGTTTCTAACAAGGTCTAATGAAATAACGTAAAATATTCGGTGTATATTTTGCTTTGCAATTAGTCAAATTCATCTATATATGAGCAATAAACATTATGGTTTTGAAGAAGTGGAACTAACCTAATTTCGCTAATACAGTGTTTGGTGTAGTAGTAGTACCTATCGTGTAGAATGTACGTTTTGTTTAATCGGATATTTTGTAAAACTTTTCAACTAGAACTAAAGCACAAAAAAATTCATAATATCCGAGACGTATACTCACTCAGTTGCTTTACCAAATTTTTTTAATTATTTAGAAGAAATAGTCAAAGCAGATGCATACAAAATGATTATGTAAGACAAGTTTTAATTTAGAAATTATGCAACAATCCTAACTGGTTTGTTTAATATATTTTGAATTTAAAAATATTTATTTAGTACTAAAATACCTTTCTTTCAGATACGTAATATATTCGAAACAAAATTATTGAATTAACAAGTATATATTGACTAGTAATTTTGTTTAATTAATAACACGTTTAAAGTAATTTATAACTAAAATTGAAATTGAATTGACTGATGAAAATATGTTACAATTAAATTAAAAATTTAGATTTTCATCCAAGTTTCTATTAACGGTACCAAATACTATTTAAAAAATAATTTTCTTTGTTAATGAGTTGAAACCAGAGTAATTGTTGCTTAGAAACATTACTCTGTCCCTTACCCGCCTATATTTCTATTTAGTTGTTTTGAGTAACATACCGTAGAAAATATAATGCCTAAAGAAAATTTATTTGTTTAGAACCACTTATTTGACTTTCGATGAGTTAAGAAAGTTCAGGTTTTTTTTATAATTGTATGGTGAAGTGCGAGAACGAGTCTTTAATTTTTATTACTAGTTATATTTTCAATGTTATTCAATAAAGAGCACAACGTTTTAGGATTTTTAAACTATATACTACTATTATGTAGCTCTACAACCCAGAATGGTTCTTGGCTGACTGCACTATAATCCTCCAGGCCTTCCGGTCTTATATCAGATTTTGATCCAGAGGGGTATTCTTTCCTGAAAGGTTCGCCTTCACGTTGTCTTTCCATCTTAAGCAGAGCTTTTCAGGTGACCTTTTTCCCGACGATACCGCCTTCATATCAGCCTCACCAATATGCTACATGCAGTTTCTGAATATGTCTATACCATCTTCGGCGCTGGAATTTTATTTTTTTAACAATATCGCCATCGCCATATAGCTGGTAGATCTCGGCGTTGGTCCTAATACGATATTGGTTGGTACTGGGTTCGTGATGGAACCCGAAAGTTTTTCTTAGCATTTTCCTTCCGAAACATCTGAGTCGTATAGACTTTTACCTTTGAGGTTCTAGACATGCTTTTCGACTTCAGGAAGTTGCTCAATGAGAAGAGACATCGATTTGCGGATTGAATTTTGTCCTTTATTTCCTCTATGATGTCAATATCCGCTGTAATTATAGTTCCTAGAAAGTTTTTCTTAGCATTTTCATTTCATGATCTGGATTCTGGCTCTATGTTTTCTACTGTGCCACATTTATGTCAATCAGGTCTCTTATTTCTAGCACATGCACAATTACAGTTAAAAATGTATCAGAAGTGTTTTAAAATTAAGATTAGGAAAATTTTTAGAAAATAGTTTTTTTTTTAAGTTGAAGCATTATTTTTACTTAGTTATACGAGGCTGGTTTGAAAAGTCCGTGCAAAAATAAAAACTACCTATGTGTTTGGGGTAAACCTTTTTTATTTTTCGACATAGTCTCCTTTTAGGCTTATACACTTCGTCCAACGATGTTCTAGTTTGTTGATAACTTCTGAATAATAGGATTTGTCCAAGTCTGCAAAATATCCATTAGTGTCTGCATTCACCTCCTTGTTTGAATAAAATCTTTGTCCCGCCAGCCATTTCTTCAAATTGGGGAACAAATAGTAGTCCGAGGGAGCCAAGTCTGGGGAATTGGGGGATGTGAAACGAGTTGGAATCCTATTTCCATTAATTTTGCGACCACAACTGCTGAGGTGTGTGCTGGTGCGTTGTCGTGATGGAAAAGGACTTTCTTGTGGGCCAATCACGGGCGTTTTTCTTGCAGCTCGGTTTTCAAACGGTCCAATAACGATGAATAATATTCACCTGTAATAGTCTCGCCCTTTTCCAGATAGTCGATGAGGATTATCCCTTGCGAATTCCAAAAGACAGTCGCCATAACCTTTCCGGCCGAAGGAATGGTCTTCGCCTTTTTTGGTGCAGATTCCCCCTTGGTAACCCATTGTTTAGATTGTTGTTTGGTCTCAGGAGTATAGTAATGTATCCATGTTTCATCCACAGTGACGAAACGACGCTTAAAGTCCTCCGGATTCTTCTGGAACAGCTGCAAACCATCCTTGCAACACTTCACACGATTCCGTTTTTGGTCAAGCGTGAGCAATCGCGGCACCCATCTTGCGGATAGCTTTCTCATGTCCAAATATTTATGCAAAATATTATGTACCCGTTCAGTCGAGATGCCCACAGCACTAGCAATCTCACGCACCTTAACTCTTCTGTCATCCATCACCATATCATGGATTTGATCAATGATTTCTGGAGTCGTAACCTCCACAGGCCGTCCAGAACGTTCAGCGTCACTTGTGCCCATATGGCCAGTCTGAAAATTTTGAAACCACTTATAAACTGTTCTGATCGAAGGTGCAGAGTCACCAGAATGTTTATCAAGCTTCTCTTTAGTCTCCTGAGGCGTTTTGCCTTTCATAAAGTAATGTTTAATCACCACACGAAATTCTTTTTCGTCCATTTCTTGAAAATCACTCGACTTCCTTGATTCACACGAATGCCAAACACAAAGAAATAGACCAATTTGGCTGAAACTTGGTGTGCGTTCATTCAAGAGATGCTACTAACTAAACATGACCTCGATACGCGCCGGTGGTGCCGTCTCTCGGACTTTGCACGGACTTTTCAAACCAGCCTCGTAGTGCTCACTAAATAATGTAACTTCGTCAAATATAGCCTATATAATAGTTTTAAAAAAGTTACGCTAAACTACTCAGTATGTATTCCCACTATACTAAACACTTTATTTTTGCATTCGACGCACGTTTCGCTAACCATCGTCATCAGGAGTGATGATTTAGCCAATCATCGATCCTGAAGAACCTAATATGGTTAGCGAAACGCACGTCGAAAGCAAAAGTAAAATGTTTGGTGTGGTGGTGATATACTCTGAGTAGTGCCATTGTCCCGCCAAAGACTCCAAATTCCCGACATATTTACACTAAAAATAAATAAAATTATACTTATTTCTGCCAGTAGAAACTGTATCGAACCATCACATCGTTTCAAATATTGCTAGCATCGAAGCACACCGACACACACAAAATCAGATCCATTCAATTTAGAAAATATCCTGTATAAGTGAATTATTTATTCAATACTTATTTCAATTATCAAATATATCTAAAGATGTTTTAAATATAAAATACAAGTAGAATTCAGAGTGGCGAATTTGTGAATGAGTAAAGAAGCTCAGAGACATAATAAAAATACTGCTTTAAAAAATTCGTACTAAAAATAAATAAATTGGTACCTATTTCGGCAGATAGAAACTGCATCAAACAATTACGAGGGCTGCCTTTTAAGTTTATACAAACGATCACTAGATGGCGGTATTGAGACGTGACATTACCATTGTTGTAAAATTTGACATTTGTCATTGTTAAAACAGTGGCAGCTCAGAAATTGGCCAAGTAGTTTGTTTACAGTGGGCGTTAAAAAAACTGTTTTGTGGACAAAAGGAAATTTTACGTGACGGTCTTCGTTAGATGATTTTTTACGATTTTCGTAAAGGCCTAACTCAACAAAAATGCCTCGAACCGCTTCGTTGAACTTTTCACAATGAATCACCATCAGAAAAGACTCTTTACAATTGGTTTGCAGAATTTCGTCATGGTCGTGCTTCCATCAGCGATGAATTTTATGAAGGTCGACCAAAATCGGTTGTTCCAAAAAACATTAATTCTGTGCGCAACAAAAGGATCGTTGTGGGACTTACCATGAGATAGAGGCATATCGAAGACTGCAGTACATTCGATTTTACATGAATATTTAGCTGTGAAAAAGATCTGTTCCCGTTGGATTCCCCATAATTTGACCAAAACTCAAAAACAGAGTTAACTGGTGTAAGGAAATACTCAGAAAATTCGACCGAGGACATGTAAAATCGGTATACAACATCGTAACAGGAGCCGGAAACTAAGCAATAATCAACTGTTTGGGTGTTCCAAGATGAACCGAATGCAACAAAAGTATTTCGTTCGCGAAGCCCTTCCAAGAAAATGATCGCTTATTTTTTTGGTTATACTGGACATGTTGCAACCATTGCTTTTGAAGATCGAAGAACAGTAAATGCTGAATTGTATACAACAATTTGTTTGCCAGAAGTCACCGACGAAATCGAGAAAAACAACCGAAAACGTCGCATCATTCTTCTTCATGACAATGCCAGCTCTCGCACAGCAAGTCAAACAATTGATTATTTAACAGAGAAAAATATCGAATTAATATCTCATTTCCCGTATTTACCTGATTTCCTGATTCCACTTAATGACTTCTTTTTGTTCCCGAATGTCAAAAAAATGGGTGGACAGTGATTTTCATCACCTCAAGAAGCTGTTGAATCCTTCCAAACACATATTTTGAGGTACCAACTTCAGAGTTGAAAATGAGAATTGCTTCGAACGCATGCAAAAGCATATAAATGTGAAAGGCGAATATTTTAAGAAACAATAGAACTATTTGTAACATTTTTTTTTCTTTCATTGTTTTTGTAAAAACTTAAAAGGTAGCCTTCGTACATCGTTTCAAATACTGCTAGCATCTAAGCACCGCGATGTCTGTGCCGTGTTCGATTGACAGAATTCGGATCCGTGCCAATTACTTTGTAGTTTTTCCACTATTATTTTGTCGTTATCTAGGATCTTTTCTTATGCATACGATATCAATTTTTATTCATTTATATAAGCTACATTTCGCGTGTTGCTTATTTATTTTAGTAGGTTGTTACAATCAATCAATTTAAAAAATATCCTCTATAAGTGAATTAATTTTTCAATACTTATTTTAGACGTTTTTCAACTAAAATCAAATTTATTTAAGGAGGTTTTACATACAAAATACAAGTAGAATTCAGACTAATAGATTTTTGAATAAATAAAGAAGTTCATACACATAATAAAAATACTGTAATTTTAAAGTTTACGAAAAAAAATAAATTAATATAGTATGAAAACTAAACTTTTGACATAATTCAAAATACCTCTGATTTATTTACATTAACATATTAGGTTCAAAACTTCAACTAAAATGAACTATAATCTACTTTTCATGCATCGAATACACATATTGCCAATGCAATAAAATAAACAGTAACTCATGAATAATTTGTTTTGATGTTTTGTAACCCCAGAATATAGTGCATTCGTACAATTTACTGAATATTTAAAATTATTCATGAGACCCAAAATCTCAAAATATTTTACTCAAATATGGATTTATATTTTCAACCGATTCTATTAGCAGATTTATGATATTTACCAGATACGTCATAAAAAATAAGTTCTCTTAGGGGTGTTGATAAAAAAATATTTTATATTGTGTGAAAATAAGGATTGGTCTATCAAAAATACAAACAAATTGTTAATTTTTGATCCATGAAGAGTGAAGATGCAAAAAATTATTTGGAGATTAATGTTCTTCAGAAATATTAAATAAAGCTCTGATTTTTGTCTTGCATATTTTAAATAAACTATGGGCGTATGTTAGTACAAAAAAATTATGTCGATCTGTTGACAAATGATAAGGAAATAAAAGTAACTGTAAATTTTATTTATCAACCTAAGTTATTCAAAACCCTTATATAGTATCTGCCAAAATAGTCGTCATAATTTTGGAAAGTTACATGTATTATATGTACTAGTAACCGCTTGCGACTTCGTTCGCGTGGAAGCGTTGTTTTTTCAAACGTTTTTTTTTGCACTTATCTTAATTGGTTAGAGCTTCTTTGTATACTATGTTTAATGTGTCATTATTTTTTGGTAGCAAAATATGTTGTTTTTCTGGAGTTCCGACTCTTGATAACCCGATATATAATTGGTAATGAGGAAAATATTTTTGTCTTAAATCGATGCCACGAGTTTGAATGTTTATCCCTGGAACTTGTTTGTAACTTTTACCGGAAACTGCAACTGCTTAAAATGAATCGGTAGGAAGTATAGGAATATGAGGAATAGACACTATTGTTGTGATATTCTGCCTATGTTGGGAATGTGGAATCTTTGGCACAAGACTACTCAGTATATATCACCACTACACCAAACACTTTATTTTTACCCTCGACGCGCGTTTCGCTAACCATGTTAGCTTCATCCGGAGCAATGATTGACACTTGTCGCTCCTGATGAAAGTAACATGGTTAGCGAAACGCGCTTATGTTTTGTTTGTCAAGGCGCTGTGAGCGTTCAGCGCTAGGCTCTCCAATTCGACGTATTCTAGCTGCCCTAGCCTCACAACGATTTCTAGAAACTTGCAATTTTCTTTTAGGCATAATGTTGTGCTTAGATATCACTTAATCTTTAATAACAGCCACACATGCACAATTTTTAAAAATAAAGAAAATAACGGTCGACTGCAAGTTGGATTTGCGTAATGAGTGTTCCGTACCGTGATTGCCTTTAAAATAGAAAAAAAGCCTTACCTAGGTTAAATAAATTAGGTCATTAGTGAATAATATGTAAGAGTTATAGTATCTTAGCTACCCAATAGCCAATAAATCACTCTAGCTCAATCTAGAATCCAGTAGTAAAGGTGTAAAAAAAATATTTACTACCTAAATATTTGCTTAATTACGTACAAATCAAATAAAATTATTTTTTCTCGGTACAGCGACGCGCTAGCAGTATTGTACTAAAAACTATATTAAAATTTTTTTTTATACCATATAATGCACGCTCGTGATAAATTCCGCGCAACTTTATGAAGACTATTCTAGAATTTTTTCAAAATTGTTTTGTCAGTACTTTTCGAGATAGGGTGGGGGGGGGATAACGACTTTTGGATATATTTTTTTAAATTACACAAAGATAACTGTGCCCAAATATTACATCATACATATTTTTGAACTCGTGTTTCACAAGCTTTCATTTGACACCCCACTTGATGACTTGGTAAAATCAATTAACTATAGGCTCTTGAGCCATCAATTCCTATATTTGTTCCAAATTTCAACTTTCTATGTCAAATAGTTTCGGAGAAAATCGGATGTGATAGACAGACGGACGGACACCGAAGTAATGCCGTAAGTGTTTCATACGGAACATTAAAAAACTACTTAATAATAATTAAACAACTGCATCATATACCTCAAACTGAAATTAACTACGTAACAATTGTGAAAGGAAATGCACACAATTTTTAGCAACTATTTCAGAATAAGCTTATTAAATAGCAGAGAAATCGAAACTAAATAAAATAGGTAGGCACACCTAAATTAAGGAAGATTACTAAAATAATATTTGTTGCCTAAATGAATCTCACACTATTAGGTACTTATTGAACAAATCTAGACGGATAACAATAAATGAATATTAAAATTACGAATAATAAAACAATAAACCTTTTCGTCTTCAAAAACATGACAGCCTGTCATCGTGTCATTAAACTTCGTGA
This sequence comes from Pachyrhynchus sulphureomaculatus, assembly GCA_019049505.1. Lineage (NCBI taxonomy): Eukaryota > Metazoa > Arthropoda > Insecta > Coleoptera > Curculionidae > Pachyrhynchus > Pachyrhynchus sulphureomaculatus. The sequence continues at coordinate 143,527,301 of CM032447.1, forward strand.
AAATCAAATTATAGACTGCGATTGCAACTGCAAGATAGACAGACACAACCCCCCCCCCCCCCCCAGTGCTGGTCTATCGATCGCCGCCTCGCACAACTCCACTAGCGAGCCGCCCTGCGCTCGCTGGTAGTAGTTTCTTTCCCCACCGCGTCAGCTCCTTTTTGTCACAACCTTATAAAATGTAGCCTATGTTCACCCCAAAAATCCAGGCTACATACCAGCAAATTTTTTTTTATTAATCAGATTGGTAGTTTCAGAGATTATCTCCGAACAATAAATTAACAAACTTTATTTCTTTATTATGTTAGTATAAATTAATAATTCCAAACTGTACCCTGTTCATCACCATGCACGTTTTTGGTTATTCAATTTAAGCAACATTCTATTGAAAACTTATTATAAACTTACCCTAATAAACGTTCAATTTTTTAATATTATCTCTTTTGATTTAGTTAAAAAATGAACATATTACATATTTTAACTACATGTTTCTTTTTAAAAATGTTGCATTCAGTCTATTTTATTATAATACTCTCGAGGACTAAAAGCATCATTAAACACTTCTGTGCTTTTATCTTTACAACTTAAATATGAATAAATTTAAAAAAGTGCTAGATTAATACTGTCTATTCAATGAATTCTAATTATCAAATTAAAAATAGTATAAAAGAAATGAAGCGCAGCCTCTGACAATTTCACCTGAATTTAATTACCGCCACTACAATAGTTCGCTCTTTTACTATACTGCAGTGTTTTACTCTATAAAGGTACGTGTTACTCTGACAGTCAAATATAAAACATTGTAGGATAGATATATCATCAGACATATTTTTGTACTGGAATAAAATTATTGTAGTTTATTACGCTATCTTTCAAATTTTCAGTTAATTTACGATTATTCTCTCTTTCTATTTTCCTTGCTAAACAAAAAGTACTGTACAGGGTGAGTCAAAGATAGAATAAAGTTCATTATCTCATTTGTTTTGGGAATGACGAAAAAATGTTAAATACAATAGTTTTAGAGAATGTTAAGGTGCACCCTTTAAAATTATTTTTGAGTATACAGGATACTTCAAAAAAGTGTGGCCGATATAACATATTTTTTTTTTTTAAATGGAACATCCTATTTTCTAAATTATTTTTAAATTCTGCGTAAAATTTTTTAACTTTTTTATTTATAATGTTATATACCTAAACCTAGTAGTTTTTCTAATATTTCAATTTTTTTTTTTTTTTAAAAAATACTAGTTTTTAGTTTTGTAAAAAATTGCCAGTAGCGCCATTTTTTTGAAGGTGAAATACTCGTAACTGGTACGAGCTTTCCATAGAGATGAAAAAAGATATATGTAAAGAAATTTGATGCTACAGGGTGTTCAAAATAAATTTATACATTTCGACTATTTTAAATTTAAAAATCTCAAATTTTTTAAACGGCTCACCCTGTATATTATTATTTTTTCTGATAGATTTTACAAAACCGTCCAACTTTTATTAGATATATCATAGACCTATTTCTAATAGTTTTCGATGTATTTTGAATTTTTCAATTTTTACCCTTGTTTTTAATAAACTTACGCTATTGTGAAAACATAAACAAATAGTTAATAACAATTTTAATATAGTTTAGCTTATCTAATGATTAATTATTATGACATAAAAAATGTTCAAAAACATACTACTGAATACACATATTTAGTCGTTTTACTATATTTTCCTTCACTTTCCTTAGCATAAAGGGCGTTATTGTCCTGCACGCATCTCGTAACCTATTTTCCATATCTACTGGTGTTGTACGGGGATTCACATAAACACAATCTTTAATGTAGACCCACAAAAAGAAATCTAAAGGTGTTAAGTCACATGATCGAGGGAGCCACTGAATGAATCCATCCGATCCATTTTTGTGGGTAACGATCTTTTAAAAATTCTCGAACTTCCCGGTGGTAATGAGCAGGAGCACCGTCTTGTTGAATCCACATTTGTTCCCTTTCAAAGTTATCAACTTCTTCAAGAAGCTGGGGTAATTCGTTTTGCAAAAAATTTAGATATCTAGGCCCGTTAAGCGTCTCGCGGAAAAAATATGGGCCAATAGTTCGAAAATCTAATATTCCACACCATACATTAAGCGACCAATTGTTTTGGTTTTAAACTTCCTGGACTCAAAATAGATTAACTGTTGCGTAATAATGCATGTTATGGCTGTTAACTGCTCCATTACTGCGAAAAGTAGCTTTATCAGAAAACATTATTTTGAATAAAAAAAATTTGGATCGGCCTCTATTGTTCCATTCATGGTAGTACAAAAGTTTACTCGTCGTTCAAAATCATGGTCTTGAAGTTCTTGGTGTAGTTCCATATGTATTTTCTCGTGGTGCGATTAGCCTTAGATTGGGATGTGTCAGATAAGTCAGCTAGTTGACCGCTGCTAACCTGGGGATTATTTTGAACATGAAGTAAAATCTCCATTCGTCTATTAGGATACCTCGCTCCGTAAAGCCTTACTGCTAAAAGACAACTTTTTCCCGCCTCGCCCAGTATATAAACCATATCAATTAATTTATTTTTAGGAAAATCCATAACCATTACCTTTATACGTCACTTACTACAACAAATTAAACTATTTTTACTTGCTTAATAGACATGTCAAAATTTGACAATGCCTACATTTTTGTTTTGTCTTGGCAACTATGATGTTATAGCGTAAGTGTATTAAAAACAAGGATAAAAATTGAAAAATTCAAAATAAATCGAAAAATATTACAAATAGGTATAGGACATACTTAATAAAAGTTGGAGGGTTTTGTAAAATCTATCAGAAAAAATAATAATACACAGGGTGTGCCGTTTAAAAAAATTGAGATTTTTAATTTAAAATAGTCGAAATGTATAAATTTATTTCGAACACCCTGTAGCATCTAACCCAAATTTCCTTACATATATTTTTTTTCTTCATCTCTATAAAATACTCGTACCAATTATGAGTATTCCACCTTCAGAAACAATGGCGCTACTGGCAATTTTTTACAAAACTGAAAACTAGTATTTTTTTTTTAAATTGAAATATTAGAGAAACTACTAGGTTTAGGTATATAACATTATTAATAAAAAAAAGCTATAGAATTTTACACAGAATTTAAAAATAAATTAGAAAATAGGATGTTCCATTTAAAAAAAAACATATGTTATACCGACCATTTTTTTGAAGTACCCTGTATACTCAAAAAATAATTTTAAACTGTGTACCTTAACATTCCCTAAAACTATTGTATTAAACAGTTTTTCGTCATTCCCGAAACAAATGAGATAATGAACTTTACTCTATCGTTGACTCACCCTGTATTTGTGAAAAAATCACATTTTAAGATTTTTGCTTTTCTTCACATTTTAGGGTTCCGAGATCACTCATTTCCGTCGATCTGTCTGCCTGTCGATGTTTCGATCTATTGGCACGGTAACCCTCGAACGAAATAAGATATCAATTTCCAACTTGGTATATTTGTAACACCTAATGAGTGGATGAAGCTTATAGTTTTTGAACGATATCTCTTAAGGCAAACGGGGTAAAAGAGGTGGGGTTCGATAAATTTTGTATGGTTCTAAAGTAATATGGCAATTTTTCCTGGTTATTTGTTGGGATAATAAACAAATATTTTGCCCAAATATTTATGATAACACATAAAAGGGGTGAAAGTTGTGGAGGAGGAGATTAAAGGGGTTGTTTCGTATATATTGCATTATATGTCTTTTTCAAGGTTTGGGAGTCGACGGTTTAATAACATTTTCAGAATTTTTTCAACATTTTTGGTTCTTGTAGTTATAATATAAATATAATATTATTTATAGTAAAAAATATAAGGAGTTAGTGGTGTATGGTAGGGGATTAGACAAGTTGGTGTATATATATACGTTCTTTTCAGGGCTCTTGGAGTGTAGGAATATAAAAAATTATTTTTTTAATACTATTCATTTTAACAGGGTATGGGGGGTAAAAGATATACTTTCAACAGTATGAACATTTTTCCAGGTTTTTTTTAGATGGGAGAATGGGCAAGAAGAAATCGATGGGGGTGCTGTATAATTTCAATAGTAGTTTAAGATTTTTTTTAAATTTTTTTGGCTGATAAAATTGACAATTTTTTATCGTAATATATAGAGGGTAATAGGATGGGGTAGGGAGTTAAATGGGTTGCTTCATATATATATTGCTATATGCCCTTTTCAGGGTTCTTAGACTGTAGAAATATACAAATTCAGTTATTACTTTCCTTGCTTAAGAAAAGCGTTGTATTCGTGAAAAAATCACACTTCGAGATTTTTACTTTTCTTGATATATTTATGGGGTTCTAGATCACACACAGACACTTATTTCAGTCAGTCTGTCTGTCGATTCCTCTCGAATGAAATGAGATATCAATTTTAAACTTGGAATATATAATACCAAGGAGGATAAAGGCCATAGTTTTTGAGCGATATCGTTTAAGGCAAAGGTGAAAGAGGTCAATACATTTTGTCTGATTTTAGTAATAGTAATTTTTCCTGGTTTCTTGTTTAGAAAATAAACAAATATTTTGCACACATATTTATAGTATAACATAAGAATGGCGAAAGGAGTGGGGGAAGAGATTAGAGGGGTTGTTTAGTATAAAAACATACGTTATATGTTTTTTTAAGGTTTTTGGCGTCTAGGAACGCAAATATTAGTTTATTTTTAGTGTTCCGTACGGAACACTTATAAGATCACTTCGGTGTTCATCTGTCTGTCTGACTGTCTGTCCGTCCGTCTGTCTGTCTATCACACCCGATTTTTTTCCGAAACTTTTTTTTAGAGAGGTGAAATCGGAAGTGTCAATCATCGACTGGGGTGTCAAATGAAAGCTTATAAAAAGACGAGTTCTAAAATATATATAATGTAATAATTGTGCATGATTCTCTTTATATTATTTTAAATAACCGGTCAAGTGCAAGTTAAACTTGCACAATTAGTGTTCCGTACGTTGATTGTGTTTAAAATAAAAAAAATTGTTAGGGTGGTATAAAATGATCAGTGACTTCACAAAACACACCCCAAATGAGTTTTCAACAAAGTTTGTTTCCAATCTTTACTGAAAAGTGGTAACCTTGAAATTTTAGTTTTTTTTCTATACCAGATAAATTATTAAAGGTAATGATAATTTTCGTTCAATCTATACCCCGTGGAGAATATTGCAGGATTTTTTTCAAAATTTTTTGATCAGTACTTTTCGAGATAAGGTAAGGGACAGCGATTTTTCACGATTTTTTAAAAGTAATACGAAGAAAAGTGTCCGCAAGTATTACATTACATATATATTTTTTACTCGTGTTTTCACAAGCTTTCATTTGGCACCACACTCGATGACCTAGTAAAAAATTTTTTTTTTCACTTCCGATTTCACCCCTCAAAACGAATCCCTTAAGTCAAAATTTATGTTACGGTGATATAAAATGATCAGTGACTTCACAAAACACACCCCAAATGAGTTTTCAACAAAGTGTATTTCCAATCATTACTGAAAACTGGTGACCTTGAAATTTTGGTTTTTTCTATACCAGATAAATTATTACAGGTAATGCACTCGTGATAATTTTCGTTCAATCTACACCCCGTGGAGAATATTCCAGATTTTTTTCCGAGATAAGGCGGGTGGACAGCGATTTTTCGCGATTTTTTAAAAATAATACAAAGAAAAGTGCGCGCAAGTATTACATTATATATATATTTTTTACTCGTGTTTTCACAAGCTTTCATTTGACACCACACTTGATTACCTAGTAAAAAAATTTTTTTTTTTTTTTTACTTCCGATTTCACCCCCCAAAACTAACCCCTTAAGTCAAAATTTAACTTTCAAAACTACATGGCTCTGATGAGGCCATCAATTCCTATATTACTACCAAATTTAAACTTTCTATGACAAATAGTTTCGGAGAAAATCGGGTGTGACAGACGGACAGACGGACAGACGGACAGACGGACAGACGGACAGAGGGACAGACGGACAGACGGACAGACGGACAGACGGGCAGACGGACAGACGGACAGACGGACAGACGGACAGACGGACAGACGGACAGACGGACAGACGGACAGACGGACAGACGGACAGACGGACAGACAGACAGACGGATAGACAGACGGACAGACACCGCAGTGATCTTATAAGTGTTCCATACGGAACACTAAAAAGGGGAAAAAATCGCGGTCCCCCACCTTATCTCGAAAAGAAAAAATTTTGAAAAAAATTCTGGAATATTCTCTACAGGGTGTAGATTGAACGAAAATTATCACGAATGCATTGCATTTAGTAATTTATCTGGTATATAAAAAAACAAAAATTTCAAGGTCAGCGGTTTTCACTGAAGATCGGAAAAAAAAACTTTGTTGAAAACCCATTTGGGATATGTTTTGTGAAGTCACTGATCATTTTATACTTCCATAACGAAAATTTTTATTTTTAAAGCAATTAACGTACGGAGCACTAATTGCGCAAGTCCAACTTGCACTTGACTGGCTATTTATTTTAACCCTAGAAGAGGGTGAATGGGGTATAAGGGATTAATGGGGTGGGGTAGGGGGTAATCGGGGTTGCTTCATAAGTATCGTGCTATATGTCCTTCTCAGGGTTCTTGAACTATAGGTATATGAAAATTAAGTTATTTTTTATTTCTATCAATTTCAAAAGGCAAAGGAAGTTAAAGAGATGGGAGAATCTTGTGTGGCGTCAGTAGTATGATAATTTTTCCAGGTTTTTGATGGGATAATGGGCCATTTTGAAGCAGAATGACTTATAATAAAACATATAAGGTATCAAAGGAGTGAAGAAGGGAAGTGGAAACGTGACTTCGTATTTGTATTGGAATCGAAATATTACATATTTTCTGATTCTTGATTGGGATATTTTTATATTTAATATAAAACAATTTTCCTATAGCAAATATGTATAGATTGAAAGGGATGAGGTAGAGGGCTAATAGAGCGATTTGGTGTGTGTGTTAATATACTTCTATTTCAGTGTTGTCCGGTTATATCAGTCATATATATATATATATATATATATATATATATATATATATATATATATATATATATATATATATATATATATATATATATATATATATATATATATATATATATATATATATATATATATATATATATATATATATATATATATGTATATATATATATATATATATATATATATATATATATATATATATATATATATATATATATAAATATATATATATATATATATATATATATATATATATATATATATATATATATATATATATATATATATATATATATATACATAAATAATATATAGTAAATTATATAAGGGGTTAATGAGGTAGAGTGGGAGGTTAGAAGGGTTGCTACATATTTGTCAGAAGCGACCTGTCTTGCCAACGAGAAGAGGCTTTGGAGGCCCCAAACTTTGATGTTATGTGGTTAAAAATAACGACTCAACCAACCACAAGGTTCATCTGTATCCTGTATCGACCACCAAGCGATACTAACTTTAGAGCACTTTTCGCTTCTCTTGCAGACACCCTCGATCATTTACAAATTAACCATCCAAATGCCGAAATTGCCATCCTGGGCGACTTTAATGTCCACAACATCAACTGGCTTAAATATTCAAATACTACCGATGAACAAGGTCGTGAAGCCGAATCATTTTCAGTCAGTTGTGGCTTAACTCAGCTTATTGACGAACCAACACGGATCCCTGATCGAGACGGGGAGTTCGCCAGTCTTCTTGATCTGTTTTTAACCACCAATCCGGAGATTTACATGGTCAGCGTAAATCCGCCTTTAGGTTCTTCCTACCATAAACTATTATCGACATCGAGTATCCTACCAATCAGTGACAGAGAGGCGCCTAAACCGCGCAAGATTTGGCACTACAAATCTGCTAAATGGGAAGATTTCATGGATTATTTTCGAAGTTTCCCTTGGTTAGACCCTTGTTTTTGATCCGATGACCCATCTGACTGCGCCAAGGAGGTTTCCGATGTTATTTTGGCCGGTATGGAGGCTTACATCCCTTTTTCGAAGAAATGCCCTTCCAACGGCAAGCCTTGGTTTGACCGGAAATGCAAAGAAGTTGTTTTGCTTCTAAACATCTTGCATACCGACATTGGCGTGAAAATCCTAACACCATAAATCGTAACACCTTTGTTCGTGCCAGGAACAGATGCAAAGAAATTATCGACGAAACCAAGGAGGCATACAATCAACGGATTAGAAACAAACTTCTCGCTTGTCCCAACAATTCCAGGTCCTTTTGGTTAGTCGCTAAGGCAGTTAGTCAAAATTTCACCAAATCCACCACACCACCACTCACACGGCCAGATAATTCTATTGCAACGACACCTGTTGAGAAAGCGAACTTGTTGGCTGAACTCTTTACTTCACATTCTACTGTCGATTCCCAAGGAAAAACACCACCTAATATTCCCATAGTGCAGTCAAGGATGCCCGATATTGTCTTCAGGCAGCGTATCATAAAACGTATTTTGATGAAGCTAGACACTAAAAAGGCTTCTGGCGCTGACGGAATACCTGCCATAGTTCTCAAAAACTGTGCGAGGGAACTAACACCAGTTTTCTGTAGACTTTTCAACCTATCCTACAGAAAGGGAATATTTCCTTCCTGCTGGAAATGTGCTACAGTTCAGCCAATACCTAAAAAAGGCAAGAAGACCTTGCCAAATAGCTACCGACCAATCGCACTGCTTTCAATAATATCGAAAGTCATGGAAAAGGCTATCAATTAGCATCTTCTAAAATATCTTGAAGGATTCAACATTATTAGCGATCACCAATATGGCTTTCGTAAAAATAGATCAACAGGAGATCTCCTGACTTATGTAACACATGTTTGGAACAACGCAATTGAACACTTTGGAGAATCTCGAGCGGTTGCTCTTGGCATATCCAAGGCATTCGACCGTGTTTGGCACGATGGGCTGTTGGCTAAGCTACGTTCTTATGGTATATCTGAAAAGTTCTGTTTGTGGCTCTCATGTTTCCTCAGAGAGCGTTCTTTGCGAGTGGCAGTCGACGGATTTCTTCACTAGGAACGCTGGTGTACCCCAAGGCTCCACACTGTCTCCTACTCTCTTTCTCATTCATATTAACGATCTGCTGGGAAAGACCAAGAATCCAATCTACAGCTTTGCAGATGACAGTACGCTTATCTCTTCATTCCCTTTGAACGCTCGGATATCGGCTACTCAGATGAATATCCGCAGGCAGCAGGAAGTCATACAACTTGACAAAGACCTGGAAGAAAATCTATCTTGGGGTGACAGTAACCAAGTGGAATTTAACGCTACAAAAACCCAGGCGGCAGTTTTTTCTAAAAAAGTTAACGTTGCTGAACTCAACATAGTTATGTCGGGGCACTCCATTCCTCTAACATCGTCACTCAATTTGTTGGGCGTTAATTTGGGAGCAAATATGTCCTGGCATGAACATGTTGCAGGCATAGCAAGGAGAGCTTCTCAGAAGTTGGGAATATTATTTCGAACCAGAAAGCTTTACACTTCACAATTGTTAATTCTTTACAAAGCTCAAATTCGACCAACTATGGAATCCCCCATGTTTGGGGCTCCGCTCCCAAACATACACTGCATTTGTTGGATTCTATTCAGAGAAGAGCTGTTCGTCTGATTGGAGACCCGGAACTGACAGGTGGCCTTGTTTCGCTGGAACATCGAAGAACGGTTGGCGACTTGAGCCTATTCTACAAGTATTTTCATGGAAAGTGTTCGAAGGATGTGGCCCGTTTAATTCCTCCCAGAGCGGTGCATGTTAGAAGTACACGTTACGCTAATACTTCACATCCGTATGAAGTTCAGCTTGTTACTCCTCGTACAACGCTTTTCAAGCAGTCATTTATATGGAGAACATCATGCCTTTGGAATAATTTGCTCAGGACCGTGTTTCCCACCGAGTACAATTTACAGCGATTTAAGAACAACGTGAATCGCTTTCTCCGCACACGTGTCGCTCCTGTAGCGCTTTAGGGACTTCCCTATAGCACGTGTGCTAGACCCACAAAAAAAAAAATTGTTCTATACGTTCGCGTTCTCTTCGGGGTTCGTGGACTGTAGGAATATGAAAATTAAATTATGTTATTATCAATTTTATTAGGGTAAGGGGACGAAAAAAAGGACAGAACCTTATATAGTTTCAATAGTAATATAAGAATTTTGCCAGTTTTATTTTTACTTTCCTTTCTAAAGAAACGTATTGTATTCGTGAAAAAATCACACTTCGGATTTTTGCTTTTCTTTACATTTTAGGGTTCCTATATGGCTAAAAACGTAGTCGCTCATTTCCGCCGGTCTGTCTGTCTGTCGGTCTGTCAGTCTCTTGGCACCATAACTCTCGAACGAAATGAGATATCAATTTCAAACTTGGTGTATAGATAACATCTAACACGGAGGTGAAGCCTATAGTTTTTGAACAATATTGCTTCTGCTCATGGAGGTTAAAAGGATGACGTTCAATAAATTTTAATAGGTTTTAATAGTAATACGAAAGTTTTTCCTGTTTGTTTGTTAAATCATAAACAAATAATAGGAATAAATATTTACAGTAACACATATACGCGGGTTGAGGAAAAGATTAGGGGAGGTTGTTTCCTACATATCGGGTTATATATCCTTTTCTGGTGTTTTGAAGTCTAGAAATCCAAAGATTTATTAATTTTTTTCTCCAATTTTAACTCAAAAAGGGGCTAAAGATGGGGGACAATTTATGATTTTATAATTTCAATAGCATTTTGAGATATTTACGGTTTTTTTTGTTGATGTAGTGAAAAAATTTTGGGTATAATATTTTTATATATTTATAATAAAATGTTTGAAGATTGAGGTAGGGGGTTGGGGTTGCTTTCTATATATAGTGTTATATGTCTTTTTCGGGGTTTATGGAGTCGAGGAATATGAGAATTAAAGCAATTTTTTTTCATTACTTTCAATTTTATGGTTTCAATTGTCTTATGGGAATTTTTCCAAGTTTTTGCCTGCGACAATAAATACAATTTAAGCAAAATTATTTATTTATTTATTAATTATATTATATTATGCAACGTATAAGAGGAGATGAAGGGTCATTTCGTATTTATTGTGGTAGAGGTTAGAGTTCTTCGAGTTAAAGTAACGAAACATTGCATTATTATTTTGCTATTTGCAATATTAATAGGGGCAGAGGGGCAAGGTGTTGGAGGCATTAAATATTGTATAGTTTTAATATTATAAGAATTTTGCCTAGTTTTTGGTAGAAATATCTAGAAAAATGTTAGCTAATTATTTATGGTAAAGGACTTACAAGGTAAAAAGAATGGGGTAGAAAGTGAGAAGGATGGTTGGGCATATTCCACAAAATAAGTCTAGTTCAGTATTCTTGCTCTCTTACTCTTAGTTTTTACCAAAATAGTATGCAGAAGGGATTGAGATCTGGTTGCAAAGTAACCTAAAAATTTTCAGTTGGTTATAGAAAAAGTTTTAGAGATACAGACAGTTCAATTGTATGAAATTTACCCCTGTCACAGTAGATAAATTATTGTTTTTACGTCCTTTGCTAAAGAGAAATGATTACCATCCATATTTTTGCTTTTCTTTACGTTTTAACGATTTTGGATCGCGAAAAATATATATTCCCATTTCCGTCGGCCTGTCTATCCGGCGGTCAAACTGTCGATCTGTCGGTCTATCTATATTTCAACAAAATGACACTATAATATTTGAAATAGGGGCGAAACCTATAGTTCTTGAGCGGTATCATTTCAAGGAAAAAGAATGAAAGGAGATGGGTGTCAATATGTTGTATGATTTTATTCATATTATAGAAATTAACTTTTTCTTTAGTTGAAAAAGTCCAACTCAGTGCTTATTTTAGAATTACATGTTTGCAAGGAAAGTACTGGGTAAATCATGTTACCAATTTTTACATAATTGCTATAAGTTATTCCGTATAGAAGATAATTTTGGTAGAGTATTTTCGTTTTTGTACAGTAAACAGCATTTTTAAATAAAGCACTTTTAAAATAGTAAAATAGAATCACATCCTTAAACTCTTATGAAATAATAACCCAACATCTACGTCGTAAATTTGAATCGACTGTTGGATTTCACGTAAGTCACTGCACCACTGGATAGTGGTGCAATGAAGGCAAGAATATTTTGCCAAAAAACTACCGACCAGTCGCACTGCTTTCAAATCGAAAGTTGTGGAAGAGGATATCAATCAGTACCTTTCAAAATATCTAGAAGGGTTTAATATTATTAGCGATCTTCAATATGTTTTCGTGCGCCAAGATCAACAGGAGATCTCTGAACATATGTAACACAAGTTTAAAAGCTCAAACCAATTGGAAATTTTGGAGAATATCGATGAGTTGTACTTGATATCGCATTTGATTGCGTTTGGCATGACGGATTTTTGGCAAAGTTATTTCTGAAAGATTTTCTTTATGGCTCTCCGGTTTCCCTATAGAGCGTTTTTACAAGCGGCAGTCAACGGATTTCTTTCTAATACCGTCACTATCACTCCCGGTGTGCCCCAATGGTCCATACTGTCTCCTACCCTCTTTTTTATTTACATATCTACAGCTATGTTGATAACAGCACGCTTATTACTTCATTCTCTTTGAATGCGCGAACATCAGCTACTCATGCAAATATCCATCATTCAACTTAACAAAGACCTGGAAGAAATTCTATTTTGAGGTAACAGTACCAAGTAGAATTTTACTCTACAAAAACTCAGGCGGCAGTTTTTTCTAAAAAAAATTAACGTTGCGGAATCCGAGACTTTACATTCCTCTAGCATTATCACTTAAGTTGCTGGACGTTAACTTGGGAGCAAATATGTCTTTGCATGAACACTTCACATGCATAGCAAAGAGAGCTTCTCAAAAGCTGAGATTACTATTTCTAACTAAAAAGCTTTGTACTCCGCTACAACTGTTAATTCCGTACGAAGCAAATTTGGCCATTGATGGAATACTGCTCCCAAATATACATTGTATTTCTTGGATTCTTTTTTTTTTTTTTTTTTATTGGTCTAGCACACGTGCTGGCGGAAAAAGCGATTCACGTTGTTCTTGAATCGCTGTGAATTGTACTCGGTGGGAAACACAGCGCTGGGCAAATTATTCCAAAGGGATGACGTTCTTCATATAAAAGATTGCTTGAAAAGCGTTTGTACGCGGAGTAACAAGCTGAACCTCATACGGATGCGAAGCACCAGCGCGACGTGTATTTCTAACATGCACCGCTTTGGGAGGAATTAAGCGGGCTACATCCTTCGAACACTTTCCATGAAAATACTTGTAGAACAGACTCAAGTCGCCAACCGTTCTTCGATGTTCCAGCGAATCAAGGCCGCCGGTCAATTCCGGGTGCTCAATCAGACCGCTCTTCTCTGAACAGAATCCAACAAATGCAGTGTAAGTTTGGGAGCGGAGCCCCAAACGTGGGAGCAGTATTCCATAGTTGGTCGAATTTGGGCTTTGTAAAGAATTAACAGTTGTTGTGGGGTGTAAAGCTTTCTGGTTCTAAATAATATTCCCAACTTTTGAGAAGCTCTCCTTGCTATGCCTGCAACATGTTCATGCCAAGACATATTTGCTCCCAAACTAACGCCCAACAAATTAAGCGACGATGCTAGGGGAATGGAGTGCCCCGACATAACTATGTCGGGTTCAGCAACGTTAACTTTTTTAGAAAAAACTGCCGCTTGGGTTTTTGTAGCGTTAGATTCCACTTGGTTACTGTCACCCCAAGATAGAATTTCTTCCAGGTCTTTGTTAAGTTGAACGACCTCCTGCTGTCTGCGGATATTCGCCTGAGCAGCCGATGTCCGAGCGTTCAAGGTGAATGAAGAGACAAGCGTACTGTCATCTGCAAAGCTATAGATTGGATTCCCGGTCTTTTCCAGCAGATCGTTAATGTAAATGAGAAAGAGAGTAGGAGACATTATGGAGCCCTGGGGCACACCAGTGTGTTGATAGTGAGGGTGTTAGAAAGAAATCCGTCGACCGCCACTCGTAAAGAACGCTCTCTGAGGAAACATGAGAGCCACAAACAGAACCCTTCAGACATACCATAAGAGCGCAACTTAGCCAACAGTCCATTGTGCCAAACACGGTCGAATGCCTTGGATATGTCAAGAGCAACCGCTCGAGATTCTCCAAAGTGTTCAATTGCGTTGTTCCAAACATGTGTTACATAAGTCAGAAGATCTCCTGTTGATTTATGTTTACGAAAACCATATTGGTGATCGCTAATAATATTGAATCGTTCAAGATATTTTAGAAGATGCTCATTGATAACCTTTTTCATGACTTTCGATATTATTGAAAGCAGTGCAACTGATCGGTAGTTATTTGGCAAGGTCTTCTTACCTTTTTTAGGTATCGGCTGAACCGTGGCACATTTCCAGCAGGACGGAAATATTCCCTTTCTGTAGGATAGGTTAAAAAGTCTACAGAAAACTGGTGTTAGTTAGTCCCTTGCACAGTTTTTGAGAACTATGGCAGGTATTCCGTCAGCGCCAGAAGCCTTCTTGGTGTCTAGCTTCATTAAAATACGCTTTATGATGCGCTGTCTGAAGACAACATCGGGCATCCTTGATTGCAATATGGGAATAGTAGGTGGTGTTTTTCCTTGGAAATCGACAGTAGAATGTGAAGCAAAAAGTTCAGCCAACAAGTTCGCTCTCTCAGCAGGTGTGGTTGCAATGGAATTATCTGGCCGTGTGAGTGGTGGTATGGTGAATTTGGTAAAATTTTGACTAACTGCCTTAGCGACTGCCCAAAAGGACCTGGAATTGTTGGGCAAGCGAGAAGTTTGTTTCTAATTCGTTGATTGTGTGCCTCCTTGGTTTCGTCGATAATTCCCTTGCATCTGTTCCGAGCATGAACAAAGATGTTTCGATTTACGGTGTTAGGATTTTCACGCCATTGTCGGTAGGCAATATGTTTAGAAGCAACAGCCTCTTTGCATTTTCGGTCGAACCAAGGCTTGCCGTTGGAGGAGCATTTCTTCGAAAAAGGGATGTAAGCTTCCATACCAGTTAAAATAACATCGGAGACCTCCCTGGCGTAGTCAGATGGATTATTGAATCGAAAACAAACGTCCATCCAAGGGAAAGTTCGAAAGTATTCCATGAGATCTTCCCATTTAGCAGATTTGTAGTGCCAAATCTTGCGCGGCCTAGACGCCTCTCTGTCACTGATTGGCAGGATACTCGATGTCGAAAGCAGTTTATGGTCGGAAGAACCTAACGGCGGATTTACGGTGACCGTGTAAATCTCCGGATTGGTGGTTAAAAACAGATCAAGAAGACTGGCGAACTCCCCGTCTCGATCAGGGATCCGTGTTGGTTCGTCAATAAGCTGAGTTAAGCCACAACTGATTGAGAATGACTCAGCTTCACGACCTTGTTCGTCGGTAGTATTTGAATATTTGAGCCAGTTGATATTGTGGACATTAAAGTCGCCCAGGATGGCAATTTCGACACTTGGATAGTTACTTTGTAAATGATCGATGGTGTCTGCAAGAGAAGCGAAAAGTGTTCGAAAATTGGTATCACTTGGTGGTCGATACAGGATACAGATAAACCTTGTGGTTTGTTGAGTCGTTATTTTTAACCACATAACATCAAAGTTTGGGGGCTCCAGAGCTTCTTCTCGTTGACAAGAGAGGTCGCTTCTGACAAAAAGACAGATTCCAAAGTTACGCCTTAATCGGGAATAGAAGTCGTACCCAGGATAAAGATAGTTGACCGTGCTGGTCGATGGACTGACCTTGGTTTCACATAGAGCGAGTACATGATGTTTATCTGATTGCATGTGTTGATGCACTGAATTTATGTTCGAGTTTATACCTCGTATGTTGCAAAAATCTATCTTAAAATTATGATGTCTGCAAGTCGACGCCTCCGAACCAGCCCCCACCCGGAGATCCGAACGGGGGGCCATTCTACCTCCGGAACTTCTTGCATCCAGGCGCCTCATCATGCTCTTTGGTCCCACAGTAGTTAATGTGGAATTTTCATGTTCTGTCACATGTTTATCTTTGCCTTCTTTGGCTTTGATCCAGGGGGTGTTATTATTGGGTAGTTTGGGTTCTGACCAGATACTTTTCCAATGATCTGTGAGTTCTTGTTTGTTTGGTGGTTCGGTCACTGCTGTCTGTTTGCTGTGCATAGTTTTCCGGTAGAACTGTGTTTGGCTTCTTCGGAAGAGGTTGTTGGTATCTTTCCTCTCGTTTGGTTCTTTGTATCTACGAAGTCTTGCGGCATATACGGATAATTTTTGTTTCAGAGTATCCAGGATTTCTGGCAGTGTTCTGTTGGGAGACCCGGATCTTGTTTATACTCTGTGTGACTCGTTTGGACACGTTCCGTTAATAAACTGGGCAAGGTGTCCTAGATATCTCCTGATGTTGTTGATTTGGTTTTCTATTCTTATTTGCCGTTTGAATTTTGGTTTTGTGCTGTTGGGATTTCTTTGTCGTTGCGGGAGTTTTTGATTAAATACTTCGTCGGTTACGTTTGGGATTGATGGTGGTGGGTCTAGGCGGCGAGTGATTCCCTTCTCAGTGGTTTCTTTGTCAGGACTTGTGCTTTTATCAAAGCAACGCATGGTGTGTTCGTTTGTTCCTGTAGTATAACTCATGCGTTGCCTTGATTTTCCCGCCTTGGTGGGTGTCGGCTTACTCGCCGGCACAAACACTTTTGGCAGGTCCATTGTCAGTTGCCCGGTCTTCATCGTGTTGGTCGAGCTGCCATTTCCCGCGACGTCCTCGACCGTTACGTCGCTCGCCCGAGGCTTCTTTTATTGATCTACTGTTGTTTGGGATGTTTTTAGTGTTTTGTGGTGTCAGAAGCTCAAAGTGTCCCGACATTGGGTTGCCTGTTAGTAGAAGGTAAATAGTTTCGGTGTGTTTTCTTGTGCTTATTATTGTTGGCTTGTCCCTAAAAAGTTATTTTTGTATCTCTTGTTCTTCGTTGTTTTGAGAAGATATGAAAGTTGCTATTCTGGGTTTCCGAGAGGGCAAGTATCTCTAGGCTCGTTCCATAGGTGCCATATTTCCTCATATAGTTATAGTAATTATTGAAGTCTTTCATATCGTCGTCCCCAATTAATGAAAATGTGTTAAGTTCCTACCAGTTTTGTTGTATATATCTTAGAGCAGCCTCTCGGAGTCTTTCATGATGGTTTTGGTGGCCATATAAGTGTAAGCTAACTGCACGGAAAAGGCAATTTCCATCACCTACAATG
>CM032447.1:143544735-143649735 GCA_019049505.1 Pachyrhynchus sulphureomaculatus
TTGTCATAATTTTCATTCAATCTACACTCTATAGGGAATATTCTAGAAATTTTTCAAAATTTTTGATCATTATTTTTCGAGATAAGGAGGTGGAGAGCCATTTTTGGCAGTTTAAAAAAAAATTTAAGCTAGTATTATATATATTTTTGAACTCGTGTTTTCACAAGCTTTCATTTAACACCTCACTTGATAATCTGGTAATTTTTACCCCTCAAAACTAATCCCCTAAGTCAAAATTTAACTTTCAAAACTACACGGCTCTGATTGGGCCATCAATTCCTATATTTGTGTCTAATTTGTACTTTCTATGTTAAATAGACGGACCGAAGGACGGACACTGAACTGATCAGACAAGTGTTCCGTACGGAACACTAAAAATGTATACTATTATATAATTTTTTTATATGATTTTATTTAACATTAAGCAATAATACATAGATTATATAGCATACTTAACCCTTAAATCCAGGTTTTTCAATTTTTTCTTAAAAAAATATTTTCGTTAAATGCCGTGGTAGATTAAGTTAGTTTTTTTACAGCTTTCTATATAGTTTTACATACACTTTTTACACTGTACCTATGCGAAGTTAAAACATAAACAAAACATTTTATCTCTCTTTATATCTTCACACGTCCTAAAGTTGGAAAATAAATATTTGGCATATTAGTTCCATTTTTCAAAAGGAAATAGGCCCATGAAAATTGTAGTTTATAGAATTCAGTGCTAAATAATACAAAATTGAAAAAATTTGAATGAAAAAAGAGCAGTTCGGGAAATTTATGAAAAATGTGTTAAATTTGTTTTTATTTTTTATGAAAATACCCTCTAGAAATGTTTTTATAACATGTTTTAGATAAAATTAGCATTTTTTCATTACGATGTTTCCTTGTTTAAAAGGCTTTTAACTCCCAAAAAAAGTCATTTATTACTCTTGATCCACAGGGATTACCCATTAATCTTCATATGAAACTCTGTCATTACATTATAGGTTAATAGGTATTTCGGAGCCAATAATTTTTTTTGACAAATTTTAAAACGATTTTCTTTTATGTAAAATTATTTCTGGTAATACATTCAGAACCAAAATACTTGGATGATTTGTTGTGTCAAAGACGTCTTACTTCACATATCATAGAATTAAAGTTTAAAAACTAAAATAAAAAGTATTAAGAGTGTTTCCGCATTTACTTTTTACACTTGTGTATTTACACAAAGTATAATAAATACCAACAAATAATATTTGTATCATAATAAAAAAAATCCTAGAAATTTCAGATAAAAAATTCTTTTATTTATTTTCGAATAACCTAACGGAATATAATTTGTAATGTAAGAAACTGTGTTAAACATTGTTATTAAATTTAAGTTTTGTTACCAATTTAATACAAACAATTTGTTTTTAATAATGTTTTCACAGACTAGTTTCATGAAAAACAATATTATGCAAATATATCGTCACTCACTGAACCAATTCCGGTTTGAAGTTTGAAGTTCGCATCTTTGTAAAATCTATATATAAAGTCACCCAATCGGAAATTTATCTGTAGGGCTTCGAGAGCCAATATCAGCCGCACAACTTTACGGGCTTCTATTACCTCTTTTCGCCAGGTAAGTTTCTTTTTCTTTTTTTTACGAGATTAATTTTGGTCTGCCAAAATTGAATTTTCAAATATAGAATTTTCATGATGTTCAACATAAAAAGATGACTTGGAAAGAAAATTAACTTGTTGAAAAATGTGTGCATCTATCTATAATGATTACTTATTTGTGTCTCAGCTCTGTTAGAGGTAAAATTTGATTATACCATTTTTAAAGATTATAGAGCTTCTAGTGGCCAAAATAAACATAAAAATTCCTGTAATCAATTAGCCAAATATCTACGTGCCTTTCACAGACTCTAATAAAAAATACTTATGATATGATCCTGGAATGCTTTTTTTGGTATTACTCCGGAAATATTAAAAAGTAAAGTAATCAGCGTAATTGTAGCTGTGCCTGTAAAATCAACAGCGTAACTGTAGCTGTG
Source organism: Pachyrhynchus sulphureomaculatus (assembly GCA_019049505.1). NCBI lineage: Eukaryota > Metazoa > Arthropoda > Insecta > Coleoptera > Curculionidae > Pachyrhynchus > Pachyrhynchus sulphureomaculatus. Next base: position 143,546,763 of record CM032447.1, read on the forward strand.
CCTGTATCCCAAAAAAGGAGGGGAGAACACTACTGGGCGAGTACATATCAAGTTCTAAGAAGACTGAAGAGGGTATGCCATTTTTGCAATCAAGCGTCATTATTCTTCTACTTTGACCGATGGTTGTTTTTGTTTACTTTAGCCATCTTTCGCGTGAGCAGCTCTTTAGATCGCTCGTCAAAAATATTAATTTTTAAATAATTTTCAGTTTCGATTTTGTAACAAAGAGAATGGGTGTCTTACAGTGGGGACGAGAGTGAAATTCCATGCACCCTTTGTAATGGTATTCCACCGAACCTAAGGAGCACAGGTGGGGCCAAAAATCTCTAATTTATATCTTGTATGGCATTTCCTGGCTTCCCAGCTAGCTGGTATTCTTTTACTACTTTTATTGTTTTTGTTTTGACTGTCTGTTAGCACCACAGTAAGCTTTATTGATTGTCTGATGTGACAGGTTCCTTTTTCTTATGCTGTCATTGGTTTTCCTTTTTTGTATTTCTTAGTATATCAGTAGCAGTTTTTGAAAGTGCTGGATGTTTTTGACGAAAAGTTCCAGGACTACATTCGTGTAAAGCGCCTATTGCGATACCCATATGAATAAGAAGAAAGAAGAACTCGCTAAGTTAGCTTCGAGCGGCAGCATCAGCAAGATCACAGTATCGAGTAGCAGCAGCAGGAAGAGCACTTGAAAATGCCAATGCCAAGATTTTGGCGAAGCGTCGTGCAAACTCATCGTTAGATGAACGGATTGACACCCGGAATTTTAATGCGTATGTATATATATATATATATATATATATATATATATATATATATATATATATATATATACATATATATATTATATATATATATATATATATATATATATATATATATATATATATATATATATATATATATATATATATATATAACACGTAGGCTGAAAAAGTTTTTGGTCTAGATACTTAAAACACATTTTCTTGCAAAATTCGACTTTATTCATCATTATAGTCGCCTTCAAAATAGGTCTCAGTTTCGGCGATAGCTTCTTCACTGGAGTCAAATATCTTTACCGTGACTATTTTTTTGAGGTCTGCAAATAGATAAGAGTCGCTGAGGGCCAAATCCGGTAGATGAGGAAGCAATTCGAGCTTCAATTCATGCAATTTTGCCATCGTAACAATTGACTTTTGACACGGTGTATTATCTTGATGAAAGAGCACTTTTTTCTTGTTCATTTGGGGCCGTTTTTTTGCGATTTCTGCCTTGAAACGCACTAATATTTTTATATAATATTCGCTATTGATGGATTTTCCTTTCTCAGCATAGTTAATGAAAAATTTTCCATGCACATTCCAAAATACAGAGGCCAATACCTTTCCAGCCGATTGATGCTTTCACCAGCTGTTGTCCACTCAGTTGACTGCCGATCTGATTCCGGTGTATAATGGTGGATCCATATTTCATCCATTGTCACATATCGCATGAAAAAATCCTTTTTCTTGTTCTTAAACAGGCCCAAGCAGCGCTCAGAATCATCAACACGTTGTTGTTTTTGGTCCACTGTGAGCAGACGCGGTACCCATTTCGAACAGAGCTTTCTCATGCCCAATATATGACCAACACATTCTTGTGTTATCTTTAGGGTGTCAGCTATCTCACGCAATTTCACTTTACGGTCAACTCAAACCAATTTTGTGAATTTTTTTGATGTTTCCTGTGTAATCACCTTATTTGGGCGCCCAGAGCGTTCAACATCATTTGTATCTGTACGACTGCGTTTAAATTCAGTATACTAGAAAATGATGAAGGTTTTCCAGGGGCAGAATCCCCGTAACACTTATCAAGCCATTGCTTTGCTTGAATGGTATTTTTTCCCATTAAAAACAGTATGTAATCCACACGCGAAATTCGATTTTTTCCGTTGTTTTGAAAATCTTAAAAGTTTGCGTCACTTAAACCACTGCAAACCTCGAAATGAAATTTTGGCACGTATCGTTTGAAGGTTGGTACTTCCTAAAAATCATACGGATTTTTTCGACATCTATGTGTCAGACCAAAAACTTTTCAGCCCACGTGTGTTGCGTACTGATATGCTTTATATTTCTACGTACAGATTATTATATCTTACGGTTTTAGATATAATCACTATTCAATCCATATTTTGAGAACCACATCTTTTATTACTGTATGGACTTTAAGACATCTTTTTTTCGGGTATAGTACTTACAAACATGACATTTTTTGATCTAATTAAATTTTTGTTACAGAGATTTTGTTCTAATTTTTTAAAGAACATATTGGTTTTTAATCCTTTTATTTCTTTTACTATTATCAAAACTGTTGCATAGATTCGTATATACGTATTTGACATTTTAAGTGCTGTTATAGCACACATTTCAGATTTTAACCCTACCCTCCCTTTTTGGTGAGACGAAAATTATTTCTGCGTACTCCAATGTTCCAAAGAATAGTCTTAAGAATTTTAGGACCGTTTTTTTCACATATTTTTAACGAATACCTTAAACAGTTGTCTAATGTTCATGTACTAATGTAAATCGGAATATTTAAATACATTTCTGATTTATCTTTAGGTCTGTTATAGCTAAGTAAACATCTGTTTTTTTCTTGCTTTAGAATACTCCTTAGAATATTAACTCAATTCGCCACTAATATTACGCATTGCAAGACCAAGTATAATTGGGCAGCCCAGATAACCTTTAGAGCGTATGTTTTGTAACACATTTTTCTTTAAAACCGAAAGGTCTTCTAAAAATAACACATCAATTTTTAAGTAAAGGTCTAAGCATTTCTAAACATTTTTACAGATTAATTAATTTCTGTGCATTAAGTGCATGATAATAACCTCCTACGAAACAACATAAGTACATTTGACCTAATAACCGGGCATTGTAATGTACATATTCCGAATATAAGGCAGATTTTAGACTTGTTTTAGAATTATGTGTGCCTAATTGAGACTATGACATTTCGTATAGTTTCTTTTCTTCTAATAAGTCCTTTACCATTGACAGTTACTTTTATTAACACATTTACTGTTTAAAAATAAGTAGGTCGCGTAAGAGTATACTATATTCTTATTGTACGCTTTAATATCTAAATATCACATACAAGTCAAAACAACCGTGATAACTAATTTTAAGTCAAACTATAAAAAGCCTATTCACATTAGGACACTTTAAATTTAACTACTTACTGTAGAAACGTACAGATCTGGAAATTGAACGTACATCGCTCAGCAGAAAGTATTTATATCATTTCGAATACATTATTATACGCATATGCAGACTCGTTACAACCTGCAATACTATCTTGCACACCTGCAGAGGAAACAAGTGACGATTTTCAATACATAATCAGTTAAAAATTGTTAAAACTTCTTGTAACTGTTTGTTTTACTTTACTTATTTCGTTTGTTAACATGAATACTTTTGTCTGTACTTCATGGTTGCATTTATATCTGCTACTTTTTTATTTTTGTAAAACCCTTGTATTGACTGGATTTCGTATGTATTTTTATAGGTGTGTGTTTTTCGGTTGTCCTTCATGGTTACATTTATATGTACTGTTTAATGTTTTCTTTGTAAAGTATAAGATCGGCTTGATTTCGTCTGTCCTGTTTTTTGTATAGTTAGGTACGCACCAACTTACATACGTGTGGTAAAGTTTTCGTTTATGGATATTTTCTTATACTTAGTTTACACAAAAAGCTATGCTTCCTATTAGGTTTAAACTGAAGCCATTAAAGTATTGGTTTATTATATGTATACACTGGTCTATTTTTTTTTCCTTATTTCGACTTATATCAATTTTTTTTATTGTAATCTAAGATTTTATAATTTTATGCTCATATATATCTTGAAGTACTATTTATACCTCACGTACACATTTTTCTATACTTTAGAGACCCTATAAGGTAATATATAGGCTTATGTAGCTATTTACTCAAGTAGTAGTGTAAGTAATTTCCATACAATTTTAGTTCTTTAAAATCGATTTTTAGATATTGATTTAAAATTTTGCTAACTTACATATTTTCAATTTACATATATTTGTATTCATATTATTTTGAAAAATTTATGTATATGTGCAGATTCTCATAGCTATAATATGTTTCAACATATATTCCATCAGTTTTTCTATCGATTTTATTTTGTAACCCTATTAATATCACATACTTTACCTTAGTCTAGTTTATACAGCTTTTAATCATAGGTTACTGCTTGTACAATACAGCAATGCTCTATGTATTTTATAGTTATGTCATAAGAGTCACGTATGTCAAATTTATATACCTTCTATTTGCAATTCTTTAGGCAGTAATTTACATATTTATTAATAGGCATATTTATGTTTAATTTTGATTCGTTTCTGATAGCATGTGTATATTTCTATAGAGACCGAATATAATTATTATTTTATATATATATATATATATATATATATATATATATATATATATATATATATATATATATATATATATGACTTTATATATCAATTTCATAGTCTTTTGATACTTTCACAAATTTCCCTGTCAGCAGTTTTAAAAAGAGAGTTATTATGTCACATTGTATTTATCATTATTATTAGGTTTAAATATTGTAGGCACGTCTGTAAAAGTAAGTTGTTTTACTTGTTAAGATTAATTATCAGTATTTATAGATATATCTTCAACTTTTTATTGCTTTTTTTCATGCTTTTATTACACAGTAATCTGAGTTAGTGATACTGAAGACCTATGAACCATAATTTAAGGAGTTCCTAATATTTTTATTTCTAATATCTCGGCATTATGTGCAAACAACACTCAGGTTTAAGTTATGCACAAAACTTACAGTATTTTTTTATGTATTGTATGTATTTTAGTTACCTTTTTAATAGCTTGCAAACAATTTTAGTAATGTATACAAGGTATTTCATTGAATTTACATAGAATGTGCAGTTAAAGTCTTTTGGTTTCTTTTATCTTCCATCAATATTATTTCAATTTTTTTTTATTATGGTTATTATTTTAGAGTATATCTAGTTCTTAAATTCCTAACTACCACATGTTTGATGGTTAAAGGAAGTACTTACTTGTTTCTAAAAACATTTTAACAAATTTTAAGGTGTTCGCGTGTGACATGTGTATTACTATTAATATCGAAATCCCATCACTAAGTCTTATTTATATACTATTTTTAACAATGCGTTTAAAATATGAAAGCATATTATCTCTTTTATAACTAGCAACTTGTGCTTGTATTATATCTGAATAGCTATAACGATTCTCTTGTTATATTTATCTGATGTTACGTATTGCTCGGATAACTTTGTGCATAAAATTACTAATTTATAATCACAATAATTATTACACTTTCCATTTAAAAACTTTCAAGTTTAGTACTCTTTGTTACGTAAATCTATTTATCTTCTATCTTCCAAAAAAACCCTCTTTACAAGCGGGTACTTATAGTACCTGCTTATAAAAATACCCATAAAAACCTACTCTAAAGAAAAAGCTTTTGTTCCATGACAAAAGGACTCTTTTTACCCTTCTTGATACGTGGACGATCGTAATAAATTAAAGTATTAATGGACTAGAGTAGGTAATAGGTGGGAAAGATTAATTCCAATTTACGCCTGATTAACGCGAATAAACGCGGAACTAAAAACCCGGGAAGCGGAAGTTAAGATTAATTAACGCTAATTAATTTGGCCTAAAACGGAAAACCACAGATTAACCGACCAACAAACGCTGATTAAAATAAGAATTAAGACTAATTACTTTGATTGTAGGCGAAAACCTCGAATTAAAACACAAATTAACGCTAATTAATTTAAGTGGTCACGGGAAATCTCGGACTAAAACTTGTATGAATAGGAATTAGAATTAATTATCGCTAACTACTTAGCTTAAATGCAGAAAACCGCAGATTAAAGCGGGAATAAATAATAATTAATTTGATTGAACGCAGGGATATATTCTTAAACACCTACACAAAAAAATGACCTTTTGTTCAATGACAAAAGGACGCTATTTACCGTTCTTGACAAGTGCACGACCGTAATAAATTAAAATATTAATGGACTAGAATAAGTAATGGGTGGCAAAGAACACTCTCCATTCCACTTTTCGCGATTTCCAGGGATTTCCGCGTGCTTTCCCGCGATTTTTCGGCGAGTTTTCTATTAATTTCTGTTAATTCGCGTACCTGATTAAATTAATTACTGTTAATTTACGGTTTGATTCACACGATAGAGTGTTTTCTTGGAATGTAGGTAATAATAGATGTCATCACACAGAGGATTAAACTTGAAAGTGGTTAAGTGTAACAAGAAATAATTATTGTTAATATAGATTAGTAATTTTATGCATACAGCTAGTTATCCGAGCAGTCATAATATCAGATGAATATAATAAGAGAATAAGGTATTTAGATATAATAGAAGTGCACGTTAATAGTTAGAGATACAAGTGTTATGCTTTCATATTTTAAACGCATTGTTAAAAATACCGTATATGTATATAAGTGTTTGTGGTGAAATATTTCGATATTAATAGTAATACACATTGAGCACGTGAACAGTTTGAAATTTATTTTGAAAGATTTTAGAAAACAGTAAGAACTCTCAATATTGTTCTTCAAATATGTGCTAATCATGCATTTAAGACTTAGATATACTGTAAAATAAAGAACGTATGTATCAAGTTTTCTGAAAATAAGATGGAATGAAGACATGGAAGACACCAAAAGAGTTTTACTGTACATTCTATGTAAATCCAATGAAATGCCCTGTATGACTTATAAAAATTTTTGCAGGTTCTATTGAAAAGGTAATAGTGCGAAGTAGGCATTATTCTCTAATTTTGTTTTTTTTTACTATTGTAAAAACATTAAAGGATAACCCGATATACATATAGTGCAGTTCTGACCTCAGTGTTACAGGTGATGCAGGGATATTAGAAATAAAAATATTAGAGTCTCCTTAAATTGTAGTTCATAGGTCTTCAGTATAACTAACAAGTTTACTTAGTATTAAGAGGATGAAAAAAACAATAAAAAATTTGAGGAATATCCAAAAATACTGATAATGAATAAGTAAAACAACCTACTCTTACAATCGTGTGTACTATATTAAGGTAATAATAAAGATCAATATAATGCGAAATATTAGCTCTCCTATTAAAACTGACCTACTAGCAGAAAATCTATGAATTTGAGATATAAATATGTATGAATTAATTTTATCATAATATAAACACTTTTAAATTTTACTTATAATAGGACAATGTATTTTAATAACATAAAAGAATACATACTACGTTAACGCACACGCAAAACATACAATTACACGTACATTCATATACTCACATATGCACCGCGTTCATAAGTATAGATATGTAAACGCACGAGGACACCTCCATGTATACTATCTGTCCAATTAACGAAATGTAATACACACATACGCACAAATATATACACATTTATACATAAACACATTAAGCAGTCATACACTAAGACGCTTAAAATAGACTATATATATATATATATATATATATATATATATATATATATATATATATATATATATATATATATATATATATATATATATATATAGATATAAGTGTAATTGAAACTCTAACGTTTAATAGGAGAGAAATATAAACATCTCGTAATTAATTAAATTTATACGTTGTTTTATATCCCTTGTTACTCAGCGGATGAAAAATCATATACGTATTTTAAGACTGTCAACGTATACAAGAAAGTTAGAGACTATATTAGCTGACACTAGTAAACTGATATGACAAGGTTGATAGTAGGTAACCAGGTTAAAGTACGGGATCGAAAGGAGTGAACGACATTCCGTTTTTAAGTGCAATTCCACGTGTAAAATTTCCATAAGAACATATATACCGATACTACTGACGAGAACTATAAAAAATTAGCAATAGTTACTGGAAGAATTATCAACTCCCTTGCGGACAGAACATTTTTTTGAAATGTTTAATATAGTTCGATAAATTCCTTCTTTTTCTTTTAGTGCCGTAACTGCTACCGGTCGTTGACTCTCATGTTGGCTAACATATTGACTGCTATGGTTTTATTTACTGCTGCTCGGAACAGTTACTGGCCTGTTCTTTCAAATAAGTTTTTGAGCCATAAAATCATCCTTCCTTCGACACTTCTTTCCTGTATTTTGTTGCCTTGAGTTATTAGGTGTAAGGTAGCATACTTTTCCATACTTTTCAGGATTTCTCATTACGTGTCCCAAGTATTCCAGTTTTCTGCTCTTTATTGTATTCACTATTTCTGTGGTTTTATTTAAGCGCTGTAAAACTGATTTGGGTTATTCGGTCACTCCACTTGATTTTCAACATCCGTCGGTAAGTCTACATTTCAAAGGCCTCCAAGAGTCTAAGTAGCATGTCCGTGTCCAACCAAACATCTACTCCGTATAACCGTACTTGGAAAACATAACATCTAATCATCCTTACTCGGAGGTCTATGTTTAGGTCGTGGCTTTTTACAAAGATTGCTCGTGCTATTCTACTCAAACTTCAACTTCAAAACTTGGGTCCCATTGGTCGTTAATTTGAGTTCATAGATAGGTTAATTTATTTACTCGTTCAACGTTATTGCCATCAATTTTTATTCCATCATCCTGAGCAACACCTTGTTTGCTTATGATGATATATTTAGTTTTGCTGGTGTTGAGTCTCAGCCCATAGTCTTTGCGTGAGCTCGTTATTTTTTTTTTTATTAGATATTGTAGTTGCTTAAAATTTGCCAAAATTAACGTATCATCAGCGTCGTCAGTATCATCAATCTTTGCAGATTTGTTCAGAATATAAGTTGAATAGTCACTATCACTATCACTATAAGCCTAATTCTATCCAATGCAGTGTGTTATTGGAGGCCGATAACTGCCATCGGACCTTCCTATTCGATTTCTGTTTTCATCCTAGAATAACTCAGACGCATATTCTTTCCATTTTTCCAATTGCCCTTCTATATTAAGTATTCTATTTTCATCTCTGTCTTCTATATTGTTAAGATGGCAACTCCTCCTAATACCAGCTACTTCTTTTAACTTTTTATTTACTTTCATAACTTTCTATCTCTTGACATTCTTGAGGATGATATTTAGTTCTTGTTTCTCAAATTTTTCGTTTGATTTCCCTGTGTATGTGTTTTAATGTTGACTGCTGTTCTTTTTATTTTTATAATGCTATATTTCTTCCATCAGGGTCAGGATATCCTCTGTCATCCAATATTGTTTGGTCCGTTTTTCTTGCGGCTCGTTTACATTGGGTTTTTTGAATTACCATCTAATTCCAGAGACTTTCTGGATTATTATCTTCCCGAATTGATGTCAATCGTTCATCAGTTGTTACTTCTTGGCACGCTGGCCTGGCTTTTCAGGATCCATCATCATCGTTGTTCCGCTAGATTTCTTGATTTGTTTGAAGCGCGTCTGTATTTTTCCAAACTGTAAATTATGATCTGATGGCACGTCAGCACCGAGACAGGTTTTTATAGATAGTATTGAATTTCTATACCTTTTACTAATGTATATATAGTCTATTTGGTTTCTAACTATCTCCTGTTGTGTGCGTGCAGATGAAGTCCATATATATAAACGTCGCTTCGGGAGCTGAAATTAATAAATTCCTACAACACATTTATTTAGTAAGTTAGTTTATGGTATACTAGTAATATTTTCATTTCTTTAATAAGTTTTTCAAATCAAAGAGATCGAAAGAATTTTTGTTTTTAAGATTATTTATATGTTTATGACATATTTTATATTGTTTCATGTAGCTTGTTTAAATTTGAACTGTAGTGAAATGTCGGATGTACTATAGAATTTAGATTTTCAGTAACGGTTATATTCGAAATAATATTTATTATATTACTTGAAATATTTAAGAAAAGTAGTTTGTTACAGTGACATCTAACATAAATTGATGTAGTGGTGATATATACTGAGTAATAGATTGATACTGATACTGTGTTTACGTATTTTTGATTTTCTATTCTGACAAATTATTGACTAATAAATTGCTTAATTATTTATATTTCTGTTTATTTTAGTTTCAAAATAATTACATTTGGCTTCTTTAGGTTTTGTTTTGTAGAATTTTTTTTCAGTTTTTGTATAAAAAAAACAAATAAGGATCACGAAAGTCTTCAAATATTTGATTCAATACTTCAAATTTTCTCGTATTTTGTAAGTTTCATGGGGAAAAAAAACTTTTTGTTACATATTTATTATTTTTTCTTAACTAATTGAGAGGCTAAACTAATATTTTTATTTAGAATTTTAGTAAATTTTTCTGTGCCTAAAGTGTTCACAAATGTAAAGTTTTCATTTAATAGATTAGTATGAAGAAGGTACATAGTTTGATCATTGTAGTTTCTAAAGTTTATACTTGTGGTTGGTGAAATATTTTCCATCACTGACAAGTCTAAATATACGGCTCTATAGACCGACAAAACAAAGAGACACCACAAATCCCCAAATTTTTTGCGTATTCAAACTAGTATATTGTCAGAAAAATTATTTTGACGTGTGGCTTTAATTGAATATTCATGAATACATCGTGATCATGACGATTTAAGACTATTGAATCGGTAGTGCCAAACTTTATGTTAAAGCGTCTTTTTTTTATGGGTCAAGCATAAGTGCTGCAGGGAAGTCCCTAAAGCGCTACATGAGTGACACGTGTGCGGAAAAAGCGATTCACGTTGTTCCTGAATCGCTGTAAATTGTACTCGGTGGGAAACACAGTCCTGGGCAAATTATTCCAAAGGGATGATGTTCTCCATATAAAAGACTGCTTGAAAAGCGTTGTACGAGGAGTAACAAGCTGAACCTCATACGGATGTGAAGTATTAGCGCGACGTGTACTTCTAACATGCACCGCTCTGGGAGGAATTAAGCGGGCCAAATCCTTCGAACACTTTCCATGAAAATACTTGTAGAACAGGCTTAAGTCGTCAACCGTTCTTCGATGTTCCAGCGAATCAAGGCCGCCGGTATGCATCTAAAATCAATAACCTTATACATACACTGAAAGATATATTGATATATTTTCTATCAGTTAATTAGAGAGACTCAAAAAGTATAAAGATGAATGGGACAGAACATATTTTTGTGAACTTCAAAATTTTATTTACGAAGTAATAAACAATCCGAAATTTTTAACATAAAGTTATTTTATTGCGATTTTTAAATACGTAAAATAATCTTCTAGCATTAATATAGCTTGGCATGATTAGTTTCCATAACTTTTTTCACTTCTGCATTCCGCAAAATCATTTTAATTCAATAAATAATTCGTCGAAAAAAGGTAATTTGTTTTAGTATTTAATTAGTATTTAATACCTTAAGCTTATAATAATATATGTCACATACTTGGGGATTTACTTAGCTATAAATTCTGAAAGAACGTAAAATCATCAATATCCAAACTAAAGACATTTTCATCCAAATGATATATTCCAGAATCTTAAAATATCCCATGATTAGATCTCAGAGATATCGTCTGAACAGCTTAAGTTCTAGTAGTAGCAGAAAATTTTTATTCTTTTATCCTAATGACAACTGAGCTTTTTATTATATCTTTTTAAAGGTATAAACGTTAATAACACAGATCAACATTTTTTTAAACCCTGGGACCAAACTATACTTTTTCGAAGGTTTTTGGCGCACTAAATCCAAATCCGACCTCAGAACTGCTCCATCACATCAGATTTTTGAGATATCCGAACCAGCAAAAAATACGGTTTGTCGCTATATTCGGGGTTATATTACACGGCGAATTAATTTTTCTCCACTAAACTCCTTGAGGTATTTGAAAGTACTACTCTTCTCCTTCAAGATGCATTTCGAATTTTTCAGATATTTTATTTCTTCTCGGAGTAATCGTCCGTTGAAATTAATTAATTTGGTGTTTTCGTTACAACCATACCAATTCGGTTAAGAATTTGTTACGTTTGCCTTTCTGTTAAATTTTGATTCTTTTAGGACTTGAGAATGTAATATCTTTTATCAATTTTCACTTGATGCCTGAGATTATGTTAGGTTCATTTGCCTTTATGCTTGTTTGGAGATTAAGAGTGTAATATTTTTTATTAAGGAAGTATTGAAAAACGGAATATTATCGAGAAAAAATTTTCGAACAAAAGGTGTGTAATTTTGCTACAGAAACATGATACCGTCATAAAAAATATGGGTTCCAATTTAAAAAATCAAAGCTGACCTTGAAATGGCCTTTAAAATGATCTTCCAAGGTCATCACAATTATACTATTTTATTGCCCCTTCAATCTTTTAACTTTTGTTTGAAACTTTTTTATTAAAAGTCGTCATAAAAAAATTAAAATACATTAAAATGTATGATAACAAATAAACAATGTTGCTACTAGAAAGATGATTTCTCTGAGAATAAATAAGATATCTGAAAAATTCAAAACGCACTTTGATGGGGAAGAGTAGTACTTTCACAGGCCGCTACGAGTTTTGTGAAGAAAATTAATTCGCGGTTTAATATAATCTCGAATATAGCGAAAAACCGAGTTTTTTGCACTTTTAAGTTATGATATCTCGAAAACCTTATGTGATGTTGCAATTATGATGTTAGTTTCCGATTGTCTGCAACAAAAACCTTTGGTAAAGTATACTCTGGTCTCAGGGTCTTTTTTTTTCTTTTTTTTATGGATATTGCACACGTGCTGCAGGGAAGAAGTCCCTAAAGCGCTACAGGAGCGACACGTGTGCGGAAAAAGCGATTCACGTTGTTCTTGAATCGCTGTAAATTGTACTCGGTGGGAAACACAGTCCTGGGCAAATTATTCCAAAGGGATGATGTTCTCCATATAAAAGACTGCTTGAAAAGCGTTGTACGAGGAGTAACAAGCTGAACCTCATACGGATGTGAAGTATTAGCGCGACGTGTACTTCTAACATGCACCGCTCTGGGAGGAATTAAGTGGGCCACATCCTTCGAACACTTCCCATGAAAATACTTGTAGAATAGGCTCAAGTCGCCAACCGTTCTTCGATGTTCCAGCGAATCAAGGCCGCCGGTCAGTTCCGGGTCTCCAATCAGATGAACAGCTCTTCTCTGAAGAGAATCCAACAAATGCAGTGTATGTTTGGGAGCAGAGCCCCAAACATGAGAGCAGTATTCCATAGTTGATCGAATTTGAGCTTTGTAAAGAATTAACAGTTGTTGTGGAGTGTAAAGCTTTCTGGTTCGAAATAATATTCCCAACTTTTGAGAAGCTCTCCTTGCTATGCCTGCAATATGTTCATGCTAGGACATATTTGCTCCCAAATTAGCGCCCAACAAATTGAGTGACGATGTTAGAGGAATGGAGTGCCCCGACATAACTATGTCGGGTTCAGCAAGGTTAACTTTTTTAGAAAAAACTGCCGCCTGGGTTTTTGTAGAGTTAAATTCCACTTGGTTACTGTCACCCCAAGATAAAATTTCTTCCAGGTCTTTGTTAAGTTGAATGACTTCCTGCTATCTGCGGATATTCTTCAGAGTAGCCGATGTCCGAGCGTTAAAAGTGAATGACGAGATAAGCGAACTATCATCTGCAAAGCTGTAGCTTAGATTCTCGGTCTTTTCCAGCAGAGCGTTAATGTAGATGAGAAAAAGAGTAGGAGACAGTATGGAGCCTTGAGATACACCGGCGTTGATAGTGAAGGTGTTAGAAAGAAATCCGTCGACTGCCACTCGTAAAGAACGCGAATATGAGAGCCACAAACAGAACTTTTTAGACATACCATAAGAGCGTAGCTTAGCCAACAGCCCATCGTGCCAAACACGGTCGAATGCCTTGGATATGTCAAGAGCAACCGCTCGAGATTCTCCAAAGTGTTCAATTGCGTTGTTCCAAACGTGTGTTACATAAGTCAGAAGATCTCCTGTTGATCTATTTTTACGAAAGCCATATTGATGATCGCTAATAATGTTGAATCCTTCAAGATATTTTAGAAGATGCTGATTGATAGCCCTTTCCGTGACTTTCGATATTATTGAAAGCAGGGCGATTGGTCGGTAGCTATTTGGCAAGGTCTTCTTGCCTTTTTTAGGTATCGGCTAAACTGTGGCACATTTCCAGCAGGAAGGGAACATTCCCTTTCTGTAGGATAGGCTGAAAAGTCTACAGAAAACTGGTGTTAGTTCCCTCGCACAGTTTTTGAGAACTATGGCAGGTATTCCGTCAGCGCCAGAAGCTTTTTTGGTGTCTAGCTTCATTAAAATATGTTTTATGATACGCTGTCTGAAGACAATATCGGGCATCCTTGACTGCACTATGGGAATAGTAGGTGGTGTTTTTCCTTGGAAATCGACAGTAGAATGTGAAGCAAAGAGTTCAGCCAACAAGTTCGCTTTCTCAACAGGTGTCGTTGCAATAGAATTTTCTGGCCGTGTGAGTGGTGGTATGGTGAATTTGGTGAAATTTTGACTGACTGCCTTAGCGACTGACCAAAAGGACCTGGAATTGTTGGGACAAGCGAGAAATTTGTTTCTAATTCGTTGATTGTGTGCCTCCTTGGTTTCGTGGATAATTTCTTTGCATCTGTTCCTGGCACGAACAAAGGTGTTACGGTTTATGGTGTTAGGATTTTCACGCCATTGTCGGTAGGCAAGATGTTTAGAAGCAACAGCTTCTTTGCATTTTCGGTCAAACCAAGGTTTGTCGTTGGAAGGGCATATCTTTGAAAAAGGGATGTAAGCCTCCATACCGGCCAAAATAACATCGGAAACCTCCCTGGCGCAGTCAGATGAGTCGTCGGATCGAAAACAAACGTCTAACCAAGGGAAAGTTCGAAAATATTCCATGAGATCTTCCCATTTAGCAGATTTGTAGTGTCAAATCTTGCGCGGTTTAGGCGCCTCTCTATCTCTGATTGGTAGGATACTCGATGTCGAAAGTAGTTTATGGTCAGAAGAACCTAACGGCGGATTTACGCTGATCGTGTAAATCTCCGGATTGGTGGTTAAAAACATATCAAGAAGACTGGCGAACTCCCCGTCTCGATCAGGGATCTGTGTTGGTTCGTCAATAAGCTCAGTTAAACTACAACTGATTGAAATGATTCGGCTTCACGGCGTTGCTCCTCGGTAGTATATGAATATTTAAGCCAGTTGATGTTGTGTACATTAAAGTCACCCAGGAAGGCGATTTCGGTATTTGGATAGTTAATTTGTAAATGATCGATGGTGTCTGCAAGAGAAGAGAAAAGTGTTGGTGGAGTTTCGCCCAAATTTATCAGTCTGTATAATCTACACGAATTTTGTTATGGCGATATAACATGCAAATGGGTACAACTCTTGCGGAAAAAGATTTTTCCAGATTAGATATTTGACAACTTCTGTCGCATACTTTCTCTCATGCATCACGGAAAGTACTACTGAACTAAAATTTTCTTTTAAATGAAATATACTAGCGTACTGGTTGAGATTCATAATACTAAAACAGCGTATTCTTATAATTTAGTTTATATAGTAATAAATTAATGATCTGATAAAATTTTTGTTTTATGTCCTTTCTTACATACAACCAGCAATATTGCTCCTATCTCAAAAGTACTACTTGCCTTTTTATTATAAATTAAATTTGAAGTTCAGCACTATTTTTAATAGTAATGTTTTGTAGCGCCTCTAGCAATAATTCTCGAAATTTAAGGTCATTCATTCATCATTCAATATTGAAGGTAACAAATTTTCATGATGCAAGAGGTCTTCTTAACTTCGGAAAGCCTCGTCACCACGGTCACCGACATGATATGGTACCAATATTTAATTATCAGAAAAAGATTTTTTGAGCAAAACTTTATTTTCCGGTTCTCGTCAGGGAGGTTTTTTTTTCTTTCGAAAAGCTCTGCATCCAATTATCGATGTTTTAAGATGCTGAAATTTTGTTATAGAATGGAGATAAAATGTTCAAATAGAAAAAGTTTTTTTGGAGATGAGGATTGTTGTAATTTGAGAGCCCAAGCTTTTAAAGTTTCACTATAAAAAAAGATTGTTTTTTCGATATATCTAGCCTCAATTATCTATATATTTGGTATTGCTATGAGAAGAGTACAACTGTCTAGGTTCTTTTATAAGAAAAGCGGTTTTTGAGAAGGAATCGTATACGTCCATTGCCAAATTTCTACATGAAAGGGTCCAGAGAATTTGATTCTCCTGTGCTGGATTTTCTCTCCACTGTCCTGATTACGTGTATGGTTTCTATTTAGCTTAGCTTGATATTTATTTTCATAAATTGTAACACATTCAGAACTTTTGGGGACAACTAGATATATATCGACGGGGAGCCTGCTACAATGCCTAATTTTTTATTTCGTTAATTAAAGAAAAATGAAAATTCCTAACTATTCAAAAGAAAATAAATACGTACTGCACCCAAAAAAGATATCCCTAATTCAGTGCAACAATCTGTTGTTCTTACAGAGTAAACAATCGTTAAGAATAAGATCTCTGCTGCCATATTTAATACTATACTATCAAATGAATTGAATTAAGTGCTTTAATCTCGAAGGTATTGATTTCTCTGAATCAAGCTATGAATTATACTTAAAATAGTTACAATGCATTTTTTACGGGCATGGTACACATCCTGCAAAAATATCCTTAACACCAGCGGCACATTCACGGAAGTAGCGATTTACGTTGGTCTTCACTCACTGTAGGTAATACCCAGTGGTAAGGTTAGGGTAGTTTATTCTAAGATTATGAGGTTCTCCATATAAAAGAATTCTTGAATAGGGTAGTATAATAGGTGACAAGCCTGAAATATATTTCCAACATGTACTGCTCTGAGAGACATCAAGCGGGCTACATCCATCGGACACTTTCCATGAATCTTTCTATAGAATATACTTAGGTCATAATATTTTCTGCGATGTTTCAAATAATTAAGACTTTCATTGAATTCCGGGTCCCTAATCCGGCCCTTCTGGTTACAATCTAATATATACGGTCTGTGTTTGGGAGTAATTCTTTAAACATTGGAGTATTTTTCCATTGACTATTAAATTTGAGTTTTGTAAAGGTATAAAAGACATTTTGTAGTATAATACATGTATTACTTACATTAAGTACAAAACCAAGCAATTTTTCAGTTATTTAATTATTATCTACCCGATTTAGTTTATACCTTGTGATGTGGATTCATTTTTTAGTTGTTTAGTTATAGAAATCAAATAAAAATTGTAAATATTGTTCATAAAAAATTTCGCCAGAATTACGAAAGTAGTTATAAAGGTCATAAACCACGAAAGGCCAAGCGAATTGGCTTATTTGCTTTGCCAATAGAGTCGGCATTTTAATATTTATTCGTATATATTTGATTTGCATATTTATTTGCCTACTGAATAAATAAATAATAACATACAGATGGTAGAAGATATTTCCATTAAAATATATTGAATAACATTAAAAATAATGATATTGGTTACACGTATACATATATATATATATATATATATATATATATATATATATATATATATATATATATATATATATATATATATATATATATGATTTCGTTCTTTTATACCCTACTGTTAATATACCTATTCGACACCGTTAAACGATCAGACATGCATATGCATGAATATTTGGTTCGTGGGCGTCTACATGTGGAAATCGATATTCTAAAGTAAATTTTTGTAATATACGAGGTACAAACTCGAACATAAATTCAGTGCACTAAACTTGCAATCAAATAAGCCCCCTGTAGTCAGTCTCGGTGAAACTAAGTTCATCGACCAGCACAGTCAATTTTCTCTATCTGGGCACGAATTCTATTCCTAATTTAAGCGTAATTTTGGAATCTCCTGCCAACGAAACGAGGTTCTGGAATCCCGAAACTTTATAGTTGTTCTTTTTTTAGCCATTCCTATACGAAGACCTCTTCGTTGCTTTTCCATCTCAGCAATCTGGCTCCATTTGGCTCCAACGCACGCCACCAGGTCGTCCCGCCACCTCAGCTGTGTCTTTCCGCGCTTCTCACGCTGGTTCTTGATTTCCAACTTAAGAATCGGCTAATCCATCTCTCCATAGAGCTTCTTGCTACGTGTCCGACCCAACGCCATTTTAGAGCTACTATCCGGTGCACTAGTCGGTGATTTTTGTTTGCTCTCGTAGACATTTTCATCCGATCCCGCAAGCGGATGCCCAGCATTGTTCTCTCCATGGCCCTCTGAGTCAAGCCGAAGCTCTCGGCACTAAGCTTGGTAGGAGTGACAGTCTCGAGCCGGTTCGTAGCGACTGGCAGCACACAAGTTGTAAGTACTTTTTTCTTTAGATTAATCAGTAGTTTCATATTTCTGAAAATGTGGCTGAGTCTTCCAAAAGCCACCAAACTTAATGCGATTCTTCTCTTAAGTTCATCAGTCTAGTTTTCTGTGCCCAACTTAATAGTATGGCCAAGATATTCTGAAACATTTTCTGTAGATTTTCCGTCGACCATTATTTGTGTACCGTCAGCACCCATCACTTTAGTTTTTGACAGGTTCATGGTGAGATCTACACCTTTAGATGCTTTATTTAGCTCATTCAGCATTTCGGCTAGTTGTTCGGGGTCATCGTTGATCAATAGAAGGTCGTCTGCAATACGCAAATGATGGAGATCTGCGCCGTCAATGCTAATACCTTTGCTTTCCCAGTCCAGTTTCGAGTGCTGACGTTAACAGTTTCGGAAATATTTTATCACTCCGCTATCCACTTTATCAGTTATCCAATCGTCGTTAAATTTAACATGTAGGGTGTCTTCTTTGTATAAGTTTTTTTCTAAGTATGGAATACCAATAGTCTATGTAGACCTCGTCCATCGCTGCCAACACTTTCCACGTCTCAATTTGGCCGAAAGCTTTGTGATAGTAAGCTAAGTATATGGGAAGGCTTTGTGATAGTAAGCTAAGTATATGGGAACATTGTATTCGGTACTTTTCTCAATTAGGAATCAAACTGCATGTAGATGGTCAATGGTACTATAGCTTCTTCAAAATCTGGTTTATATAACTGGTTGGTACAAGTCGAATTTGTTTGTAAGGCATTTCGTCATAATTTTTGTCAGCTGTTTGTATACTACGCTGAGAAAGCTTATCAGCCTATAATTTTCGATGCAACGTGAGTCGCATTTTTTAAACAAAATAATTACTTCGGAGTTTTGTCACTTCTTCGGTACCTGTCCGCTCTACAAACAGTTATTAAATAATAAACATAGGTGAGTTCCATCCGCATTTCATTTCTTTCAGAACAGCCCTTACTTCGTCTCGGATCACTATATAGATCTTCGTAGAACCTCTGCACTGCATATACGTGTACTATTCCTTCCTTTCCGTATTGTAAATTTTCTTGGGCGTCTTTCATGCACATGATTTTGCCTTTCCTTTTACTCAGCTTTGATCTCATTATCTTTATATTCAAACTTGTTTCAATTTTAAGCTCGCCTCGATCAGTCTACTGTTGTATACTCTCTTTTCTCTTCTCATTGCGTGCTTTACAATTTTATTTATTTCTGCATACTCTGGTTACTCTCTGCTTGTTTGGCGTCCCTTTTCAATTAGTTCCGCCGTCGCCGCTGTTATGTTTGAAGGAGTCTATTTTTGAAGGGCATAAGATTTTTTCACAGATGCTATGAGCCCACTGACAATTTTGTCGTTGAGTTCATCAACTCCAAGTCGTTTTAAATTTTGTTTAGGCCCAATTTTCTCTTTAACTAATCTTTGGCAGTATGTCGCCTTTCCTTGTATTTTAGCTATGGATGGTCTTAATATTCTTGTTGGCCTCTTTTTCCTTTCCATCCGGAAGTTGACGGCAATCTTACATCTAACTAGCCTGTGGTCGTTGCTCATATTAAAGCGATTAAAAACGGAGTCGTCTTTACGCACCTTCTTGTCGAATAGCGATATGTAGTCGATTTCGTTTTTTATAACACGATTAGGACTAGCCCGTGTGTTTTGTATGGGCTTTTGGCAGAATGTGGTCTTGCAAGAGAGGTTCTCTTTCGTCAGGAAGTTGATCAACATTTGGCCTCTGGCATTTCTGATTCCCAGTCCAAACGGGATTCTCCTAAATGTAGTGTTGTGCCTATTTTTATACAAATTAAAAGATTGATGTAGTGTTTGATTCATAGATAATAGCGAATTAATATTATAAAAGATTTATTTTATTTTAAATATCTTTAAAAAAAAATCTTTTGTGGGGTTACCAAGCCGGCATAATCTTACATACTTTACATCACTAGCAAATAAAGTAATGAGCATACCTAGTCTCCAACTAGGGAAGATCTAGCTCCGGTACCCTTTTGGTATAAGAAATTGTTACAAAGTTGGTTACCGACTTTCTTTTGGAAAACTGGTTACAAAACATCTTTGTTGTATTTTGTATGTTTTATACTTCGCTAAATTCTATTTCCATTAGTACTAGTGCTCCTTAGCACTTTAAACAAACGGTTTTATTTCTTGTAAGGAATACTGCCCATCATATGATCAGTTTTAGTTCTTTTATAACTACCTTCCAACAAATATTCAGGCTCTATAAACGCTTATAAAATAATAAAAATCTGACTAATCTAGAGGTGTATTTAGGCTGAATTAGTACCGAATAAAATGTCTGCTGCCATTTGAAAAGCGACTTTTCTTATCTGATCACCTGATACGACAAATTATGTAGCAGGACCATAAATTTGTTTGC
The DNA here is from genome assembly GCA_019049505.1 of Pachyrhynchus sulphureomaculatus. NCBI lineage: Eukaryota > Metazoa > Arthropoda > Insecta > Coleoptera > Curculionidae > Pachyrhynchus > Pachyrhynchus sulphureomaculatus. Next base: position 143,567,496 of record CM032447.1, read on the forward strand.
TTGGCGTGATTGCAAAAGGAGTTTTTATAGAATTTTTATTATCAATCGAATAATTGATTTATTTGGACAAATCTGAAGCAACTGCCTGGTTTTTTGTTGTTTAAAAAAATTCTGATATCTATAGAATTGAATTAAAAATATAAAATTTACACTTTCGCCCCTTATAATAATAAAACTTAATTTTGTTTTATATATGTTCATATTTTATGGTGATTTTGGATTTTCTTAACCAAAAAGGGTATCTTTAAAATATCACGAGGTAATTTGTTAAAAAAAAGCAAAGTGTGAAAATGATTTATAATACTTCAAGGATATTTTTTTCATTATTGCATAATTTGATATTTGGCGTGGCTGGTTCGCTATGACACATCTTACTCAAAACGTTTTGTGCTGACAAGGCAATTTTTTTTGCTTGTTACTGGCTTGACAGTCTGCTAGGGTACTCTGATCCAAAGATCGCTTACTAACACGTTTTATCATCAAAATGAATATTTTGGTTTGTTTATGACTACCTTCAATTTACTGTTATACTGACTTATGCTAACATTTTTAGGAGTTCATGCGTACAACGTAGGATTTAGTGTTTATAGTGATAAGATACAGGAATGTTCGTATTCTTTTCAGAAACAGGACTACTTGCTAAAATTAAATAATTTTTTTTAAGATTACCGAATAGTGATAATAAATATGAGTGGCGCAAAGCAGATAAAAGCAAATTTTCTTTCTGGTTGTGTAAAAATAATACTCACCCCGTCAAAGCTTCTAGGGAAGTACAATATTATTTTTTTCCTCTAAAGATCGATCTAACAACCTTTGAAAAAGCTACCTCAGTAAACATTTGGTCTTTGGCCGCCTTACCGTAAAGTATTATGTTGCCGATATTGTCAGCTCGACATAAAGATGAGCCAACGTCTGTTAGCTAATGGGAGTATTATTTAAGCCCTACAAAAAGTGATAACTTGCTTGTCATACTGAATGCTGTATCAGTAATTGTAACTGTAGTAATGTATATGAAGAGCTGGTAATATTTTTATTTTTATATGGAGACAACATAGTACACGATAATGGAATAAGATTAATAGAACTATGTAATTATAATGAGTTAAAAATCCTAAATGGATGTTATCAACATATATCTATACATCAACATACTTAAGTGCTACACGCACAACAGCCAAAACTTGTTTATCGATTACATAATAACACGACAAAAATCAAGGTTAAAGATACATGACCTAAAAGTAGATAAAGGCGCAACTAGCGAAAGCGACCATTACCTACTGAAAGCAAAAGTTTCTGGTAAAAAAACAGAGAGGGCCTAATGTACAGAAACATTATGAATACATTACTTAATGTGTACATAAAATCGCTTTTGAAGGTGTAAGGATTTTCCAGGAAAATAAAATACCAAAACTTTGTGGCTGGGATGAAGAAATTAAAGCCTACTTGGAACAGAAAAAATATATAAAAAATATTTAAGTACGTGAAAAAGAAACTGTTAAAGAATATATAGGTATAATTGGAAACTAGTGAAAAACATACTAAAGAATAGAAAAAGAGACATAATTTTGGCAATAAAGCCAAATGAGTGGGTAGAATGTTAGTAGAGATACGCTAATACGAAAATAAAAACCAAGAACATAGTAGGATTACCAGTAAGAGTAAAGTAAATAACAGGCATACACAAACATTTGAAAGAGAGGAACGCCCCAGGACTGGGTGTGTTACCAGGAGAATTAATAAGATATGGAACATACAAATTATATAAACCTATGTGCATGCATCGGAGGGACAGACATCCCTGAAGAATGGAGTACATCGTTTACGAGAATAATACATAAGAACGGAGACCAAACCAAGTGTAAAGTTTGCATTGCATTTGGGGAATAGCAGTTACTAGCACAATAAGTAAGATGTACGCAAAAATCTTAAAGAATAAAACAGGCAGATTTCCGAGTTAGTACAAGGTGATCATTTTTAGACGCCTGGCCCCGATTTATGGAAAATGGTTGGATATTTATTTTTTTTTAATATAGGTATAGAGCATGTCAAGAAGTATACTGACGTATTTGATATTTGATAGTGAAAGCGACGCTCGGCGCCACTATGCCAAACAACTTTTTTATCCATCTACATACCTTCTGTAAAACAGCATTGGAAAGCCCTGATATTTTTCAATATTTTTTCCTTAAACTGTTTTTTTCTAATTTCTTTCGCAAAAAAGTTATGCAGCAAAAACCTTCCAAAATATTATTTTTTGGTCATTGTGGTTACCATGGATTACATGCCACGTTGGGTGGTTTTCAAATAATTTACCTAGTAGGTAGTTATCATACTTTAATCTGACAGTAATTATAATAATATTAGTTACTATGCTATTGAGGTTTTTCCTTTGATAAAACATCTTTGAGCAATAAAGAACAAGAATACCTTATTTTTATTAAAAGCCACTAAAAAACTATATAACTTTTAACATAAGGAGAAGAAGGGGATCTTCTGACTTATCTAACACATGTTTGGAACAACGCAATTGAACACTTTGGAGAATCTCGAGCGGTTGTTCTTGACATATCCAAGGCATTCGATCGTGTTTGGCACGATGGGCTGTTAGCTAAGCTACGTTCTTGTGGTATGTCTGAAAAGTTCTGTTTGTGGCTCTCATGTTTCCCCAGTGAGCGTTCTTTACGAGTGGCGGTCGACGGATTTCTTTCTAACACCTTCACTATCAACGCCGGTTTGCCTCAAGGCTCCATACTATCTCTTACTCTCTTTCTCATTTACATTAACGATCTGCTGGAAAAGAGCGGAAATCCAATCTACAGCTTTGCAGATGACAGTACGCTTATCTCTTCATTCACTTTGAATGCTCGGACATCGGCTGCTCAGGTGAGTGTCCGCCGACAGCGGGAAGACAAAGATCTAAAAAAATTCTATCTTGGGGTAACAGTAACCAAGTGGAATTTAATGCTACCTAAAAAAGTTAACGTTGCTGAACCCGACATAGTTATGGCGGGTCACTCTATTCCTCTAACATCGTCACTCAATTTGTTGGGCGTTAATTTGGGAGCAAATATGTTCTAGCATGAGCATGTTGCAGGCATAGCAAGGAGAGCTTCTCAAAAGTTGGGAATATTATTTTGAACCAGAAAGCTTTACACTCCACAACATCTGCTAATTCTTTACAAAGCTCAAATACTGCTCCTATGTTTGGGGCTTCGCTCCCAAACATACACTGCAATTGTTGGATTCTATTCAGAGAAGAGCTGTTCGTCTGGTTGGAGACCCGGAAATGACAGGCGGCCTTGATTCGCTAGAACATCGAAGAACGGTTGGCGACTTGAGCCTATTCTACAAGTATTTTCATGGAAAGTGTTCGGAGGATGTGGCCCGTTTAATTCCTCCCAGAGCCGGGCATGTTAGAAATACACGTCGCGCTGATGCTTCACAACCGTATGAGGTTCAGCTTGTCACTCCTCGTACAACGCTTTTCAAGCAGTCTTTTATATGGAGAACATCATCCCTTTGGAATAATTTGCCCAGGACTGTGTTTCCCACCGAGTATAATTTAGAGCGATTCAAGAACAACGTGAATCGTTTTTTCTGCACACGTGTCGCTCCTGTAGCGCTTTAGGGATCTCCCTGCAGCACGTGTGCTAGACCCATTAAAAAAAAATAAAAAAAAAACATCAAAAGAAATTTTTTATATCTCCTCCTTCTTCTATCACGCATTTTTCCATTCTTTTCATTAACGCTTGATGAGTGGCTTTGTAAATAATTTCTCCAGATATAATATTGCACGTAGCTGATATTTTTCCTTTAATTATTCAATATCATTTGTCGCAGTTTTATATACTATATATATACTAATATATATTTAAAAGTCCCCCACAAGAAAAAATCTAATGACATGAGGTCTGGTGACTTAGGTATCCATTGAATAAATAGGCTGCGAATCTCTATCCATCTTCGTTGAAATCGTACATTTAAATACTCTCTAACAGCAGCAGTTGTATGAGGTGGTGCTCCATCGTGTTGATACTACATATGCCTTCTTAAAATAAGGGGAACATTTTCTAATAAAACTGGTAGTATTAACCAAGAAATTAATCTATCTATTTCCAATTGGTGTTCTCTTAAAAAAGTATGGTCCAATCAAATGTCCTTCAATTATTCCACACGAGACATTAACGCCAGAATAGCCTTAATGCTTAATTTGATTAATGGTGTATCGATTCTCGTCAGCTCAGTAATGATAATTTTTTCTGTTAGGTTTGTCGTTGCCGACAAAATGACTTTCATCTGTCCATAATTTATGATTCAGACAATAACGCCGTTCCGAATCAAATTGTGTTAAGAACTAAAGATTTTTAGACATTTTATAGTCATGGTATTTGTTAGCTTTAAGAGATTTCCGAATTGCCCCAAAAAGATATATTTAATTGCCTGCTTGCCTGTCTGATTGAATTATAAGGATGGCTTTGAAAATATTACATATTTTCGGCTACTTTTTCATCTGTTCAAACAGTTTTTTGCTTAGAATTACCTTTTTTGCCTGCTTACCATGTTGCTCCTCAAATTTCATTCTAATCGACTAAGCATAGTGTGATCCGGGATATAAATACCTGTCGGAGTAATGTTCTCGATATAGTCTAACGGCTTCTCGAGAAGTTGTTTTTGATTCTCCAAAAATAAAAATTATATCTTCTTTTTACAACTTCAACCAGAAGCTATTAACACACTGTTTACTTAGTTTAACTCTATCGAATTGAATAAGTGTGCAAGCAAGAGCTGTCATATTAAAGTATGACAACTGCCTACTAGATAAACTGTTTGAAAACCGCCAAACATGGTATATGATCCATGGCAACCGCGATGATCAAAAAAATATATTTTAGAGGGTTTTTGCTGCATAACTAAATCGGGCCGGGCATCTAAAATGTACATCCACTATAGATCATATATTTGTATTAGCATAAATAATAGAGAAGTAAATAGCGCGAAATAAAGAGGACCATTTATTGTGAAACCTTAGATACCTATAGTGAAGACAAAAATAAATGTTGAATTGACTAGAACAGTAAAAAATACATACAAATAGAATAACATAAAAATTAAAATAGGAAAACAAGTAACATCAAGATTTAACTCTACAAAATGACTAGAGCAAGGCTGTTGCTTATCTGCAACTCTATTTAAAGTATTTCTCAAAGAAGTTTTAAAAATATGAATGTCCTCTTAATAGAATACTCCTTGTATACACAATCCTTCGCAGACTACGAGGAGATAATTTTTTAGGATTATGATAACCTAAATTAAATGTCTTGAGAACTAATAGAAGAGTATACTGGGACTGAAAATTAATATACGTAAATAAGAGTACACGTGTCTAGGAGCGAACAGCAACAATACCTGACATTCGAAGAATATCAAGAAAACAAATAGTTAGGAATATTTGAGATTAAAGGTTTCTTAAGACGGAAGACCGGACTCGGCGATCAGAGAACGCTATTATTTAGGAAGACGGACAATCGAGATACTGAACAGCAAACCGTGAGTTACAACTATAAATAAGGAGAATAAAAAAAAATTACAATATAATTATCAAAAGCATTATAACCTCTAGTTGAGAAGCTTGGCCTGGAGAAGATACAATGGAAAAATTGTTAAGACAACAGAGATGAATTTCTGGAGAAGATTAACAGGAAAATCTAGAAGAGAAAAAGTACCAAACAGGAAAATCAGATAAATAATGGGCATAAAAGACACAATAGTGGAGGACATAACAAACAAGCAGCTTATTTAGTATGGGCATTTGCAGGGAATGGAAGATAGTATAGTTCCAAATGGCTACCAAGACGGAGAAGAAATTCGGATAAACCTAGAAGAAGCTAGAAGAGATTATATCACTGAGGAGATGAGAGAGAGAAAATTAGAGGTCGATTTATGAAATGACCGACCAAAAAGGAGATTAAAAATCGAAAAACGCCGAAGAACGGTAGGAAAATACTGTAGAGCTTACAATAAACAGAGAAAATAGTATACGTACCTACTATCGATTTTTTTAAGAATGATATATCATTTGGAAAGAATTTCAGTTCTCTACCTAAAATAAATTTGGTCTAAAAATTCAGTCCATTGTTTACTAAGTTATAAACAATTCAGTGGTATAACACAGAATTTTTAGTGCTCATAATTTTGTAACCTATAGTTGAAAATTCAAAAACATAGACACAAAATTTTTTCTACTAATATACCACATAACTCTTGTCTCATAAAAAAGATATATTGGTGAATACGTATAGTAGGTCGCCAGTTTAGCCGGTCTATTTATAGTATTCTTCTGTAAAATATGAAGCATACTGAACCGTCTTAGCTGCGAACTTTTATTACAATGGGTACTATGTTTTAGAAATATTTTTTTTTATTTATTTGCCATACTGTTTCCAAATAAACTTCTGTAACCAAATAACTATAAATCAGACACTAATCAACTTAGTATGATATATAGTAACATAATTAATAGGTATTAATCATTTACAATTACAGCAATAATAACAAATAAAGATTTGCCACCTCTTAGTATAAAGTAAATTAAAGACGTTTTTCTGTTGCTGTTTTTCCGTTTCGTTTGGAATTCACGGCAGTGCATATGTACCGAGGCTATTTACTCTCAGTTTGTTGTAGTAAATCGAGATGTTGAATTTTGGTTTCCAAGACAAACTCGCATTTTCGTACGTGTTTTAATTGATTGTTCGTTTGTTTCATAATTGTTTGTTTTATATTTCAATATTTTAATGCCTTGACGAAAGAGAATAGTGTTTTAATATAGTTGTATTAATTTTGTAGTTACTCCTGAAGAAGTTATCAAACGATAACAAAATATTGAGTTTTAAAGAAGAAAAGAGTTTTATTTACAGTCCAGACCGATTCCCGATAATCATATATATATATATATATATATATATATATATATATATATATATATATATATATATATCAGATTGATGCACGGTCGATAACATATCACCAAAATCTTATATATATATATATATATATATATATATATATATATATATATATATATATATATATATATGTATATATATATATATATATATATATATATATATATATATATATATACATATTTATATATATATATATATATATATATATATATATATATATATGTATATATATATATATATATATATATATATATATATATATATATATATATATATATATATATATATATATATATATATATATATATATATAATATATATATATATATATATATATATATATATATATATATATATATATATATATATATATAAAATTATTAAGAAGAGCAATCGGTATACTGAACAGCACACCGTGGGATACACCTATAAATAGCAGAGAATGGAAGATAGTAGACTTCCAAACTCTGGAATGGCCATATATATATATATATATATATATATATATATATATATATATATATATATATATATATATATATATGGCCATTCCAGAGTTTGGAAGTCTACTATCTTCCATTCTCTGCTATTTATAGGTGTATCCCACGGTGTGCTGTTCAGTATACCGATTGCTCTTCTTAATAATTGCTTTTTCTAATCGCCGAGTCCAGTGTTCCGTCTGGTAAGATCTTTAATCCCAAATATTCATAACTATCTGTTTTCTTGATATCTCTGCCCTCAAATGTCCAGTCTTGTCGCCGTCTGCACCTAGACACATGTACTCTGATTTATCTATATTAGTTTTCGAGTCATTTAATTCAGGTCATCATAATCCTGAGCAATTAGCACCTGGTGGTCTGCGAAAGATTGTGTATACAAAGTGTTTTCTATTAAGGGGTTATTCGAATTTTTGCTTTTTTCTTTCCAGTTTTTTAAAACTTCTTCCAGAAATATTTTAAACACAGTTGCTGACAAGCAACAGCCCTGCTTTACTTATTTTATAGAGTTAAAACCTGATGTTACCTATTTTCCTATTTTAGCTTTTATGTTATTCTATTAATATGTATTTTTTACTGCTCTAATCAATTGAACATTTATATGTATCTTCTCGGCGGGTTTCTAAGATTTCACGAAGAGAACTCTATCATATGCCTTTTTTGCGTCTACAAACAAAAAATGGTCCTCTTGATTTCGTGCCATTTTCTTCTCTATTATTTGTGTTAATTCAAATATATGATCTATAGTAGATGTACTAACTAGGAAATCTACCTGTTCTATTTTCTTCGTTAAGAGTTTTCCCTACACCTTACTTCTTCAGGGAAGTCTTTCCCTTCGATACATTTTTGATATAGCACTCCCATAGATTTCTATAGTTTGTATATTCCGTATCTTAATAATTCTCCTAGTAACATACCCGATCCTGGAATTTTTCCACTTTTTCATATGCTTTTACTCTTACTGGTAATCCTGTTTTTTTAGTGTTATTTATTTTGGGTTCTTGGTTTTTATTTTAGTATTGGCGTATCTCTATTAATTATTCTACCCACTCATTTGGTTTTAGTGCCAAAATTATATCTTTTTTTTATTCTTTCGTGTTGTTTTTATTAGTTTCCAAATCTCTGGTTTCCTTACGCTTATATTCTCTGACAGTTTCCTTTTCACGTACTTAAATATCTTTGATATATTTTTTCTCTTACCTGTAGTCTTTAATTTCTTCATCCCACCAACAAGTATTTTATCTTCCTGGAAAATCTCTAGAGCTTTAAAAGCCGTTTCAGTTACACATTAATTAATTCATAATGTTTATGTACGTTAGGTCCTCTTTTAACTCTTTTCTTTTACCAGAAACTATTACTTTTGCTTTCAGTAGGTAATGGTCACTTCCGCTAGTTGCGCCTTTATATACTCTTAAGTCCTGAATCTTTAGTCTTGATTTTTGTCGTGTTATTATGTAATTAATTATAGGTTTTAGCTGTTTTGTTGTGTGTATGTTGATGTATAGGTATGTGTTGACAACATCCATTTAGGATTTTTAACTCATTTTAGTTACATAGTTCTATTAATCTTATTCCATTATCGTGTACTATGTCGCCTCTATATAAAAATGTTACCACCTCTTCATATACATTATTCCAGTACTCTGCCATTACCGATACAGGATTCAGTATGTCAAGCCGGTTATCACTTTTTGTAGGACCTAAATCGTGCTCCCGTTAGCTAACAGACATTGGCTCATCCTTATGTCATTAAAGTAAATGCTGGCTAAATTCTATGTGGCCAACGTAACCTATTTGCTCTTGGCTAATAATTTTTGGCAGTATTTTGTCAGTCTGACAATATCGGCAACATGATACTTTACCGTAAGGCGGCTATAAACCAAATATTTACAGGAGTGGCTTTTTTAAAGGTTGTTAGGCCGATCATTAAAAGTAAAAAAAAGAATATTATACTTCCTTTAGAAGCTTTGATGGGGCAAATATTATTTTTACCACGGCCAGAAAGAGAATTTGCTTTTATCTGCTTTACGCCACTCATTATATTTAATATCACTACTTAGTTATCATGAAAAAAATTATTTAATCTAAGCAAGTAATCTTATTTTTAAATAAAATACGAAACTTCATATAAGATTCTCTTATCACTATAAACATTACATCAAGCATTGTATGTACTCCTAAAAATGTTAGCGTAGGTCAGGAATAGCTATATAACAGTGAATTGAAGATAGCTCTAAAAAAAGCAAAATATTCATTTTTGTTGATTGTTTATATGCAAAATCCAATAGAACTTGGGATATGCTCTAGATAAAACGTATTTATAAGTGATCTTCGGGGCAGAGTATCCTAACAGACCGTCAAGCCACTAACACGAAAAAAAAAATTGTCTTGTCACAAGAATATGAGTCAACACATACATATTTATAACTTTTGAATACTTTGATACTAGTGCCTGTAGTGGTATCGATCTTTTCTGTTAATATTCTCATATATCCAAACATATTTTTTGAAACATGTCTAAATTTTAAAGTAAAATTCAGTCTTATCGATATAAAGTGTTTCTTTTAAAAAAGAGCAAATAAAGTTACGACAATCCTGTGTTAGAGGATTTAATATGGTATGTCAATAAACTACTAAATATTTGGTCAATATTTTTTGACTTCAGAAGTACCAGAAATAGTTTTAATAGAATTCTTACTATCAGTCGAAAAATGCTAATAATTATTTGATTTATTTTGAAAAATCTGAAGCTCCCGCCTGCTATTTTTTTCTTTAAAAAAATTCTAGTGTGTATAGAATATAATTTAAAATGTAAAATGTGCTCGTTCGCCCATATCATGAAAATCTTATAATTAGAAAATTTAATCTTGTTTTATATATGTCCATATTTTATGGTGATTTTATTCTTAAATTTTGAATTTCCTCAACCAAAGAGGGTATCTTTCAAATATCACGAGGTAATTTGTTGATAGTAAAAGCAAAATGGTTCATTTATAATAACTTAAGGACATTTTTTCATTAATGCGTAATTTATATGCTTCCGATTTTGACCCATCTTTATAATTTAAAAATAATAATCCCTCTTGATATTTGGTGTGGCTGGTTCGCTATTACAGTTTTTGAAGTAATGAAGCAATGTCTTCTTCAAAATGCTTTGTGCTGACCCATATTCTTGTGACAAGACAATTTTTTTTTGCCTGTTAGTGGCTTGACGGTCTGCTAGGATACTCTTATAAACAAGTTTCATCTAGAACATATCCCTAGTTCTATTGGATTTTGTATATAAACAATCACCAATTATATTTTGTGTTTTTATAACTACCTTCAACTCACTGTTGTATAGCTATTACCTACCTAGGCTAACATTTACGGAGTTCATACGTACAATGCAGGATTTTGTGTTTATAGTGATAAGAGAATCTTACACGAAGTTTCATATTTTATTTAAAAACAAGATTACTTGCTTAGATTAAATAATCTTTTTCATGATTACTAAGTAGTGATAATAAATATCATGAGTGGCGTAAAGCAGATAAAATGTTCTTTTTGGGCGTGGTAAAAATAATATTTGCCCCATCAAAGCTTCTAAAGGAAGTATAATATTCTTTTTTTTACCTTTACTGATCGCTCTAACAACCTTTAAAAATGCTACTCCAGTGAACATTTGGTTATGACTGCCTTACGGTAAAGTATCCTGTTGCCGATATTGACAGAACACTGCCAAACATTATTAGCCCAGAACAAATAGGTTACCTGGGCCTAAAGAAAGCCACATAGAATTTAGCCAACATTTATTTTAATAACATAAGGATGAACTGTCTGTTAGCTAATGAGAGCACAATTTAAGCCCTACAAAAAGTGATAACCCGCTTGGCATACTGAATCCTGTATCGGTAGTGGCAGAATACTGGAATAATGAATACTCGTATGAAGAGTTGGTAACATTTTTATATGGAGACGACATAGTACACGATAATAGTATACGATTTAATAGAACTATGTAACTAAAATAAGTTAAAAATCCTAAATGGATGTTATCAACAAATATCTATATATCAACATACTTGAATGCAAAAAGACACAACAGCTATAACCTATAATTGATTACATAATAACAGGACAAAAATTGAAATTAAAGAGAAAGGTGCAAATACCGGAAGCGACCGTTACCTACTGGAAGCAAAAGTAACAATTTTTTAGTAAAAGAAAAGAGTTAAAAGAGGACCTAACAAAAACATTATGAATACATGAATTAATATGCACATGAAACGGCTTTTAAAGCTCTAGGAATTTTCCAGGAAAATAAAATACAAATCCTGGTCGGTGGGATGAAGAAATTAAAGACTACATGTAACAGAAAAAATATATTAAAGATATTTAAGTAAGTACAAAAGAAACTCACACAAAATATATGTACAAGAAAATCAGAGATTGGGAAACTAATAACAACCAGGTGTTAATTGTTCAGGATTATGATGGCTTGAATTAAATGACTCGAAAAGTAATACTAAAGTACAGTGAGACTAAAAGTAAATATAAATAAATCACAGTAAATGTGTCCGGGTGCTGACGGCGACAAGACTTGACATTCGAAGGCAGAGTCTCCAAGAAAAAAGATAGTTTCGAATATTTGGGATTAAAGATCTCACGAGACGGAACATTGGACTCGGCAATTAGAAAAAGTAATTATTAAGAAAGAAGAGCAATCGGTATACTGAACAGCACACCGTGAGATATACTTAAAAATATAGTCCCTCATTATGATAAAACTTCGCAGCTTTTTCTCTCAGATATTTCAGTAAGCTGCATATTTTATAGAAGAATATTATAAATAGACCGGCTAAACTGGCGACCTATATTAGTAGAAATATATTTTGTGTCTATTTAGTAGTTTTTGTTTTGGAATTTTCAACTATTGGTTACAAATTTATGAGCAATAAAAATTCCGCATTATATTATTGAATTGTTTATAACTTAGTAAAATACAGATTGAGTTTTTTAAACAAATTTATTTTTGGTAGATAACTGAAATATTTTCCAAAATTTGTAGGTCATTCGATAGATCGTCCTCTAATTTTCTCTCATCTCCTTATTGATACAATCTCTCTAACTTCCGCTAAGTTTATCCGGTTTCCTTCTACGTCTTGGTAACCAGTCTAGAATTTGCAAATCTACTATCTTCCATTCCCTGCAAATGCCCGTACTAAATAAGCTGCTTGTTTCTTACGTCCTCCACTATTGTGTCTTTTATGCCCATTATTTTTCTGATTCTCTTCTGAATTTTCCCGTTGATCTTCTACAGAAATCTCTGTTGTCGTTAATATTCCTTCCATTGTATCTTCTCCAGACAAAGGGTCTCAACTGTAGGTTATAATGCTTTTGGTAATTATATTGTAAATTCTTTTTTTATTTTCCTTATTTATAGATCTTTTCCACGTTATGCTATTCAGCATCTCGATTGCCGTCTTCCTAAATAATTCTGTTCTCTGTTCGCCGAGTTTCGAAATAGTAATCCTATAAATAGTATCAAATTGATAATGCTGTTTTTAATTTATTATTAGTATTTATACAATATTTAAGGTAAAAATTCATGATCATATTTTGCATTTTTAATCACAGATGAATAACTATGTACTGCACCGCTGCAGCAGTGGTCGAATTCTGGCAAAATTTCTACTCTTGATCAATTTAAAAATAGTATCGGTGCAACAATTAGCTTTTTAATAACAAGTAAATAACAAGGCGCACCGGCGGTACAGTACAGACCAGAGACTGGAGAACTTCGCCGGCCCAAAAATCGCCTAGGGCTTACGAATTTGAACATTGTCTATATAAGACTAAATTAGTGACTATCCACGTCTAGTATGCCCTATCAAATATAATTTAATTTTACAGTAGTCACACTTATTCTGTTCTATAGGTTTTTTTAGTCATGGTTACTTCTGAGATGTAAAATTATTTGTTAGTAGATCAATAAATGAGTTTTTAAGGAAATCCTGTCCCGATTTCAGTCTCTTTTTAATAAGTTCTTTGTTAAACACGATATGATGTTCATCTAAAACTTGCTTTTGTCGATGTCCTCTGCAGCTACTCAGGTGTTGCAAAACCAGCACCTTTATGAAGCTTATTAAATTCAGTTGGTTTAAGGCACCTAGTCACAATCATGCAAATTTCAGTACTTTTGCGTAAACTTATCGGTTTATTGTAAAAACCTATTTTCCGACAAAAAAAAAAATATAGAACTTGAGTTGTAGTTATTACCGAGTTTGGGAATGCTTCCTATTTACTTCCTGCCAGCAGAACACTGCTAGTTACATTTTTCTTTCGGTATTATGATCAAAGACATCAAAGATCTATTCGGTTATCCGATAAATTTTTGTTCGCACCAAATTATTATAAAAAAAATTATTAATATTTAGAATATTGATAATAATAATAATATTAATGCTACAGACTGAAACTGCACAGTCTTTTCTTGGCCCTATATCCACCTCTGCAATTACATGTCGCAGAACATAGAGTAATAGACCAACAAAGAGTTATTACACAGAACAATCGCACCTTTCGAATTGCAAACCATCAAAGATACAGTAGGTGCTGAATTGAACACAGATCAACCAAACAATAAAAACAATAGAGTAAATACTGAACTAACGTCACATACACAACCACCCAGTCGAACACAAAAATACACACAACTGGATCCACCACCCAGCAGAAGCATAACTCACAATAATATTACAGGGCAAATAGCAAGCACCGCATAACACCATATCACAGACAACAAAATTAATCACTCAGCACCCTCAACAACATCTACATAACATTACCCCGAATCGCCTCCCATACAAACACTCAAACCAGAAATGGAGTCACATCTAGGTCGATGGTCAGGTACCGACCCCACAACAAGAAATCCCATCCTTCGTTTAATCTTCAAACAGAGCACGCAACCAATCCTCAACATAATAAATGAGCACATAATACCCCAGTACATAACAGACTTAAGCACAATCGAAGACATTCACACGAAAATATGCGCAACAGCAATCACCACTCTAACACAAAATAATCAACTTCCGCAACGACAAAGAAACCAAAATTCAAATGGCAAATAAGAATAGAAAACTAAATCAACAACATCAGAAGAGATCTAGAACACATTACCCAGTTTACAAACGGGAACGCGTCCAAATGTGTCACACAGGGTGTAGACAGGATCAAATCCAAATTTCCCAACCGAACACTGCCAAAAATACTTGATACGTTGAAACAAAATCCATCCGTTTATGCCGAAAGACTCCGTAATAAAACGAGAGGAAAGACACCAACAACCTCTTCCGAAGAAGCGGAAAACAGTTCTATCGAAAACTTATATACAACGAACAGACAGCAATGACTGAACCACCAAGCAAACAAGAACTCACAGATTATTAGGAAAACATCTGGTCAGAACCCAAACTACACAATAGTAACACCCCCTGGATCAAAGCCGAAGAAGACAAAAATAAACATGTGAAAGAACCAAAAAACTTCACATTAACTGCACAAGAAATTACAGAAACAATCAAACAGACACACAACTGGAAATGCCCTGGAATAGACAATATACAAAACTTTTTACCACCCCACGAAGTACTCACACACCAAATCAACAAAGCCATTCTACAACCACACACAGTCTCCACTTTCCTTATACAAGGAACACAAACCTAAAAGCTCAGACACCACAAACCCGTCAAACTACCGACCGAATATATTTCAGGGAGACTCGCTCAGCACTCTATGGTTTTGCCTCTGTCTCAATCCACTCTTAAATACACTAAACAGAACAGACCATAACTTCTGCATCAGACACCACAAAGTGAATCAACATAAAATAAACCACCTCCTATATATGGATGACACAAAACTCTACGCTACCACAGAAACACAGCTGAAAGAACTCCTCAAAATCACAGAAAAATTCACCTCTCGACTTATCCCGGGTAGACCACCCAGCAGACATCCACAGTCACACCTAATTATAACTGGAAAAATGAAAACACTCCACAGAAAACACAGATACCACATAGAACAAGATCACGTAAATAAAAAACAAGTACACACCTGGTTACAGGATGGGCACCTGTTCCCTGAATTAGAAGGCTTCTTATTTGTCATTCAGGATAAAGTCATATTAACCAGAAACTATCATCAAAGACCCAACTGTTACAGAAGACAGATAGAGGAAATGCCACCAGCATAAAGAAATGATCGAACACATAACAAGCGGATGTAAAATATTAGTCGGAACGAAATACATAGCCAGACATGACTCGGCGGCAAAAGTAATTTAACTAGCCACAACATACAAACTCATAAAAAACATAGATCCCTATTACAAATACATACTAACATCCATACTTGAAAATCATATTACAAGCTCTACTGGGACATCAGTATCCATACAAATAAAACAGGCCTCGCCAATAGACCCGATATTGCTTCTCAATACAAAAAAGGAAAAGTCACCTTTCGGATTGACATAGCTGTCCCCAACGACACAAAAACATTCAGAAGTCAGTGATTTTGAAAACATGTCAAGTCAGTCCTTAATACACAATGGTAATAGCGTTTATACTGACTTGGCTTAGGCCCGCCAGCCAAACATGGAACCACATTGACCAAATGTGATAAAGAAGAACAAAAATATTTAGATATCTAGGCCCGTTAAGCGGTTCGTGGAAAAAATATGGACCAATAATTCGAAAATTTAATATTCGACACAATACATTAAGTGAACAATGGTTTTGGTTTTGAATTTTCCGGACCCAGAATGTATTAACTGTTGAATAATAATGCATGTTATAACTGTTAACTGCTCTATTACTGCGAAAAGTAGCTTCATCAGAAAACATTATTTTGGATAAAAAATTTGGATCGGCCTCTATTGCTCTATTCATGGTACAAAAGTTTACTCGTCGTTCAAAATCACGGTCTTCAAGTTCTCGGTGTAGTTCCATATGAAAGAGATGATACTTGTATTTTCCCGTGGAGCGATTAGCCGTAGATTGGGATGTGTCAAATAAGTCAGCTAGTTGACGGCTGCTGACCTGGGGATTATCTTCAACATGAAGTAAAATCTCCATTTCTTTTTCCTCATTGGTAGCATTCTGGTTTACTACTTTCCGTTTCGTATACTCAACGCTACTACTAATATCAAACCATTCCATTAAACACTGAAAAGATTTTCTAGATGCTATACGTCTGTTAGGGTACTTCGCTCCGTAAAGCCTTACTGCCAAAAGACAATTTTTTCCCGCCTCGCCCAGAAGTATTTTTAAATGAAATATTAGAAAAACTACTAGGTTTAGATATATAACATTATTAATAAAGAAGTTATAAAATTTTACGCAGAATTTAAAAATAAATTAGAAAATAGGATGTTCCATTTGAAAAAACATATGTTATATCGGCCACACTTTTTTGAAGTACCCTGTATACTCTAAAATAATTTTAAACTGTGCACCTTAACATTCTCTAAAACTATTGTAAAGGGTGATTCATTTAGAGGTACTTTTTGTGATGGGGATTTAATTGCAGATTGCGCATGCGTCGTGTCAACTGAAGTGGCATTCCTGTTCAGTAGTGTTTGACAATTCATAATGGAAAGACTTAGCCCGGCACAGCGTCTACAAATTGTTCAACTTTATTACGAAAATGGGCGTTCTACGAGGAATGTGTATCGGGCGCTTAGAGCAACTTATGGTCCACATAATCGGCCTACCGAACGCACAATTCGCTCTACCATCAATAAGTTTGAGACTCAATTTTCATTATTGGATAATGCTCGACCGAATAGACCACATCCAGCACGTAGTGAAGAAAAATATAGGGGCGGTAGCGGAGAGTGTACGCGAAGACCGTGAAGTGTCGATTCGTCGCCGTTCTCAACAGCTTGGCCTGTCATATTCAACAACTTGGCGTATTTTACGTAAGGATCTTTCTTTAAAAGCATACAAAATTCAACTAGTGCAACAACTGAAGCCGACCGACCTTCCGAATCGTTTCCGTTTTAGTCGTTGGGCTCTTGACAAGCTTGCAGAAGATCCACTGAGAAAAATTGACTTGACTTTTTCCTTTGGGGCTATGTAAAGTCCAAAGTCTACATGGATAAGCCAGCTACAATTGAGGCATTGGAGGCCAATATTACTCGAGTCATTGGCCAAATACCACTCGAAATACTCACACGCGTCATTGAAAATTGGAACTTCAGAATGGACGTTGTTAACCGTAGTCGCTGACAACATTTGAAAGAAATTATCTTTAAGAAATAATTGTAAAGAATGGTTCTTTTATATGATAATAAAGATTATAAAATAAAATTGCTTTTATTCATTTTTTTTGTATTTAAAAAAAGTACCTCTAAATGAATCACCCTTTATTTAACATTTTTTCGTCATTCCGGAAACAAATGCGATAATGAATTTTATTCTATCATTGACTCACCCTGTACAGTAGTACTTCTTATGGTGAATTATGTCACAGACCGCGCTTAGACCGACCAATGCACTTTACGTTATCTGACTAATCTCGAAACTACCCTTAATGTACTCAGTAAGGCATTATTTTATATATATTATAGATTATAGATTGTTATTATTATTATATAACCTGGAAAGAGAACATATGTATGAATAAAAAAAAACACGTAAATCGGATAAGTGGATTTCGAGTGATAAGCTCACTAACGAACAGACAGACAGAGAGACGTTGCATTTTATATATATTATATTCTTTGCTGCATGATATTGTTCCATTTTTAATGGTTTAGGCAGTGTATTGCAAGAGAACGCGCTAGCGATAAACTTTTTTTCCGACTTGATTCACTATTATCGTCATTGCTTATTATGTTATCTAACGTAATAAAATATATCCTGTGTTACCTAACGTAATAAAATATATCCTATAATCTGGCTAACACATATGTATGTTTTAAAAAAAAGCATGTAAATCGGATAATTGGTTCTCGAGTGATAAGCGCACTAACGGACAAACAAACAGACAGATAGAGAGACGTTGCATGTTATATATATTATAGAAGATTATAGATAACCTGGCAAAAGAACAAAAGTATGAATTAAAAAAAACACGTAAATCGGATAAGTGGTTCTCGAGTGATAAGCGCACTAACAGACAAACAAACAGACAGATAGAGAGACGTTGCATGGTATATATATTATAGAAGATTATAGATAACCAGGCCAAAGAATATATGTATGAAATAAAAAAAAATATGAAAATCGGATAAGTGGTTCTCAAGTCATAAGCGCACTAACGACAGACAGAGAGAAGTTGCATTTTATATATATTATATTCTTTGCTACATGATATTGTTCCATATATTTAGGCAGTAGATTGCAAGAGAACGCGCTAGCAGCAAACTTTTTTTCGACTTTATTCACTATTATCGTCACTGCTTATTCCTTACATTACCTAACGTAATAAAATATAACCTATAACCTAGTCAGAGAACAAATGTATGTTTTAAAAAAAAGTACGTAAATCGGATAAGTGCACTAACGGATAGACAGACAGAGAGACAGACAGACTGAGAGATGTTGCATTTTTATATATATTATATATAAAATGCAATTAATGCAAAAAATACGAAAATTAATTCATATGTTTTGAATCTGTTTTACCGAGTAGTGACATACACTATTAATGTCAAATTTTATAGAGTAAACCTATCATGTGTATGATGTTTGTCTGGTGAGAATAGTTCTCCTATTTTTTCCTACGATTTATTCAAAAGTAAATGAACAAAACGCGTAGATAAGAGTTTGTGACTATATAAAGGAGGTGGACAGGACCTTTTCATTGTCTTTTTGTTATTCATCGGTGCGCTATGATATATCTGAAAGATTTTGTTTATGACTTTTGAGTTTCCTTAAAGATCATCCTTTACAAAAATAATCAATTGATGCGGCTCCCTCGGTGCCTCCCAACGTGGCCCATATTAAGAACATACCTTTTTCTAATACAATGTTCGCGTTCGCTTGAGCTTATCCCTAATCTTATTAAAACAAAAAAAATATCCTATTACAATTATATTATAAGTATAGGCCATGAACTTTTTATTAACTGAGCAAATTTCTTCTTCTCTTCCATATTAATAAATAATACGACCCATTTTCAAAAAGAATCCTTTTGATGAAAACAACGCCTTAGAAATTCTTAGTTTTATATTTTACTTTGCCATGCTGAGAAACAATCTCTCTTAAAATACATTTTCTTCCCATTTATACACATATTTCTTTGATACAGATAAAAATGTTTCTTATTCTTTTCTGCCGTTTCAAATCTATTTTGCCTTTAAACGAACTCATATATAGTCATTTTGCTTGAAGAAGATAAGGTAAAATGAAATTACCGCATTAATGCTCAATTTTCTCCTCAATTATTTCCAGAGGGTATTGTCTTAAAAGATTATGAAATACTTTGCTTTAAACAGGTTCTGCAATTAAATATTTAGCATATAAGCATTTTCATTTAGGAATAATTAGACAACACAAAAGAGCTTATAAATATTTTAGGATATCTTTAAAATAATTTGTATTTCAGCATACCTAACGAAAGACAGGAGAGAAAAAGGCTTTTAGCTTTTTACTTGTTAATATATATGAAAGCACAATTAGGACTGAAAAACTGAAAATATATGTATGTTTCTAGAAAATCTAAAATCATATTTTTTTATATAAAAAAAAGATCCGTGGCTCCGATATTCTTTAACCTAATCTTGGAAATAACCTGATCTTGGAGCACGAATCCAATCAATACGTTTGTAGCAGATTTATAGTCGTTCTTATACTTACCATGATTAACAACTGAAATAAACCTATAATATTTTTTCTGATTATTCAGTCAGTGAATCGGACATAATATTTTGAAAATTGGCTTAGACTTTTTCCTTTTCCCTGTGGTGAAGTACATTTTATAGGTGAGAAGTTACGTCATTTTGAAATCAACTCAGGTCAGCGTGGATTGTTAACTCTAACATATCCAAAAAAAAAACCATTTTTTTAATAAATACGTCATAATGTTTTAATATCCTGCTAAAACAAAAAAATAGAAATTTCACGAAAGTGCTCACTACTTAGGGGCTAATCTAAAACAGCGTTTTGCTCCCTTGGAATGAAAGTTCTAAAGCAAAAACATCATAGGACACCAACGGATACAGTACTACAGCTAACTTTCAATGCATTAGAAAATTTTACTGACTAAGTTGATATTAAACAGTCTTTACCGTCAGATGATTATTGTTGCCAGAAATAACAGGAAAAGAACGGAAATAATCTATGCAACGGATATATGGTAAACTCGGTATAGAAATTAATCTTAATACTTCAGTTTTTATCCTCGTCACATTCAGTAATATAATAAATAGAAGGAATTCAGCTAATAAAGATTCTTAGTAACTTTGGCTACTGCATTACAAAAACCCAGCGCTGTGTTTTCCACAGAGTATAATTTACAGCGATTCAAGAACAACGTGAATCGCTTTTTCCGCAGACATGCTGCTCTTGGAGCGCTTTAGGGACTTCCCTGCAGCACGTGTGCTAGACCCATAAAAAAAATATGATAGCTTCAAAATAATGGACATTTTCCTGGCTGTCCAATCTAGAGGACGATTAGCTCTGTTAAAACTCGACGACTAGATGAAGGCAACGCAGCACTAAGCATTTGCAGCGATGAAACGATAACACGAAAGCCTTAAAAAATAGTTATAAGAGGCCAATAAACATAAGAAGTCAAAAATCGTAAATTTTTAATTCAACATCAAATTATACCTACACAATTGATAACGCAGTGGCACTGCTATCAAATTTGTAGCGACGAAAAAGATAAGGCAAAAATTACGTAGGAAAATAATATAACTGACTCACCGTTACCCCAATGAAGAGGCAGATATTAGCACGCTAACCCTAATTTGTCCAGACCTGCCAATTCAAACCATATCATACTTGCGATCGTAACAACAAATTCGTTGTGCATTCCAAAGATAGTAAAAGATATTAGAAATCGGAACATAGCAAATGAAAGAAGCTTGTTTTTCGCGTCAGAAATTCTGAGGACCAATGATACGTTTAGTTCTAACAGAATTTTGCAGCTAGATGTATACAAAGCAGTGTCGAGGGTATTGATATATTGATGCAGTAAAGCGGAAATCTTAGAAAAAGTATATAATGACACGCCAACAAAAATAATAATTTCGTACCACCACGTCGCAATCACAGAACCTGAAAGCAGGCGAAATTTTAATGTGGTAAAAAATATATTAGTAAAGGTAGTAATAGAGAATCTCCATCATACGATTAAGAACGTGAAAAACAACACAATAAGTGCACAGTAATCCTAGCATAAAGATTGTCTAAGTACGTTATCCCTAGAATTCGCGGTTTTGCGAATTCAAAAAAAGCTCATAATATACTACAAAGAGAGCATATGACAAAACCACTAACCCAATATATACATAGCTATAGAAATGTATTAAGCATCCATAGTTTAATACGGAAAAGAGAACACTCAGTGCCTTATTGGAAGAAAATTGTTAAGTACTGTTTCTATTGTGAGCAACAATGTAATAGGCATTCTTCTTACGTCACCTGACCATCTAAAGAATGTGATCTGTTAGAGTTCATTAGCTTCAAATACGCAATGCATCATCCTGTGCATCTTCGTCTCATGGACAAATTTGATAGAACAGTACACTTTTAATTTAGCAAGGAATTGTACCGACAAATTAACCAACAAAGGCCTTTCGCCAACAGTTTAAAACGAACGCAAGAGAGAAAGAGAGCAAAAATCCAGTAAAAAAGACAACGTAACTCTAATGTTCGCTTGTATGTGAGCCTTTAGAACGACCGGATTAATACTGACGGGGAGAAGGAACCAAAATAGCCAAACCTGTTCTTTATTGAAGTTCATTTTAATCTTGTGCCCTAACAATTCGCACACATTGCCACTTATATATGTTACGAATAAATATTGTGAAAACGACAGTGTATGAAAGTTTTCCCTAAGACTGGGCTAAAACGATTTTATGTACGTTAGACACGACAAGCTTTCTCAAACCAAAGAGCTCCGAAAGAGAAAGAAAATGATTCCATTTAAGTATTTAATTCAAAGCAATAAAATACAGGTTATTATACAACACCTACCCAATTATATTATAAGTAATTTAAACAGTATTATAAATCATCTTAATACTTTGTCTCTACAAACAGAGTTTTGAGACTTGTACACAGGTTTAAGTAGTGTTAAGGTTGAATCACCCGGTTTATTTTAATGTGTTTCACAAGAGATGATAAAGTACTCTAAAGTTAACCTTAATCTTAAACTTAAGCTAAAGGAGATGTAATTATAGAATGAGAAATGAACACAGACTAGAATGGATGACCTAGTGCAATTTAGTGGAACAAGAGATAATATTACTTGTTGAAATTTATTAATATTATTTTTCATAGCTGAGAGAAAATATAGTATTATCGTCATAAAAGGCCTAATTTTTTTTGTTAGTTGTTAGTATTTCTAAGGAATTCGGGAACAAGTATTGACGTTTTTCAAAATATCGCAATTTACTTAGTTTGATTAATGAGGTTTCTGGTGGGAAAATGGCCTAAACCACAAGTGTATGGTTTTGAACTTATGTGTCACCAAAAACGGCAACGTAGTAATGCAGACATACCTTTAGCCATTATAGGCTGTCGGTTAAGAAATAATTTCAGTTTGGTTGGAATAATCACATCAAAACATAATTCACAGCCACAGTTCTGTGGAAGAGGTCATTCTGTTGAAAATATTTTTGAAATTTTTTTATTGAGGTGGATAATAATTGTTTATAGGTTCTTTAAAAGTGTTTTTAAAACTTTTCAGTAAAAAAATATTTAGAATTATGCTCGACCAATAGTACCAACGTAGAAAAGCCAACGTAATATTCAAAAGCGACTAGCAAGAAACTGTTTCCTCTACAAATAGAAAATTATTGAGCCAACGTCATGGTTTGTTTTTTCCAACATTTTCAATAGAGAGCTTTACTTACATTTTAATGCTTCACTTAGAGGCTTCTACAAAAAATGGATTTGTTTAAAGATAGAAATAGAAACCTTAACCGATGAAGTTTCAAAATAGCTATTATTACTGAACGAAACTTACATCTTCGGAAGGTAGAGCGTGCAAGACTAAAAGGTCACTGTTAAAAATTTTGTTTTGATGACGATATTATCGAAGTGGCACTTATTATAAATGACAGTTCTAAACTTACTATTTGGGTATCCATAATTTGAGGTCAGATGCAGTATTCATATACATCTGGGTTAAACTAAAAACTTTAACAGGCACAGATGAAATAGCTTCATGTCTTCTCCACTTTACGAAAAATTATATTAGGAACAGGAAGGCTGCATTAAGGTCAGTGCGGTTAACAGAACCGCAATAAAAAAAAAGGTCTGTCCAATTCTATTATCAGTTCTAAGGATTCTTAAGCAGATTGTTACTCTTATTTGTCTTGCGATTCTCACAGTTATTTATCTTGCAGAACACTGGTGCGATTTCATCCATTCTGTCAGAAAAGAGAACCTTTCAAGATCATTCCAGCAACGAGTAATGTTTATATATATATATATATATATATATATATATATATATATATATATATATATACTCATATATATATATATATATATATATATATATATATATATATATACTCATATATATATATATATATATATATATATATATATATATATATATATATATATATATATATATATATATATAACATAGATCAACAGGAGATCTTCTGACTTAACACATTTTTGGAGCAATTAAACACTTTAGAGAATCTCGAGCGTTTGCTCTTGACGTATCCAAGGCATTCATCTGACACGATGAACTGTTGGCTAAGCTAAGCTCTTGTGGTATGTCTGAAAAGTTCTGTTTGTGGCTTTCATGTTTCCTTAGAGAGCGTTCTTTACGAGTAGCAGTCGACAGATTTCTTTCTAACACCTTCACTATCAACGCCGGTTTGCTGGGAAAGATCGGGAATCGGATCTACAGCTTTGCAGATGACAGTACGCTTATCTCTTCATTCACTTTGAACCTCGGACATCGGCGACTCAGACGAATATTCGCAGACAGCAGGAAGTCATTCAACTTAACAACGACCTGAAAGAACTTCTATCTTGGGGTAACAATTACCAAGTGGAATTTAACGCTACAAAAACCCAGGCGGCAGTTTTTTCTAAAAAAGTTAACGTTGCTGAACCCGACATAGTTATGTCGGGGCACTCCATTCCTCCAACATCGTCACTTAATTTGTTGGACGTTAATTTGGGAGCAAATATGTCCCGGCATGAACATCTTGCAGGCGTAGCAAGGAGAGCTTCTCAAATGTCGGGAAAATTATTTCGAACCAGAAAGCTTTACACTCCACAACAACTGTTAATTCTTTTCTAAGCTCAAATTTGACCAACTATGGAATACTGCTCCCATATTTGGGGCTCCGCTCCCAAACATACACTGCATTTGTTGGATTCTATTCAAAGAAGAGTTGTTCGTCTGATTGGAGAACCGGAACTAACCGACGACCTTGGTTCGCTCTAACATCGAAGAACGGTTGGCGACTTGAGCCTGTTCTACAAATATTTTCATGAAAAGTGTTCAAAGGATGTAGCCCGCTTAATTCCTCCCAGAGCGGTGCATGTTAGAAATGCACGTCGCACTAATACTACACATCCATATGAGGTTCAGCTTGCTACTCCCCGTACAACGCTTTTCAAGCAGTCTTTTATTTGGAGAACATCATCCCTTTGGAATAATTTGTCCAGGACTGTGTTTCCCACCGCTCATGTCGCTCCTGTAGCGCTTTAGGGACTTCCCTGCAGCACGTGTGCTAGACCCATAAAATTTATATATATATATATATATATATATATATATATATATATATATATATATATATATATATTATTATTATCTCCCCTTATAATTTACTGATAAAAAGAAAAACTACTATTGATGAAATAGTAAAGTGGGTCAAAGTCCAAGTGATAAAATGCAAAGAGAATCGAATATTTGTAATCCATTATAAATACTCCTTATATGATAACCTGAACTAACCTGATGAACCACGTTACCATGATTTTTAAAAGACATTTAAAGACCACAGAAGATCACTCCGACAATTTCGTTTGAATGAAGGGGGACGACGTTATTAATTAATTATTTATTTGCTTACTGTTTTAAATATAACACAAATAGAGTTTTTTTACAAATAGAGTATTTTTACGTGACCTAATACATTGTTAACATACAGTCTGGAAAACAGAACAGCTTAACCCTTCTTTTTTTCTAAATAAAACCAAAAACGATCGTTTGTTGTTATTCAAAACGAAATTTTGAGCACTTGTTGCACTTGTAGCCTCAAACATATTATATGTTGTTTTGTGGCGTATTTTAATAACTGAGGATATTAGAGTTTAACGCAATATATTCAAAGTGGTTGTTAAAACTTAGCCACAGAATAGTGACAGTTTCTAAAAATTCGGAAGTTTTTGGGCTTGAGTTCGAAAACTGGTTATGTTTATTTTATTAATTTGAATAAGAAAATTGTACTATTTTAAATTATCTACTGATCAGTCATTTGATGTATTCATATTTTTGTCTTCTTCTTGTTAGTATAAGATATTGTCTTATTTTCCTTCAAGAGAGTTGCCTACAGCTTTTGTATTATGCGAAGATCAAGATATCACTTGGGTGGTCTACCAATGGTTCTAAAGGTATTCGTTTTTCTAACTTTTACGGTTTTAGCTAGTCGATTATCAGGCAGTCTTTCAATGTGGTCCCTTCATGTCTTCTGGCTGTAGACCATCGCAAAATGTCCTAAAACTTCCACATTCCTCTTACTTCCTCATTTTTCCTCGTACCACAGAGCGTATAGCAAATAATAGAGCTCGATGTTCTCATTTCTGTTGTTGTGAGCAGTTATTTAGTAGTGATATCTCTGCTCTAGTTTTGTTTGCTAAAGTCATAATTGGTTTTATGCACGTCGTATATATCGTCACTTTACTTTTGACGCTCGTGCTCTTATTTCTTCAGATTAAATGTCTAAAAAATCCTGAGATCATGACAGCTTTCATTGTTTGTGCTTGAACCTCCTCCTTTAAGTTTCTGCTACTGGTGATGTTCACTCTTAAATATCTGAAAGTCATGAGCTGTTCTACACGTTCCTCCTAAACCGCCAAGAGCCTTGGCTCCTGAACAGCGTACTTTGAATACGAATTGTGTTTACTTGAAACATAGCACACATTAGAAATTTAAATTTGTAGATCATTTTGGGAACAAATAGATATTACAAAGTATAATTTTCCTCAGTAATTGTGTTCGAGATTTTTTTCTGTTTTTGATTGAGGTAATAACGAAATTTAAATTATAATTATTTATTGTCAAATGTATATGCTACGGGGATGAAAGAGGGTGTAAAAGGAGATTGTGTTTCAAGGCTCTTGGGAACTGAAAAGTCCATTAATTCTTCAATATTTAAATGTATTTGTAAAAAGATTTACTTTTCTTCTTCAGATTTCAGAGTGCTAAAATCACACAATATAATTTTCGATTTTTTCAGTACGACTGCCTATTCCTATGATAACTTTCGAACTAACTGAGATTTCGATTTCAAATTTAGTATACATATAATAATTCATTTTATCAGAAATTGTATATATAAGGTGTAAGTATATCTGAAGTCCTTTTGATTAATTTTTTCTTATGATTTATATCGCTATGAAGTACCTGTTATTTAAGATATCAAGTTGTAATGGTTAAATTTGCTTAGTCGTTAGTACGGGACAGCTAAATTCAGTATTTATTTTAGAACTACATGTTGGCGAAAACAATACTGGGTAATTCACTTTACCAATTTTTTGTAATTAACATTATTATTATCATTAATTCTATATTTTAGGTGACGAAGCCCCTATTTCTTACATTTATTAAAATATTTATATTTATCAGAGCTATTAGATTTCAGATTAACTAAACTGTCTGGAAGGGCACTTCAATTTCAGTAAACTCTATTTGAGATAACATACTGTCAACAAAGTTTCTTGAAAAATTTTCTCAATAATTTATAAATATAACCTCAGAGTCTTTGAGCGGAATTCATGGTGTAAATATTTACATATATTGTATAGTTACAATATATTATTTTGTGACGGTCAATAAGTCGAAGTCTTTTATCTTTTAAACTTGTTGGTTTAAAATATCTTAATCGATCTTCATAGCCTAAGTACCGCAATTCGAGTGCGATCATCATATTTCGTCTTTTAAAGTCGTAAATATCCTTGCCAAAACACGGACTACGGTACAATAGATTTTTCCAACAATGTTAATTGCCCGAGACACCACTACTTCGCAATCTTTTTCTATATGCCCATTTTGGTCGTCACTATTAATAACATGTATATTTTTTTTTATTTTAGTCATTAAATATTTATTCTTTGGTTAAAGTAGCCAATTCGGATTGTTTGTCATCAACCTTAAAACAGAGCATTATTTAGTATTAAATTCCAGAAACTATGTCTTATATCAACGATCGAGATTTTGTCATTTACGATGATACCATAATGGATTATTAAATCACTACACGTGTTTGTATTACCATCAAATAAGGATATATTGAAATTTACTAACACTGAAATATATAAACAATATATATACACAATAAATAGAATTAGTCTAAGTGCTACACCTCGAACCATGCCATTTAATATCTCGTATTAACAGGACCTTTCTCCTTCTATTCTCACTAACGTTGCCCTATCAGCCAAGAAGTCCTTAATTAATTTTAATCACTTCCTCCAACACAGAATCACTCGAATTTATAAAGAATCCTTGAATATGAACACAGTCCAGGGCAGAACAAAAATTTAAAAATTAATATATAAAAAATATTTACATTAAGTTATTCTTTAAAACAAATCAGTTCAATTAAATATATATTTTAAAACTGCGTATTTGTTAGGCTGGGACCACACCGGAATTACCTCTCTAGGAGGCTAGTGGCTTGATGACTCGTCTGGTTAGTAAATGCCTATTCTAGGTGTTTAGTAACCAGACGAGTCATCAAGCAACTAGCCTCCTAGCGAGGTAGCTCGGTGTGACCAGTAACAATCATTAATGGCCATACCGCGGCATCTAGGCCAGAAGTCGCCATAGTTGTAGTGTATGGTTCACAATGTCAAAATTAAAGAAAATATTAGTACTAACAGTGAAATATGAGTTGTTGCATAAGCTATTATTATGCTGGTCAGTATCAATCTTCAAAGAGGGGAACGTGGCGAGTTCAATGTGTTGTATAAACAACTGCGGAGTTATAAAGACAAGTTTGATGGATATTTACGTATGACCCCAAAATGGTTTGACATCCTTCTTTCTACCATTAGACGTAAACTAAAAAAAGTAAAAAAAAACAATTATAGAGCAAGCACATATACGGAAGAGTAACCTACCTACTTTGCTTCGTAGCTTAAGTTTTTGTGATAATGGAATTTCTTCCATGTAGGGTAATAAACAGTCAGCAAGTCATCATTTTTGTCCCTGTCAGATCCCTTTTGAAGTATATCGATTTTTAGCTGTTCCAAGTCCAATAGCTTAGCTTCTCTGCTCTATTTGTGGATAAAGTAGAACCATATTTTTTCTTGGCCGGTTGAGGAGTGATAAATGAGTAGGATCATCTTCAAATTCTTGGAAATGAACTTGTTTAGACGAATCTTCCTTCCGTAGTTGACTCAGTTTCATTGTCTGAAAAATCCGTATGATTTTTAGGAAGTACCAACCTTCAAACGATTCGTGTCAAAACTTCATTTCCAGGATGTTCCTGTTATATAATAGATGAATAACTTCTTCTATTTGCACATTGTCGAAAGCTTTTTTTAAGTCTATCAGGCACAAGTATGCTGAAATGTTGTATTCTATGGATTTTTCTTTTACCTGTATCACAATGAATACTGTTCTTCTTCCAGTTGTATTCTCCCGTTTATTTTTGTTGTCATAATCTTTGTTGTTCACTTCAGTGTAGAGTTCAGTAGATTTATCCTTCTATAGTTATTTGGATCTCCTTTTTCTTCCTTTTTGTGCATTACTATAACTGTTGCTGTTCTCCATTCATATGAGATTCTATTCGATATTATAATCCTCTGTATAAGGGTCTGTAGTTGCTTAAACAGAGAGTGTCCCCTATGTTTTAATACTTCATTAGCTATTTGATCTTCGCCGGTACATTTCGACAATTAGTTACAGTGGTTTTAGTGACGCTACTTTTGTAATTTTCAAAACAATGGAAACAATCGAATTTCGTGTGTTGATTAAACACTGTTTTTTAATGGGAAAAAATACCGTTTAATCAAAGCACTGGCTCAATAAGTGTTACGGGTACTCTGCCCCTAGAAAATCACTCATCATTTACTGGTATGCTGAATTTAAAGACGGTCGTACAGACACAAATATTGCTGAACGCTCTGGACGCCCAAATGAGGTGGTTACACCGGAAAACACCTAAAAATCCAAAAAGTTGTTTTGGATGACCGTAAAGTGAAACTGCGTGAGTTAGCTGATACCCTCAAGATATCAAAAGAACATGTTGGTCATATTTTGCATGAACATTTGGGCATGAGAAAGCTCTGTTCGAAATGGGTACCGCGTTTGCTCACAATACACCAAAAACAACAATGTGTTGATGATTCTGAGGTCTGTTTGGATCTGTTTAAGTTCAATAAAAAGGATTTTTTTTATGTGATATGTGACAATGGATGAAATATTGATACATCACTACACATCGGAATCAATTCGGTGGTCAGCTGAGTGGACAGCAGTCGGCTGAGAAGGTTCTGGCCTCTGTATTTTGGGTTGTGCATGGAATAATTTTAATCGACTATGCTGAGAAGGGAAAAACCATTAATAGCAAATATTATATAAAGTTATTGGTGCATTTGAAGGCAGAAATCGCAAAGAAATAGCCTCATTTGAACAAAAAAAGTACTCTTGCAAGACAATGCACTGTGTTACAAGTCAATGGTTACGATAGCAAAATTGCATGATTTGAAGCTCGAATTGCTTCCTCATCCGTTGTATTCTCCAGATTTGGCCCCCAGCGACTATTATATATTCGCTCCTAAAAAAAATGCTCGCGGGAAAGAATTTTGGCTCCAAAGAAGAAATTATCTCCGAGGCTAAGGCCTATTTTGAAGGCAAATACAAATCCTACAAGAAAGGTATAGAAATGTTAGAAAATCGTTGAAATGATTGTATCGCTCTTGAAGAAGACAATATTGATGAATAAAGTGTATTTTGCAAAAAAAAAATGTGTTTTAAGTAGCTAGACCAAAAAGTTTTCAGCCTACGTGTTATTTGAATCTCTATGAACGGAGGTGACTGTAGCATTTTTTAAAAACTGTAGCTGCTCAAAAAAGCGCCAAGGACTAGGTATAACATCACCAGCGCCGTCTTCACTTCGCGGTTTGCTGATTTTTTGTAATTCTTTGAGAAAGTATGACCTCAAGTTTTTCCATCTTCCTTTTGCTAGGTTCTTTGAAATAAGAAAAGATTATAAAAGTGGTATTAACCTATATTTTTAATTTCAGATTTTTAGCAACGGGACAGTCTTTTAGGTCTCTTGCATACGGTTTTCGACTGGGTCGCTCAACTGTGTCTGACATCGTAAAGGAGACGTGCAAAATTTTATGAGACCTGAGACATAAGTACTTGCCAACCCCTACAACCGAGCAGTGGTTACAAATTGCTAACCAATATTATGAGAAATGGAATGTTCTAAACTGATTAAGGGCGACAGATGGAAAATCTGTTAAAGGAATTTGTTCAACACACAGCGGATCTGTATACTACAACTATAAGCAACATCTTTCAATTTTATTTCAAGCTGTAGTTGACGCAAATTGCAAGTCTCGTTGATGTTGGCACGGAAGGGTGATACAGCGACACCAGCAATTTCAATTCTAAATTGTACCACTGGTTATAATTGGATAGCTTTAATATCTCTATAGAAAGATAGATTCCAGAAATAAATACCAAAATTCCCTTTGTTATAATCGGGGATGGTGGTTATCCACTACTAAATTCTTTGATTTGTTGAGACCTTTTCCCAGAAAACTTATGATGATAGAAAACGAGTCTACAACTACAGTATTTCAAGAGCTCGACGAAGCGTAGAATGAGCTTTTGGTATTTTAGCACCAAAATGGACAATTTTGAATCAAACTATCGAAACTGATATATAAACTGCCACTTAGATTACGAAAGCAATATGTGTCCTCCACAACTTCGTGATGGTGCGTGAACAGCTCCCCACCATGAGGAACGCTCAATCAAATTTTCATACATCATTATCATCATATAGATATGTAAAAATGCAGTAAACACAAGAAATATTTTGCTTGATGACTTTGATGGAATCGGTTCTATACCTGGGCAAATGAGCACTTTAGCTCAAAACAGTATTAAACGTCACGGTTTAGAAACAAATTAATTCAACCGTGTAGTGCATTTTATTAATCACCTCATTAATCTAATTTTATTAATTCATCACAACATAATAATAAAGCCTAGTTAAATAAAAAGGTTTACATACCAGTACTTTTAGTTTCTTTTGGAACATCTTCTCACATTTTCGTTAGAACCAGAACGTTTTTATAAAATGGTCATGAGCTGGATTCCACAAACATTCTCTTTTGAATACTGCAGCAATTAATACTTTTCCATCCTTATAATTATTAGCAGAAACACACAATCAATTACAAACTAAATTTAGTACGTATGAACTATCAGATAGTAAAATCTTAAAAAAACCTTCAGGAGATACACCAACAAGGACAGAGCGAACCATTCGTCTGAAAAGTCACCAAGCAACTCGCCTTGAAACCTATCGTGCAGTATGGCCGGTCTCGACTTTCCTATAGAGTTTGTTTACTAGAATTGTACGCCAGGCGAGTCACTAAATAACTAGAAGAGGTAGCTCCTGTGTGGCCTTAGCCTTCGGGAAGTACTGGATAAATAATTAATTTTTCTTAGAACATGCTAACTATTGACAAACTATTTAAATGTTCAATACTTGTACACTGTCTAAGCTGACTATTTATTTTTTGCGATTCAACTTGTAATTGATATTTTTGAAGGAGAACAAGAACCAAAGATAAAAATGTATAGACCATGTATATTTGTAGATATGCCATTAAAAAGCATCAAAAAACTTTTACGGAATAAATAAAACTTACCTCGTATTTATCTTATGTAATTGTGAATAAATTATTTTCAATAATAACTGAAAATGTAGAGTCGATTTCTTATTACCTGCTGACATCTATAATATTTTTAAAGATTAGTACAACGTATGTATTATTTTTACCCATTTCTCCGTTTCTCATCTAGAGACTTAATAAGTGAGCTTATTTAGTTTATTGGATCCAAGAAATCAAAAATGCGTTTCCATCAATCAAACTTAAGAAATAATAGCTAAGAATTAATTTTTAATAATTCATTTTGGTCGCCTCACTCACCTTAAACTCAAAAATAGGAGAGTGAGTGCGTGTCCTCTAAACCAAAGGGTATTTTCTCCTTCTAACCTGATGAAATACTAATTAAAATAAGAAGTCTTTTGAAGAAATCTCTTAGTTTGCACCATAAATAATTATATTTTTTCATAATCCTTTAAACCAGCAGTAATCATTTTTTTTATCTCTGTATTTATAAATGTATTTTCAGTTTACAGAAAAAAAAATAAAACCCCATTTTATCAAGGGTACAAATAATGCTCTTACCAAGGGAATATACAATTTTATATTTAAATTTTGATCCCAAAAGACTCAATATTTTATTACTAAGGTTTATCTAGAAGTTTCTGTAGAATTCCTTCTTTATTTTACATTTCAATTTAAATTAAGTCACAAAAGAACCAAAACAATCGACAAATTTTTATTTTTCAAATATTTTCAAAAATAAAAATAAGATGCTCCAAATATTTTAAATTTACTTTTTAACTGATTTTCTGAAACCTTCAAAATTTAAGAATTTCTCTAATTCTAATAATACCAGAAATTCCAATAATGAAACTAAAATTTAAAAGGTGTTATATATTTACGTATTGGTTAAATCTAATTGCAAATAACACTAACACATTTGTAAAATGAGTTTAATTTGAGATGGTGAATTTTTATTACAAAGGAGAAAAATGATTAATTCATTCTGAAAATGATACCTACATACTCATTACTAGCAACATTAGTCAGTACATCTGTGCACTTGCTGCTCTTGTTATGCTTGCTATGCTCACAAAGAGAGTCTCCGGGGAGATCTTCCCTGACCCTCGACCATTATGCTCCCTATATTAATTTACAGTAGCGCCTAAGAATAGGATATTTTCTAGCCCATATACTAAATGGTCCCTTAATGCAAACTCTTGCATTAATGTAAACCTTATTATAAAATAGTTGCGGCAAGCAAGGGCAGTTTTAAATAAATTTGCAAAGCATATTCACTGTATCCTAGGACAAGAAAACCTATTACAAAAACATACGAATGATTCAACTACTAAAAAATATCCTGAAAATACTGATAGAGAGATGTTTATAATGCTAACTGTGATACGTTCAAACTGACCTCAATTTTCTTCTGTGTTTGCATATATTAAGTATTAAATAAAACTTAAGTAAAACCTGAATAACAATGACAGTACCAGTGAACTCCATACAAAAGTAACAATTTCAAACAAAAATTCAAACAAGTATGACCAAAACTAAAATAGTAATTAAATCTGAGCTGTTTGTTAGAGCAATCTTAAGCGAATTAGTAGAAATTGATATTAAATTTGAAATTTTGATAGGAATTAAATATCTTAGTTTATTTGAGATTGAGTTATTGAAAATTCCGAATTTATAATATAATTTGATGGCATCTAATTATTTTTAGGTACTAGAAAACTTCTTTTCACCAAGGATTTCTATCTCTTATTTTCTAGAAACTAAACCACTAACTTTTAAGCACCATTAATGTCTACCATATGGTTAGATGGAACGAAATATATATTTTTTCCTAAAACATAGATTTTGGTTGTTTCAGTTGAAACTGTTTATACTCGTATATAAAATTGTTCATTACATTATCAAGGGTGGCCTTTTTTGTCCAAAAGAGAGTCATTCACTATTTTTTTTCTATTATTGTATTTTTGTAAAAGGCTCATATAGCAGCTTTTTCGAGCCCCTGTAGTAGTTTAATTTACAACAATCATATTATTTCATCTTTATAATATTTGGCTATGTTAATATAAAATAATAAATATTAGTACATTTAATAATCACAAGCTTTAACCATATTTTGATAACATTCCAAATGTTAGGGGCTTAATTTTTGTTAAGCTTAACAAGTAATATTCGGAAACTTTTTGGTCATGTAGCGTAACTGTACATAGCTCGCTGTCTAACAAGTCAGTTGACGGGTGCTAATAGGCCAAATGCAAATTTTTGGTTGAAATTTCAACTTTTTACAGTTTAAATACCTTTAAGTTTTATCACTTTCTAAAATTAAGAATCCTTATTTCGTTTAAAAACGTGTTATTATCCATTTTCTAAAGTTCAAAACTAGTTTGATTTTTCAAAATTTTGAAATGTATAAAAGTTAAACTATATTTCTGGTGGTATTGATTTTAGGTGTAAAGCAGTTGCAGTTTCCAATAGAAATTGTTTTACATTTGTTACCTTCGTTAGTTGTTTCTTTTAAAATAATAAATTCAAATTTTGGAAGTTTGCGTATATATATATATATATATATATATATGTATATATATATATATATATATATATATATATATATATATATATATATATATATATATATATATGTATAAATACCTTTTCTCCTTTTATTCAAAGCGATATTTTTATTGTTAACAGTATTTTTTAATTATTTGATGTTGTATAGCATTAGTGTGAACATTATTTTTCTAAAGTCAAAAATTTTGAATTTCGTACTTTTTAAATGTTTGATTTGGTAAGTATATACTCACTTGAAAGTCCATTGACGATTTGACTACTCATAGATGAGCTCCAAGCGCTTAACTATAGCTGGTTAAGAGTTGTGGAATTTTGGTTCAAGAATCACATTTTTTTATCTATTTAGGATTATCTTAACGTCTTTATGCTTAAAACCTGACCACTTATACCGCTGCTTTCATCTTCGGTGATCTGAACCCAGAGAGATGCATTTCTTAATAAATTGTTGTTTTTCTTATCAGACGTAGAATCCCTTAAACCCTGGATGTTTACAAGAACATTTTGTAATAAGTGTTTTTATCTAGTCACAGTTTTGTTACAATTTTTTCTACGCTTCACGTATCTCTCTGTATCATCATTTACAACTCTGAGGCCAGTAACAATTTCCCACTCTGCCTTATTGTCATCTCCTTTAGCACACTCTTAGGAAAGTCCTTTTAAATCTCCAGGTTGTTTAAAAATGTGAATACATTAATTGTTGTCAACTCAGACAATGAAATATTTGGGAAGACCCTGCTGTATGCATTTTTTTCTTGTCGCTTTATCATCTCCTGGATTAATTGCAATTGCAATAACTTCATCAAACAACTTTTTATCAAAAATAGCAAATCAAATAGGCTTCACTCTTAAAAACTAGATTTGTTACATGAATCTTGTGTATGTTCTCCGCTAAGGTGTATGGTATACAGTTTAAGGACGTTCCAAACATGTCGTTGTCTAAGTAGGCAACAGCAAACATGTTTAGATTTTTTGTCAACCCGGTGTTTCAAAAGGGTTTCCTTCAATGCCCTACAAAGGAATGAGCTAATAGGGATGACGAAAGGGCCTTGCGGGAGATTATTGAAAATGATTAGGCAAACAGGAGCGTGAAGTTAATAAAAGTTATATTTTTAAAATATAGTTTTTACGATTTGATTACTTGTTCAAGAAGTCAGCTTGAATAAATATTAATAAAGTACCTATTACTTTCATTATTTGAGGTAAACCTGTTACTTCGAAATTCATTCTTACACTCTCCCTCACAGCTCGGATAGCTGCGATTGGATAGGGAGGGGATGGAGAATCCAGCCAGTATTGCTAAAGGCGTCGAGATACGAAGAAACAGGCAAAATTCTCACTTTAAAGAAACCACCAATTTGTTGCATCAAAATTTTTACGCCTTTACCGAGCTGCCCATAATTCACTGGGGCACGGCTTTGGGTAGCCGCACAATTAGGGGATTGTCACATTAGTGAATACTTTCCAAATGAACTATTTTAAAAGAGTAAATTCAGCCATGAAATATATCGCCCCCTTAAAGTAGCATAGAATAAATAATAGAGGTCTACAGTATTTGTTTTGCCTTATGAGTTATGCATATAAAGTTATCACACTTCTAGAACTGTGTAGTGTATTACTGATTTTTGATTTAATTAAATTCAATGTAGTTTTGTCGATACAATTTTTTTAAAAAATATCCGTTCTCTTAATAAAATGCTACTACCTTCTATGATACAGATTTTTAGCTACCTATGAAGCAGGATAAATAGGAAAATAAAAAAAAGGACTTTTTCTTACAAATAATAGAACGAACATGCTTCTGGTATCTAATGAATTAACGCTACTCGATCGAAGAGTATGATAAAAATAGCACTGGAAGAGAAAGCGACAAACAGAAATATCGATCGTTTAGCTATTTCACTTTAACATAAAAGGAGGTGGCATGTATTATATTGATGTAAAACTAAAAATAGAAATATTTAATCTCGTACTTTAGTTTTTGCTATTAGGTTGTTCAAAGATGAATTAAGCCGACAAGTTTCATATTAAAACCAATAAAATGTGCTTATATATTATCGCTCACTTATAACAGATGGTTTCTAATAAGAAATACGTGCAGCTAAAAAAAAATCAAAATATAAAAATTTACTGGAAATTACGAATTTTTTTTGTATTTAACTTAACTAAGTAGTAGAAAGAAAATTTTATCCAATTGAATTGGTTCCTAAAAATGACAAAGACAAAGCGTTTCTTCAAACTGATAAAGTAAATTTTATTCAGAAATAAAATTTTATTTGTTTGTTTTTAAACAAGCCAATAAAAATATACGGGAAATGAGAAAAGTTCTTATGTCGGAGAGAGCGACTTATTTTAAACGCTGTTGAGTGTTTTCCTTTTTAATTTTCAACTCCTTCTGCTTCAGCCTATTCACTGATTTAAAGCTAGTATACAAATAAGAAATGTTATTGCTAATAGAAATAATGATCTTTTTTCGCATATCAGTTGGGTAATAAAACAAAATTGTACAGCTGAAATAAGCAATGATATATTTTAAAATTCCCCTCATTTTCAAAATTTTTAAAGATATATTTACTACAATGTTTTTATAAAACGACGCTTGTTTTAACCATGTTAGGGTCTTCAAAAGCGATGAATAAACTAAGTTGAGTCAATCAGCGCTCCTGATGATGCTAACATGGTTAGCGAAACTCGCATCGAGCACAAAAGTAAAGTGTTTGGAGTGGTAGTGATAACTATGATGTAGTGTCATTGTGCCAAAGATTTCAAAGTTCTAACGTAGCACCCATATTCTTTCTAAAATGATCTATAATATAGAACGACGACTTTTGGAAAGATATTCGTTTTAGTTTATATAGTATTCAAATGCTGATAAGTAAGAACTGTTAT
The DNA here is from genome assembly GCA_019049505.1 of Pachyrhynchus sulphureomaculatus. Taxonomy (NCBI): domain Eukaryota; kingdom Metazoa; phylum Arthropoda; class Insecta; order Coleoptera; family Curculionidae; genus Pachyrhynchus; species Pachyrhynchus sulphureomaculatus. Next base: position 143,605,731 of record CM032447.1, read on the forward strand.
AGTCTAAAGCACTTTTCTTGGTCAACATGCTAGAATTTTCTTTGGAGATTAGTATTTTTCAATTATGGATTTAATTTTTTTAATTAACTTTAAGTAAAGATATACACTTAAGCCAAGATAACTTACAATTATTATATTAAAATGTTAAAAAGAGTATTGCGTGCGCTATTATAATAAAAAATATTGGCCTGATTCGTCTTCTTACCTTCAGTAGAGAAACTTCCAGAGATAAAACGTTAATTCTGTCTCAACCATATTTACAGATATACAAATTTCCTAGTGATACTACGGTAAAAGCAGAGAAAAGAAGAATGGAGAGGTAAAAAAAGCAAAAAAAAAAGTAGCAATATTTAGAATCCATTTCAATTTTACCCTAATTTCACGAGGTCTCAAGAAATCATGGCCATTATCGCATTTCTCACTCTGGTAAAAATGAGAACGATTTTTTGTTGGAAATTCTAAGACGAAATTGACCAAAAAATAGTAGGAGAATTTCTGGAGCTTCGGAACTTAACTATTTACAGTAAAACTAATTATAGAATTAGGGCGACAAAAAATAGCGGAACAAAAAAAACACTAGCATGTTTTAATAGCCCTTTGATTATTTAAAACAAAAAAAACACGATGTAATTAGAGACTAGTTAAAGCAAATTCAGACAATCCGCAAACTCCATTATGCTGATACTGAAATTAACATAAAACAAAAATGAAGGAATAGATAAAGAAATATATGACAACAAATTTATCAACCACGTTGTTTTAAAGCTATAAATTACGAAAGAGAAATAAACAAGAAAATCCTCAAGTGCCTTAATTAATTGAAATCTAGTACAAAACGCTACAGTTTAGAATATAAAACTCTTAAATCTAAATTTAATCAAAATTATCTGACAATACTGAAACAAAAAAGTATTAAAAATTGTACTTGTATAAAAAAATAGCGATCATAAGAAAAATAAACGGAAAAATTCGGACACCAGCTCATCGGTGTGGTCTTCAATTAAACAAAGTAGCAAAAGCATTTTATAAAAAATTTGGGCAGAAAGACCTACAGAAATATAATTGCTTTACAGTGAAATGTTTAAATACCATATTTTAGTACCATTTATAAGCAATCCATATAGCCTTTCTTTCTACATATACATTTATTGTATTCAAAAATATCTTAAGGAAACTTTTTTTTATATACATATTACATAAACGTTTTCCTCAAAATGCTGTTATTTGCATAACATAAGACATATAAAATACTTTTACCGAACTTGTGTACATATATTTTCGATATCGTTGTAAATTTTTGGAACCCGTTAACCGACTATAGGAAGCAATTTATTTTTTACTTTCTCAGTAAGAAACTGTCGGTTTATCTATCTTTTTATTTTACCCAATAATTCTACCGCAACTTTTATATTTTCCATTCTTCAAAACAAGGTAGAATACAAAAAATGTTCATCTTTGGACTTTGAAGTTTATTTATGGCTCTAATGATTCAATAGAAAAAAATAAAATAACATTTTAAGGCCATTTTCACACCAATCTTTGACCTATGTGATCTCCTTTTTATCATTTTCCTCCACGCCTTAATATATATTTATACATTCTATATCACTGAGATACCAGCGAGGATGTCACGTTGTTTGTCAACGTTATCTAGGTACATACATTTGTACTTGTGCCATCACAAGGGTTATTACTTCTCTACAATTACTACTACCTGTATATAAGCTACCCGTCTTAACAACAACATTTGAATTTCCTTTGTAGTCACCCATCTAAGAACCGATCGAAATCGATATATGTTAATTATGATTATCATCTATCATTAAGCCGAAGCAACTAGTCATCGAACAACTCATGATATTTATATTAAGAAGGCCTCGATGATCATGAGACGAAATTCTGCTCTTTCATATAATTTATATTAAATAATCTCAGTCAAGAGCAAGTTGGACTCGAGCGCAAAGATTTTCATTCCTTCTATTTACGGTTGAACCGTTTTACGTAGTTACCTATTCAATATTTTGAAAGGAGCAGTAATATTGTTAAAAAAAAAAGAGTATGTGTCATTTTAAAAATAATATATTTTTTGTTTCAGGTACGATGGTTACTAGAGATGGTAAGATTAGAATTAATTGATTATACAACTTATCAAGTACTATCTTAGAAAGAAAAATATGGAACCTATGCTAATGGCGAAGCTCCTGCTTATTTACTTTTACCCTATATTTGGCTATATTACAAATGTTGAAAGTACCACTTTTCACGCGACCGTTCTGTGCCTGAAAGAGTCGAAGAATATCTCAAAACATACGAGTATAAAAAATGTTTCCTATATATATATAAATATATATATATATATATATATATATATATATATATATATATATATATATGTATATATATATATATATATATATATATATATATATATATATATATATATATATACATATATATATATATATATATATATATATTATATATATATATATATATATATATATATATATATATATGTATATATGTATATATATATATATATATATATATATATATATATATATATATATATATATATATATACACATATATATATATATATATATATATATATATATATATATATATATATATATATATATATATACATATATATATATATATATATATATATATATATATATATATATATATATGTATATATATATATATATATATATATATATAACATATATATATATAACATATATATTATTAAATGGAAGGAAGGTGTTGTGTAAATAAATAATTATGAAGGTATACACCTTATTACTCTTATCATCCCTTGAAACAAAAAAACTGAACACAATAATAGCACTAAGGAACAAGATTAATAGAGTCTATCACGCCATTTAAAGAAAAAAAAACGTTAAATTATTAGAAAAAATCTTAATTACAAATAAATATCTTAAGGCTATAATAAAAAAGCTTTCCAACAGATGATTAGACCCAGACACTCAAATATTTGAACAATGTTGTAACCACTGAAGTAAAATTTGGAAAGTTACAGCACATAGATGGTCTTGCCCAATCAATTATTGTACTTTTCAGAGGCACAAAGATTAAATTAGCTCAATAAAACTCAAAGAAGCTAGGTTGCCATTACTCTTAGAAAAAAGAGAAAACGGAATTAAATGTGAATGTGAGACAATCAGCATCGGCCAGGCATCACAAAAGTTATCAAAAAGAATTGTTTGATTATAGGCATAAACCGGAAGCGACCAGTCTGAGCCAACATGTTAATAAATATGATTATAAAGTCCTGTACAACGAAACTTTCATTTTGGATACTGAAAACAACATGTTTAGATGGAATTCTCTGGAGATGCGCTACATAAAAAATTGCCTTTTTGCCTTAACCACAAAAAAGACGTCGAAAGCTTAAGTTCCATATACACATATTTACTGACTCAAGAACACACTAAAAAAATAGGAACTAATGCATTTGTTAGTTAACCCTCGACATGATTAATGATCTTAAATCATTTACAAATTTTTACCTAATACGCATGCCCTTGTTCTGACAGCAATGACATTTTATAGAAATTAAAAATCGCAAAAAATAACCATTTTTGTTAGATTTCAAAAATGGGGGAAACTCGTTTTGTTTACTAATGTTAATGCTTTTAAGGTTTTTAAAGAATGTTAATGGGGGTTCTTTGAATTTCTAATCATCATAGTAAATAAGATTGTAACCTATAGTGTGAATTTATCTATATTAAAAAAAAGTTCTGTATTAAAAATTACTTAAACTCATGTGTTACCACTTCACATTCTGCAATCGATAACGACTGATTTCTCAATTGGCGGAGAACTACCTGTAAATATTCAGTAAGTACTGTCTTCAGTTAATAATTCTGATTTAACAATTCAGATTTAAAAATTAAAAAAATATGGTAGTGTTTCCTACTATATTTCTTATTGAGATTACAATATAGGTTCCCAGAGGGTGCTCTACACTTATAAAGGTTCTTTTTTATATCTTCTAGGTCCTGAAAATGTACGGTTTGGCATTAAAAGCTCGATATTAGAATAAAACTACAGCTACGAAGAACTTTATATCTTGTTGTTCACTCTGTAATCTTAAGGGCTATCCCTAAGTTAGACCCACTTTGGTTGTTAATACCTAAACTAAACGAGTTACCCTTTAGCTAATCAATTCAAATATTTCATTCCCGATTTCTTCCTCTGGATGGATACCATAAGGTATATCAGGATAATGTAATTCCCTTTTGTACAATTAAATTGATACATGCTAATATTACCCTAAATACTAGTCCAGTATGTGCAACTCGGAAAAGTTTTTTAACCTCTACCATAAAACAAGCGGAGCCGTTTTCGATCAATTAAAAATACGCTTTTTCATTTTAAAAGGCGTAAAAATCAAACAATCATTTATTTTTAATTAGGAAATCGAACAATCATTATTTGCGTAAATAGGCTTAAAAGCCTAATTAAAATTTACGCCATGTTCAATTAATTTTTATGAGACTTTTTAATACCCCCAATTTTATCTGAGGGAAAAATGATTGACTTAAAAGAGGTGGCCGAGAAGAAAATATGACCATTTTTAGGGCGTTTTTTGAAGTAAATTTGACAAAAATGTAGCCAAATCTGAAAGTTTTGTGGAAACCATTTGAAAGTTGATAACCACGTAAGTTTGCAAGAGTTAATTCTATTTGGAAAGAGTATCTCGTAAAGAAAATATGGGCTATCAAAATCTCATAAAAAACAGAACAGTTTGATAGTTCATTAAATATATTCGTTATAGCTTTTCTCCAATAGAAATAACCTTCGTACATTCTGACATTTATATTGTATCTAAATTAAAATAATTTATTTTAATTAATAAATATTATTAGGATTTATTTCAAAAGATGACCATGTTTCCGAATAATTTTAAAGTCGACTCAAATTTTTTTGGCTCCTTTTGCTGTTAGTACTTGTCTTTGGGTAGAATCTTGTGCAGGGATGGTATAACGAAAACTTTAAATCAATTAATATTAATCTAAGTGTTCTTAGGTTAGTTAAATTTAAATATACTGGTACTGTATAGTACAATTTTTCTCTAATAGTACTGGATGGCGAAAAATTCATTTCAAGTTCATATTTTGAAATAAACCTAAAAAACAGTTATAAAATATTAACATATTATCACCACAAATAGAAATTCATTAATCATGAAAATATTTAAAAAAATGTTCCATAAAGAAAATATTGCCCACTACAGTGATGTAAACAACAACAAGGTTTGATAGTTCGTTAAAATTATCTTCTTTATGTCTCTTGCTAAGTATTGTATTCGTGAAAAAATTATCCTACGCGATTTTTTTTGTGTTTTAGGCTCCTCAGGACATGAGAAACAGAGTCATGCGTTACTGTCGGTCTCGTAGCAAGATAGCTCTCAAACTCAGTAAGATATCGATTTTAAATTTGGAACATATATCATACTTAAAGCAGGAATGGATCTTAGGCAATATCACTAACGGGAATGAGAGTAAAAAGAGTACGGGTCGATAAACTTTGTTAATTTTATATGTGTAATTAATGTCTTATTATGAGAATTTTTCTTGGTTTAGAGTTTATAAAATGAACATATATAAAGCATACTTATTTATAAAAAGGTGAGGGTAAGTGTTAAAAGAGTTGCTTCGTATATATCGTGTTTTACGTCTTTTACTAACACTTCTATTATTTTTTTATTATTTTGAATTATTTATAGGCAAATATATAAGATTTTAATAGGATGGGGGGGGCTAGAGAGGTTGCTCCGTACATATCGTGTAATATGTACTTTTGAAGAGTTTTTAATCCAAGAATTATTTTTGAATTTTAATAGAAATAGCTTAGGTTCCGTTGTAAGTATCCCTGAAGTTTTTTCGCCAATCAGTTTTTTTTTATGATTAGTATCGGCCTATAAATTCCAACGATTTAAAATATAGTGGTATTTGGGTTGTGGAATTTATTTTTGTCCATAAGAAAGTCAAATTTAATACTTAATACTAAGTATTGCAAGGAAAGCACTGGATAAGTATCTTTTTTATCTATGTTTTACCTTAGAGTAACTTTAGCCATATACCCAGAAGCCAAATTAAAAGAGACAATCTAACATTACTAACAAACATGGTCATGATCCGCCCTAGCAAAATATCATATTTACAAATATGTTTTCCGTAAAATGGACTATAAATATCTTTTTCGAAAAAAAGATTTTCAGGAATTACAAACATTTTGTCTGCAGCTTCTCTCCTTTTGAGCAACACACAAAAGTGGTTGAACAGATCGAGACGAACTTTTGCATAAAGATAAGATAGACAGGTAGTACGGGTACATTTTAGTTTAAAAAATTATATCCACAGTGTGAAACAAAAATAAAAAGTTATTTTACTGAAAAAATTCGAATTATACTTTCTTCAGCAGAAACATATTACTTATATAGGTAATATAGAATAATATAGGTAACAGAAGTATTAGGAATGCAAATTACTTTTATAACTTACATATATTTATAATATTTATAATATATATATATATATATATATATATATATATATATATATATATATATATATATATATATATATATATATAGTGTGTGTCCCAAAAAGTTTTATACAAATGGAGAAAAAGTAATCTTACATATTACAAAAAATGTATTCTTGATAAAAAGTTCTGCATCACATGAAAATCCGTAATCAAAATATGTTAAAGATATGTTCATTTACTTTCAGCCTAAAATTTGTAGTAATTTCGTTTTCTTTTACTGGAGTTTTTTTGAATTTTTAACTAAGAAGGCCACATATCTAAACGTGAGAATAATTTTCTAGATCCTATTAATATTCAGTTATATTCATATTTTGTTCTGTATATAAATTCAAACACACTTTACTCTTCATTATAAATCATTATTTTTTATTTTCCCTCTACACGATCAAAATAATTTTCATTATGGATTCTTATGTAATGCAGAACGTTTTTATCAAGAATGTTTTTTTTTGTAATATGTAAGATAAACTTTTTCTCCATTTGTGTAAAACTTTTTGGGATACACTATATATATATATATATATATATATATATATATATATATATATATATATATATATATATATATATATACACACACATAGATACAGTCCAAAAATTCTCCATACACCACTTCCTTTCTATACTATTTTTCTGTTATGTTAAACTAATTAATTAGAAATATGAGAAAACATTTTTAAATTAATATTTGAAATTTAACCAACGAGGATCAGTATTAAAAACAACTACGGAACACTTTATTTAGAAGTTATATCATTGTTATAAAAATGTAGACAAAATTAATATCAAAAAAGTCTCCATACACTTAATAATTACCAATATTAGTTTGACGGAGTTTAGAAAATAACAACTTTGTTTAAACCAATAATTAGTGGGACCGCCGTTGGCCTTGGTAATCTTCTGTAACCTTTTTGTCATGCTTGCAACCACCTTTCTAGTAACTTCTGCTAGCATGTTCTCCCATTCGTTCAATATTCTGTTTTTTAATTCTTCTCTATTTGAAACATTATATTTGCTAACACGCCGTTTAGGTTCCTCCCATAAATGCTCGATGAGGTTAACATCCGGTGATTGCGGAGGTGTATGAAGTTGCTGTTGCACATTATGGATCATCCATTCTAGCACCAAGTTTGTGGTATGTTGCATTGTCCTGTTGGAAAATGCATCTTTTTTCGAGAACTAATTTTTGAACACTTTCTCTTAAATTGTCTCTCAAAATGTTGAGGTAAACATGCTGATCCATGATACCATTAATTAAATGTAGATTTCCAGCCCCTCCAGTGGACATGCATCCCCAAAGCAGAACACTGCTACCCCTTGTCTCACCGTGTGTTTTTAATATCGAATGCGGTATTCTTGTTTCTCCAAATTTTAGCTCTGCCATCAGACCTAAAAAGGTTAATTTTAGTTTCCTCACTAAATATTACGGATTCCCAAAATTTAGGTGGTTTAGTAACGTATTCCCTTGCAAAAGCTATCCGCTTTTTGCGATTAGCTTCCGAAACTAACGGCTTTTCTGGCTCATTTTTAATATTATTTTGAAAATCCACTGCAAAATTACTAGCAACAAGTGGCAGACTATAAAGTATGGCCGAGAATTATTCATTTGTTTTCAGTTCAGTTTAGCAAGCAATATATATATATATATATGTGTGTGTGTATATATATATATATATATATATATATATATATATATATATATATATATATATATATATATATATATATATATATATGTATTTATATATATGTATATTTATATATATATATATATATATATATATATATATATATATATATATATATATATATATTTATATATATATATGTATATTTATATATATATATATATATATATATATATATATATATATATATATATATATATATATATATATATTGTAACATTCATTTTTTCCTGGATTTTAAGACCATGCAATGTTACTGATTTTTCACTTCAAATTGTATTTATTTTTATTTTAAAATATCGACCGGTATATTAAACAAAAGTTTCGGGACATTCAGTATATACTCTGTGGTGCGGGTTGCTGATCGAACCTACCGCCAGGCCGCGATTGGCGAAATGTTTGACCCGGAGTTTTGATTGGAGCGTCCGGATATTACCGGCAAAAATCGCACGATTATTTAAGGGCCTGAGAAACTACCAGCGGGGCTTATTTCCATCGAGCCGCAGACCGGCTTTTTTCGATCGAGCCGCAGACCAGGCAGTACCGTCTAGCCGAGAGGCTATTTTCCATCTAGCCGAAGTAGGCTAATTTTCTTCAGAAGCCGCTAAGTAAAAGTACCAGTTTCGACAATAAAAGCTGTAGTGAGCTTTCTAAGTGTTAAGAAAAAGTGTGAAATCGGGCGAAGTCCATCACAGCAGGACTGAAAAAAAGAGTAAGTCAACAAAACTCCCTCCAATAGACTTATTTAAGAGCAGTGCCTTAACAGCAATGAATAACAGACAAAAAAGTGAAGTGTAAAACACGATGTCTCGCCTTCGGGGGTTGTAAAAGTTTAAAGTTTAAATGTAACAACTACTATTTAGGCTAGAATTTTTTTGGTATAACTGTAAAGGTTAGAACTTTTTATTTTCATTTTAAAAATATGAATAAATTCTTTTTTTTGTTGATTAAAGCTAGTGTCTCACTGAATATTTATTTCTCTTTTCAGGATCAGTTGTACTAGACTAATTATTTTTAGTAATATCCATAAAACACTTCAGTTTTTTCTCATTTTTCTTAGCTGAAGTTAAATCCTTTCTATTTTAAAATGAGTGGTGCCCAAAAAAAAGTCGTACAACTGAGGTTTCTTTAAAAATAGAATTAAATTCCAAAAAGACGTACAAAAATTATCTCTTACCCATATCTCTCCACCAAGGAAAACTGAGCTAGTATTTCTTTAATTTCTTTAGTTCTTTTAAAATCAGGTTTCACTCAATTCATTATCAGAAATTAAAGCGGGGCTGCAAGAAAATTGTGCTCAAGCTTGGGGCGTCCAGTATTTAAAAATGTTACAAAATGACGCAGTCTACATGGGGCGAAAAATAAAGCAAAATTAGCACACCTTACAAAATTGCGCTCAAGCGTGGGACAAACAACTTCTCACAGGGTACAGAAAAAGATGCCTCAAACTGAGGACAGTTTAGCATGTCATAAAAGGACGTCACATAAAAATAGCGCTGTCAACGCGGGGCTTTTGGAATTTTATTTTTTAAAAAAGGGTTCAGTGTACTAGCTTTCGAACAAAATAAAAGCTCTAACTTTGCAGATATTTTATTTCATAATACTTATTAAACGAAACTACACTATAGCAGTAAGACAAAAGCAGGAAATTTGTAGAATTTTTTTATTTCAATTTATCTGATATAGATATTTGAATTTTGTTGTTGACTCTAAGATAAGAGATTCCTACTTTTTTCTTAACAGCTAGCTTTATAGTTCAGAAAAGCAGATGTGCTGGTTTACTTTAATTTTTTTGCAGTGTTAGATTTATTTTGCGGTTAACCGAACAAAAAACTTTTTTTTTCTCAACGATGTTTTGCATGAATATTAAAAATACTTTGCTGATACGAAACGGTATTTAGAGATTTTTTATAGGAAATTCTTAAGATAAATTGGTAAAGGAATGTTAATACAAGGCGATACTTAGAATTTTTTTTTGAAATTGTCGAAGATTTTTTTAATGTTTAGTAAAGAAGTTTACATATTTTAAGTGCCTTTACATATTTTTTATTTAGAGTATTGGGAGCACAGGAGAAATATTTTTACGATTTTTTAAACAATTCTTTTAAATTTTATTCATTTATCATGGAAGCCTTCAATTTTAAAGTCAATCACCTACTGGAATATGAGTTAGACTATGAACTGAAAATCCATCGTACTTTCTCAGAACGTCCGGTCGCGGATAAAAGAAAGATTCTAACGAGGATCTTAAGTAAAGAAATATTCCAATAGATCAGGTAGGACTAAATAGATACAAAAAGTTTCTGATTTTTTTAAGTCTAATAAAAATGCTTCTCAAGTTAAAACTCCTGCTTCTCCAAATGGTCACATGTCTCCTTTATTCGTGCATAAATATTCAGATAACAGACCGCATATCAAGATAAATCTATTAGGTGTCCATTTCTCGGCTTTATTTGACTCTGGTGCAAATGCCTCCGTTGTAGGTCAGAATGGTATTAAGATTTTAAGTCGTTTAAGTATAAAAATATGCCACGTCAAAAATAGAAGTGTTACCACTGCAGATGGCAGCCGTCTAAAAGTTTTAGGTACGGTTGAGTTGCCGCTAGTCTGCAATGGTCATTGTTTAGTAATTTCTGCTTTAGTAGTACCTTCTCTATCACATATTTTGGTTTTAGGATGTGATTTTGCACAAAAATTCGGAATTCTAGTAGACTTTAAAAATAATTCGTGGTATCCACAGTCCCTAGAAGTCAATTCTCAAACAAGTTTTAAAGATAGTTATTCAGAAAGTTCCTTAGAAAACCTTTTCTCGCGTCTATGTACCTTAGATGATCTCTCGCGGACGGAACGCTTAAAAGCAGAAAAAGTAATAAGCTCTTTCAATGAAATAAGTAGTAAAGATAGGTTAGGCCGAACGAATAAAATCAAGATGTCTATAGATACGGCTGATGCCAGTCCTGTAAAGACAAGGCCCTTCGCCATGTCTCCTTATATGTCAAAAGTATTAAATAAAGAGTTAGACGAAATGTTGAAACTCGGAGTGATTGAAGAATCAAACAGTCCTTGGTGTTCTCCAATCTTATTGGTGAAAAAGGCCGATGGACAGTATCGTCTGTGCTTTGACGGAAGAAAGCTCAACGAGGTCAGCAAATTTGATAACTACCCATTACCGAACATCGACAGAATTTTGACATCACTCAGGAATGCTAAGTATGTATCTTCGATAGACCTTAGAAAGGCTTTCTGGCAAATTCCTTTAGACAAATCCTCTAAGGAAAAGACCGCTTTTGCAGTAGTAGGCCGAGGTCTATTTCAGTTCGTCACTATGCCGTTTGGTCTAAAGAACGCTGCTCAAACTCAGCAACGTTTAGTAGACGCTATATTTGGTCCGAAATATGAGCCACATATTTTTACCTATCTCGATGATATTTTAGTAACATCGGAAGACTTCGAATCGCATATTCGCTTACTTAAGGAAGTAAAAGATAAATTGAAAGAGGCCGGACTGACGATAAATTTGAGCAAATGTGATTTTTTCAAAACTTCTCTAAAGTTTTTAGGCTATATTGTAGGCTCAAATTCCTTGCGTACCGATCCGGATAAAGTAGCAAGCATGGTTAATTATGCGAGACCTACTAATACTACGGAAGTTAAGCGCTTCGTAGGAATGTGTTCATGGTATAGACGTTTTATCGAGAATTTTTCTACCTTGTTGTCACCTATTAATGATCTTTTGAAAGGACGGAAAAAAGGACAATCGATAGATTGGACAAAGGCAGCCGAAGAATCTTTTTATAAAGATTAAAGAACTATTGGTTTCAGCTCCCATTTTATCCCAACCAGACTTTTCCCAACAGTTTTATATTTCTAGTGATGCTTCTAATACTGGTTTAGGGGGCGTCCTAACACAGAAAATCAATGGTGAGGGAAAGGGTGATAGCGTATGCCAGTAGAACTTTATCAAAGGCTGAACGTAACTATTCGGTTGTTGAAAAAGAATGTTTAGCAGTACTCTTTAACATCGAAAAGTTTCGACCTTACATAGAAGGTGTTCCTTTCACGGTCATAACAGATCATTATAGCTTATTGTGGCTTAATTCTATTAAAAACCCTAGTGGCAAACTAGCGCGTTGGGCGATTAGGCTGAGACAACACACGTTTACTTTAATTCATAGAAAAGGAGTCCACAATGTTATTCCTGACGCTTTGTCAAGAATCCCAGATCATACAGCGGACGAAAACAGTCTTAATGCACAGTTTGGCGTAAGAATTGATACAGTTGATGTAGATCGCATTGATCCATGGTACGACAATTTACGGCAGCAAATTAAAGAATTTCCTCAAAATTTTCCGCAGTGGAAGGTGGAAAATGATTTCGTGTACAAATTTATCCCAAACCAGTTGCCTTTAAAAATTAATGTACCCGAGTGGAAAATACTAGTTCCTAAACCACAGAGAGAGGAAGTTATAGACATGTGTCACACTCCTCCTACTTCTGGTCATTTTGGCTTTTATAAAACTCTTCACAGGGTTCAGGAACAGTATTATTGGCCAAAAATGCGTTTCGACATCGTAAAGTTTGTGAGGACTTGTGAAGTATGTGGAGCGCAGAAATCTCCAAATACACTACCTATGGGACTGATGGGAAAGAGAGAAAACGGTTAATTACCCTTTTCAAGTCATAGCAGCTGATCTAGTAGGCCCATTCCCACGTTCAAAAAAGGGAAATAAATGGCTTCTCGTGGTTTCTTGCTGGTTTACAAAGTATACCATGCTATTTCCTTTGAAAAGCTCTAAAGCTGGATATATAGAGAGAATTTTGGAAAATAATGTCTTTCTAATCCACGGTGTTCCATCGCTCTTGATATGCGATAACGGTACTCAGTTTACCTCTAAGAGTTTTAAGAGCTTAAGCGAAACTTATGGTTTTAACATCCGTTTTAATCCCGTGTACTCTCCCCAATGTAATTTTGTGGAACGTAATAACCGAACAGTCGGGACCGCTTTAAGAAGTTACGTGGATTCACATGACACTTGGGATAGCAATATTTCCAAAATCCAACAAGCGATAAATACCGCGAGACACGAAGTAACAGGGTTCACACCGTCTTTCTTAGTTTACGGCAGACATATACCTCTATCTGGATCATATTATAAAAACTTAGACTTGGATGTCAATGCTGACAGCGAAATAATTCCGGGTAACAGGGGCGCGTACGCCGAAAATTTAAAGGGTTTAAAAGATATTTTCACCGACGTGCGTAGTAGGATACATAAGGCTTATGAGCGGAACAGTAAGTCTTACAACCTTAGAAAAAGGGATTTTTCCTTTAAGATAGGTGATCACGTTTGGCGAAAAAATAAAATTCTTTCCAGTGCAGCTGATAAATTCACATCTAAGTTGGTACCTAAGTATGTGCATTGCGTGATTAGAGAAAAGATTTCGGATTTAGTTTATGGTTTAGTTAATTTAGATGGGACTAAAGTAGGACGATGGCATATTAAAGACTTAAAACCATTCAATGAACCTAACCCTAGTGAAAGTTTGTCAGAAGAAGAATAATTTATATTTACATTATCTTAATTGCTTAAATTTTTTTTGATGTTGCTCTGTAGAGGTGACGACCTCGTTTTTTTGACTGTTATAAAAGTTGAGCTGAGGATAGCTTACTTTTATAGTTTTGCTAAGGTTTTGGGTATTGGCCATATCCCAAACTTAGGTTGATTGTGGGTGATGTTTAGCATCGACTCAGCTGTTGCGAGCTTGCGAAAGAGTCACACTCAGGATATATCATAAGACTGGTATGTCGGTGGTCGCGGGATTTGATTTGCTTATGACCCCAAATAATATCCAGTTCTTGACACTTGGAAGCGAAATTTTGATTAGAGGCAATCCAAGGTGATCTTGAGTTAGGACAAGCGCAGGATGAAGCTCGTGTTGTATGATGTAGAGTCAAAATGTGATAAGAGCAATTTCAAAGTTTGCTACCCGAGAGAGTGTATTTTTATTACCTTAGTGGTATATTTTGGGTGCAATTAAGAGTAAATTGATTTTGGTTTATCCAGTAAGTCTAAGACTTGGATTATTTTGATTTAGATCTTCTTCTGAATTGACAAACTAAGGGTATTTTTTTCTTTTTTTCAGAGCCGTTTAAACGTTACCTTTGAGTCACAAATTTTTTTAAAATTTTTTTTGCATAGGCTCATAGGCGTCTGATGAGTTTTTTTCGGTTTACTATCAGATAGATAGAAAATTGAAGTTCTGCAGGAGAACTAAAGGCTGATCATTTACAGGAGATGAGAGCAGAGTAAGACAGTCGTTTCACAAAGAAATGATCAAAATCTGATACCGAGATGAGAACCTTGTCAAGAGAGGCTAAGCGCAGTGAAGGAAGATTCCTAACCGAATTTTTAGATTTCCAAGAGGTAATCTAGAAGTTTGGGCTGACAGAAAACGGTTATGCCTGATACCTGTAGCAGTTTCTTCTAGAGGCTATTGTTTAGGGAGACGATTAACACCATGATCGAATATTTTAGCTGTCAACGATGTTTTCTTCTTGTTTCTGATTAAGCTGGGAAAGCTCTTGTCGTCTTCAAAAGTTTTGTTGCGTTGCCACCGGAAAATTGAGCAATTTTTGTTTCATGTAGCCTTTTTAAGCTCATTTTCGTTTTTTTAAAAATTTCGTTAGAAGCTTGGTTAAGTCAACCTTGTAAACCTTTTAGGTTGTATCCCATGAGTTATCTGTTTTTACAGGCTGTGATGCACCGGGTGCTAACAGATGCCGTTACGACGTTTGGCAGGGAGTTAGTCTTCCTGAGGAACAGACTGATTGGAAGGGTAGTCTATGGGGGGTGAACGTTTGACCTTTGGGACCTTTAAAGGTTTTGTTACCCAATGGTTATTTCTATTTGAACCAAAGGAGAGCCTAACTACTGTAGTCGACCTCAGCTCCAATTAGCCTATTAGTGGTGACAGGCTGTTGGCAGTAGTGTATTTCGGAACACCCTATTGATTAATTTTTTTGACTTATGGTGGTGTGGTAGACACCGTTTTAGTTTAGTGGATGCTATAATCTACTCCCTTTTGTTGGTGGACTCCAGGGTCACCAATTCTGTATTTTTTTGTCTCCACCTTTCAGTATATCGTGGTGAAGTGTTTGTCTCCTGTTATGTGGGATGGATTGAATGTTTTTCGTTGTTGTTCTAGGGCGAGACCAGTACACGAGGGTTCTTCATGCAACTTGAAGAGGCGCAATGCTGGTTAAGTTTTATTTCTCTGTGTAGCCACCCTGAAGAATGACGGAGAGCGTTTTTTTTTCTGGCTCATGTTTCTAGGCAGATTTGTCACTTTGGTGCGATGTGCCGAAGATTTGTTTAGCTTTTGCTAAGAGCTTTCACCAAGCTCAGTATGGAGTTATCATAACCAAGAGTTAGGGATTTGAACTCCTGTATATATTGCTGTATATATTACTGTACATATTTCTGTATATATTTCGGTGTATGTTGGTTGCCTGAGGGCATGTGCTCAAAATGCGAGATTTTGAGTCGTTTTGCTTATGGACTCCTATATAGGATTATGACTTTAGGGAGGTCCTATTTCGAGACTTGCTGTCTCCTATAGTTATGTTGGGAATGTTTCCTAGAATGTTAGTTGCGCGCGGACTAATCATTCTGTTCTTAGTGAACATTGCTTTTTGAAGCAGGATCATTCAGTTTAGTGAATTTTAGCTTTTATAGCTATTCACGGTGTTTAGAGTGAATTTTAGCTTTTATAGCTATTCACTGTGTTTAGAGTGAATTTTAGCTTTTATAGCTATTCACTGTGTTAAGAGTGAATTTTAGCTTTTGTAGCTATTCACTGCGCTTTTAGTGATTTAGTTAGCTTTTATAGCTGCTCACTATGATCATGGCGAGTTTGTTCTTTTAGAACGCAGACTTTGTGTAGTCGAGGACTATTTACAGAGTGTTTTCTTGGCGAGGAGCCGAGCTTTTTCTGGTGATATACCAGAGTGTTTTCTTGGCGAGGAGCCGAGTTTTTTTCTGGCGATATACCAGAGTGTTTTGTTGGCGATGAGCTGACGTGTTTTCTGGCGATTAACCAGAGCGTTTCCCTGGCGATTTTAGCATGTCTGGATGTCTTAGGACGTCGACATTGCGTTATAGAGTGCGATTATTTTCCGAGTGCGACTAGTAGTGATACTAGATTTAGAATGTTCTCTTAGCGATGAGCTAGAGCATGGATGGCGATTTTTCCCGAGCGTTTGTCTGGATATTTATCCAGATATTTTTTTTACTTTTTTGGCCTAGTGCTAAATGGTCTGACAAGACTTTTTCTTTTTAGTGTAAGTGTTTGCACTAGAATCATTTTTTTATTTTTTTCTTTATTTAAGAATTTTTATAAATTTCTTTTGCTGAAATAAAAAATTTTCGGACAATCCTTAAAAGATTTTAAGGGGGGGGTGTTCATATTTTATTTCAGTCCATTTTTTTTTGATTTAGACAAGTCTAGACAGTTATTTTTTTGTTTTGGTAACAATAACAGAGCTGATTCTTTTATATAAGAAGACCGCGATTGTTACTTTGAACAGGTATTTCTTATGTTCATGCAAGGATTTTTATTTGCTTTTTGATGTACTTAACCTTAGTGCTTAATTAAGTTAAGTCTAGTTATAAGATTCTTGTGTACATGCAAAAATTTTCATTTGGTTTTCATTGTACTTAATATTAGTGCTTAATAGAATTAAGTCTAGTAGTAAGGACCGAAGTTTGTAATTTTGTTTTAAGTTCTGACCTTAGTATTAAGTGATAGTGTACCACTTTGTACCTTTTCATCAGTAGCCTTAGTTTAATAGACTAGTGTAGTCTATTTCTTTTTGGAAGGGGGTAAATGTAACATTCATTTTTTCCTGGATTTTAAGACCATGCAATGTTACTGATTTTTCACTTCAAATTGTATTTATTTTTATTTTAAAATATCGACCGGTATATTAAACAAAAGTTTCGGGACATTCAGTATATACTCTGTGGTGCGGGTTGCTGATCGAACCTACCGCCAGGCCGCGATTGGCGAAATGTTTGACCCGGAGTTTTGATTGGAGCGTCCGGATATTACCGGCAAAAAATCGCACGATTATTTAAGGGCCTGAGAAACTACCAGCGGGGCTTATTTCCATCGAGCCGCAGACCGGCTTTTTTCGATCGAGCCGCAGACCAGGCAGTACCGTCTAGCCGAGAGGCTATTTTCCATCTAGCCGAAGTAGGCTAATTTTCTTCAGAAGCCGCTAAGTAAAAGTACCAGTTTCGACAATAAAAGCTGTAGTGAGCTTTCTAAGTGTTAAGAAAAAGTGTGAAATCGGGCGAAGTCCATCACAGCAGGACTGAAAAAGAGTAAGTCAACAAAACTCCCTCCAATAGACTTATTTAAGAGCAGTGCCTTAACAGCAATGAATAACAGACAAAAAAGTGAAGTGTAAAACACGATGTCTCGCCTTCGGGGGTTGTAAAAGTTTAAAGTTTAAATGTAACAACTACTATTTAGGCTAGAATTTTTTGGTATAACTGTAAAGGTTAGAACTTTTTATTTTCATTTTAAAAATATGAATAAATTCTTTTTTTTGTTGATTAAAGCTAGTGTCTCACTGAATATTTATTTCTCTTTTCAGGATCAGTTGTACTAGACTAATTATTTTTAGTAATATCCATAAAACACTTCAGTTTTTTCTCATTTTTCTTAGCTGAAGTTAAATCCTTTCTATTTTAAAATGAGTGGTGCCCAAAAAAAAGTCGTACAACTGAGGTTTCTTTAAAAATAGAATTAAATTCCAAAAAGACGTACAAAAATTATCTCTTACCCATATCTCTCCACCAAGGAAAACTGAGCTAGTATTTCTTTAATTTCTTTAGTTCTTTTAAAATCAGGTTTCACTCAATTCATTATCAGAAATTAAAGCGGGGCTGCAAGAAAATTGTGCTCAAGCTTGGGGCGTCCAGTATTTAAAAATGTTACAAAATGACGCAGTCTACATGGGGCGAAAAATAAAGCAAAATTAGCACACCTTACAAAATTGCGCTCAAGCGTGGGACAAACAACTTCTCACAGGGTACAGAAAAAGATGCCTCAAACTGAGGACAGTTTAGCATGTCATAAAAGGACGTCACAATATATATATATATATATAAATATACATATATATAAATATATATATATATATATGTATATATATATATATATATATATATATATATATATATATATATATATATATATATATATATATATATATAAATATAAATATATATATATATATATATATATATATATATATATATATATATATTATATATATATATATATATATATATATATATATATATATATATATATATATATATATATATATATACAGTCAGTTCAAAAAGTCTCCATACGCCACCTGCTTTCTATACTATTTTTTTGTTATGTTTAACTAATTAATTGTAACTATGAGAAAACATGTTTAAATTAATATTTGAAACTTAAGCAACGAGGATTACTATCAAAAACAACTACGGAACATTTTATTTAGAAGTTACGTCATTGGTATAAAAATTTAAACAAAATTAATGTCAAAAAAGACTCCTTACACTGAAGAACTGCAGTAAAAAAAACACTTTATAATCAGCCGCATTTTATCAAGCTGTCTATGCTCGTTAAACTGAAAACAAATGAATAATTTTCTGCCATAGTTTATAATCTGTCACTTGTGGCTAGTAATTTTGCAGTGGGTTTTCAAAGTAGTATTAAAAATATGAGCGAGAGAAAAAGTTCGAAATATCATAATTGATTTGTGGGAAGATGGAAAATCGTACAGAAATATTGGAAAAATTGTTAAAAAGTCGCATGCTACTATTCAGTACATTGTAAATTAGTATAAATCAACAAGTTCTTATAAAATTCGACACTGGTCGCCCCAAGAAACTGACTCTACGTAAAGAGGCCAGCATTGTTAGACAAATAATTATATATCCCAAGACAAGTGTACCAAAATTAAAAGAAGTACTGGAACTATTTTCGAAAAATGTTTGTTCACAAACAGTGAGAAATTGTTTACACAGAGCAGACTATAAGGAGTGTGCAGCCAGGAAGAAGCCGCTACTTTCCAAAGCTAATCGCAAAAATCGGTTAGCTTCTGCTAGGGAATACGTTACTAAACTTCCTATATTTTAGGAATTCCTAATATTTAGTGATGAAACTACAGTTAACCTTTTTGGATCTGATGGCAGAACTAAAGTTTGGAGAAAGAAGAATGCCGCATTCGATATTAAGAACATTTGTTCCACGTTGAGACAAGGGGGTGGCAATGCTCTGCCTGTCCGTTGGAGGAGTTTTACATTTTCTTAATAGTATCATGGATCATAGCCGGTAGTACACGTTGTGTGCTACCGGTTATGACGTATGGAGCAGAAAATTGGGCAACAACAAAGGACAACATCGAAAACTATAAGAATAACGCAGCGAAGTATGGAGAGATTTATGTTAAATATAACAAGAAAAGAAAAAATTAGAAACGAAAGGATCAAATCCATCACAAAAATGACAGACGTTGTGCCAAAATCGCTCAAATAAAGTGGATTTACGCGGGACATGTCGCAAGAGAAGATACAAATAAATGGAACTGCAAAGTCATCGAATGGAGACCATATGAACATAGGCGAGGAAGACGACGTCCACCCATGCACTAGTATGACGACTTCAAATGAGCGGCTGGACTGAACTGGATTAGAATAGCACAAAATCGCGAAAGTTGGAAAGACTTAGGGAAGGCCTATATCCAAAAATGGACTTAGAGAGGCTTAAGAAAAAAGACCATGGATCAGCACATTTATCTGAACATTTTGAGAGACAATTTTAAGAGAAAGAGTCCAAAAATCATCACTCGAAAAAAGATACATTTTCCAACAGGACAATGATCCGAAATATACCACCAACTTGGCGCGAGAATGGATGATCCATAATGTACGACAGCAGCTTCATACACTTCCGCAATCACCCGATGTTAACCCCATAGAGCATTTATGGGAGGAACTTAAACGGCGCGTTCGCAAACATAATGTTTCAAATAGAGAAGTATTAAAAAACAGAATATTGAATGAATGGGAGAACAGGCCATCCGAAGTCACTAGAAAGCTGGTTGCAAGCATGACAAAAAAGTTACGGGAGATTGTCAAGGCCCACGGTGGTCCCACTAAATATTAGTTTAAACGAAGTTGTTATTTTCCGTTAAACTCCATCCAGTTTATTGGTAATTGTTAAGTGTATGGAGCCTTTTTGACATTAATTTTGTTTACATTTTTATAACGATGATGCAATTTCTAAGTAAAATGTTCCGTAGTTGTTTTTAATACTAATCTTGGTTGGTTAAGTTTCAAATATTAATCTAAACCTGTTTTCTCATAGTTCCAATTAATTAGTTAACCGTAACAGAAAAATAGTATAGAAAGCAGGTGATGTTTAGAGAATTTTTGGACTGACTGTATATATATATATATATATATATATATATATATATATATATATATATATATATATATAGGGAAAATTTTTTAATAAAAAACCCAGCTAGAATCAGAATGTAATGTTACTACACACAGCTACTACAGAGTAGTTCATATTTGAATAGGTTCCTAACCAGGTTCCCTGAACAGATTTAATAATAAAAATATGTTCTAAAAATTGTTACCTTTCAAAATAATTACTTCCTGACACCAAATATTAATTAGACAAGTTTTATATTTCATTATTTTATTCTAATAAGTAAAAATTTTAACGCCTGTAATTCACTAAAATTTTATTTTGTGATTTTAAAACTGACCTAACCAGCCTAATGAATAAATTGGAGAAGGTCGAAAGTAGTTCGCCTTCTTTAGCGTCTTTTTATTCCACACAAGAAGTTCTTTCTTTTGATAGACTGCCCGCAGAAGCATCAAAGGTTTTTTTTGGGCGCCGGCAGAGTGTGGCTTTTCATTTGAGGTTTGTATTGTATATCGTATGATTTTTGTTATTGGCGGTTTTTTTGATTTCTTCCTTTGCTTATTGATGTCTTTACCTTTTTTTACAACTTTATGTAATTTTCACATTTTTTTTGTACAGTATTTTTTGTGGTATTGAGCATAAAGATTTTACAATTTTTTTTCAAAGCTTTGACATTAGATCCCGAAGTAGACGATTCACTATTTAATTGTGGTAATCAATTCGGAGACATTAGGTTGCTGAGCTATTTGCTTGGTTTTATTATTGATAATAATATAAGTATCTTGTAAGATCAATGTGGTTTCATTACTTGAGTTTATTTAAGCGAGAGAACATTCATATTTTCAGCTATTACAAATCTTCGAGAAAGACGTTTTTGTCCACGGCTAAACTCCAGCCGCTTTAAATCCAACGGTGCCAATGATATATATATATATATATATATATATATATATATATATATATATATATATATATATATATATATATATATATATATATATACGCAGGGTGCCCCATATGTACGGAATAATTATTCCACAGCATTTATTAATCAGCGTATCCAAAAAATGTTTAAATAAAAGTTATAGTTTTAAATGGAAAGACCTGTATATTATTTTTGAGTCCTACTAAAAATTCTCGATATTATTTATCTAACATACCATATGTCTAAATTGAACAGTTTCGGAATTATTGATATTTGAAATTAAAGAGATCAAATTCAAAAAAAAAAAAATTAAACTGGCTTGTGTCAAACATTTACTGCCAGGTAACGACTTAACGCGTCAAAAAATGATTTATTGACGAAAACGTTTATTACTTTATTTTGTTAAACTGCAATTTGAGCGTAATATCATACAACAGGGACTGAATGTTCATTATTCACTGAGGTAGCCGTTACTTGATGGAAATTCATTGTAAATTAATACCGAAGTAAAACAATAGATGTTTTTAAAAACATCTATTGTTTTACTTCGGTATGAATGTTCATAGTCATTGTATATGTCATATAGTATATTACGATGGATAGGTAGAAGAGGTGCTGTAGAATGGCCTGTAAGGAGTCCCGACCTTACGCAACTCGATGCTTTTTTATGAGGTCATTTGAAAACCAAAGTTTACCGAAGTCGACCTGAAACTTTAAAAGATTTACAACAAAGAATTCAATATGAAGTAACACAGATCACCCCGGATTCTCTGCAGAACTCTGTTCAGGCTGTTTATGACAGATTGGGTCATTGCCTCGCTATTAACGCTAGGCATTTTGAGCAATTGTTACCTTAAAATTATACCTAAAGTATTTATTAATAGTCTTTTTGTCTTTTTTTTTATTTTAAATTTCAAATGACAATAATTCCAAAACAGTTCAATTTAGACATATGGTATGTTAGACAAATATTGCCTAGAATTTTTAGTAGGACTCGAAAATAAAATAATATACAGGGCATTCCATTTAAAAAACTCAAAATGGCGTAATTCCTTGCAACTGACAGTTCAAAAACATTTTACCGTCAACCTCAGCAGGTGCTCCGTATAAACACACTATAACTTTTATTTAAACATTTTTTTGATACACTGATTAATAAATGCTGAGAAATCATTATTCTATACATATAGGGGCAACCTATATATATATATATATATATATATATATATATATATATATATATATATATATATATATATATATATATATATATATATATATATATATATATATATATGTATATGTATGTATGTATATATATATATATATATATATATATATATATATATATATATATATATATATATATATATATATATACATATATATATATATATATATATATATATATATATATATATATATATATATATATATATATACATATATATATATATATATATATATATATATATATATATATATATATATATATATTGTAGCCTATGAAATGGTGTTTAATTGCGCCCCACGTACACTGCGTCATTTTGTAAGATGTGAAAAAGTGTTCTCAGTTTGAGGCATCTTTTTTTTTTTGTACCCTGTGAGAAGTTGTTTGTCCCACGCTTTAGCGCAATTTTGTAACCTTGGAACTTACCCGCCTTAATTTCTCCTACTGAATTGAGTGAACCCTGATTTTAAAAGAACTAAAGAAATTAAACACACACTAGCTCAGTTTTCCTTGGTGGAGAGATATGGGTAAGAGATAATTTTCTTACGTCTTTTTGGAATTAATTTCTATTTTTTAAAAGGCTTTAGCTGTACAAAATTTTGGGCACCATCCATTTTAAAATAGAAAGGATCTAACTTCAGCTAATAAAATGGAAAAATGCTGAAGGGTTTTATGGGTATTACAAAAAAGAATTAGTCTAGTACAACTTATCCTGAAAAAAGAAAAATAAGTATTCAGTGAGACACTAGCTTTAATCAACTAAAAGAAAATTTATTCATGTTTTTAAAATGAAAAGTTCTAACCTTACAGTTTTACCAAAAAAAAAATGCTAGCCTATCTAGTAGTTGTTACATTTAAATTTTAAACTATTATAACCCCCGAAGACGAAAAGTCGTGCTTTACACTTCACTTTTTAGTCTGTTTTAAATTGTAGTTAAGGCACTACTCCGGGATAAGTCTATTGAAGGAAGTTTTGTTGACTTACTGTTCTTATTCCTGTTTTGATGGACTACGCCCGATTTCACACTTTTTCTTAGCAAACACTTAGAAAGCCCACTACGGCTTTTAGTTACGACACTGGTGCTTTTACTTAGCGGCTCTGATGAAAATTAGCCTACTTCGGCTAGATGGAAAATAGCCTCTCGGCTAGACGGTACTGCCTGGCTGCGGCTAGATGGAAAAACAGCCCGGCAGCGGCTTGATGGTACTGCCTGGTTGCGGCTAGATGGAAAACAACCTCGATTCAAGCTCTGAGGAGCCTTAAATAATCGTGCGACTTTTGCCGGTAATATCACGACGCTCCAATCAAAACTGCGGATCAAACATTTCACCAATCGCGGCGTAGCGAGAGATTCGGTCAGGAACCCGCACAACACAATATATACCGAACGTCTTGGAACTCTGTTTAATATACCGTTCGATACAAAAATGAAAATAAGTACAATTTGAAATGGAAAAATCAGTAACATTACATGGTCTTAAAATCTAGGAAAAAATGAATGTTACATTTACCCCCTTCCAAAAAGAAATAGACTACACTAGTCTATTAAACTTAGGCTATTTATGAAAAGGTACTAAGTGGTACACCATCACTTAATACTAAGTCAGAACTTAAAACAAAATTACAAACTCGGACCTTACTACTAGACTTAATTCAATTAAGCACTAATATTAAGTACAATGAAAACCAAATGAAAATCTTTGCATGATCACAAGAATCTTATAACTAGACTTAACTTAATTAGACACTAAGGTTAAGTACATCAAAAAGCAAATAAAAATCCTTGCATGAACATAAGAAATACCTGTTCAAAGTAACAATCGCGGTCTTCTTATATAAAAGAATCAGCTCTGTTATTGTTACCAAAACAAAAAATATAACTTTGTCTAGACTCTTGTCTGAATCAAAAAAAGTGAACTGAAATAAAATATGAACACCCCCCTTAAAATATTTTAAGGATTGTCTGAAAATTTTTTATTTCAGCAAAAGAAATTTATTAAAATTCTAAAATAAAGAAAAAAATAAAAAAATGATTCTAGTGCAAACACTTACACTAAAAAGAAAAAGTCTTGTCAGACCGTTTAGCGCTAGGCCAAAAAAAAAAGGAATATCTGGATAAATATCCAGAGAAACGCTCGGGAAAAATCGCCATCCATGCTCTAGCTCACCGCTAAGAGAACATTCTAAATCTAGTATCTCTACTAGTCGTATCAGAAAATAATCGCACTCTATTGCGCAATGTCGACGTCCTAAGACATCTAGACATGCTAAAATCGCTAGGGAAAACGCTCTGGTTGATCGCCAGATAATCGCACTCTATAACGCAATGTCGACGTCCTAAGACATCCAGACATGCTAAAGTCGCCAGGGAAAACGCTCTGGTTGATCGCCAGAAAACATGTCAGCTCATCGCCAACAAAACGCTCTGGTATATCGCCAGAAAAAAAACCTCGGCTCCTCGCCAAGAAAACACTCTGGTATATCGCCAGAAAAAGCCTCGGCTCCTCGCCAAGAAAACATTCTGGTACATCGCCAGAAAAAGGCTCGGCTCCTCGCCAAGAAAACACTCGGTAAGTAGTCCTCGACTACACAAAGCCTGCGTTCTAAAAGAACAATCTCGCCATTAACATAGTGAGCAGCTATAAAAGCTAACAATATCACTATAGGCACAGTGAATAGCTATAAAAGCTAAAATTCACCCTAAACACAGTGAATAGCTATAAAAGCTAAAATTCACCAAACTGAGTGATCCTGCTTCAAAAAGCAACGTTCACTAAGAACGGAATGATTAGTCTGCGCACAACTAACATTCAAGGAAACATTCCCAATATAACTATATGAGACAGCAAGTCTCGAAATAGGACCTCCCTAGAGTCATAATCCTAAATATAGGAGTCCATAAGCAAAACGACTCAAAATCTCGCATTTTGAGCACATGCCCTCAGGCAACCAACATACACTGAAATATATACAGAAATATATACAGAAATATATACAGAAATATATACAGAAGTACATTCAGGAGTTCAAATCCCAAACTCTTGGTTACGATAACTCCATACTGAGCTTGGTGAAAGCTCTTAGCAAAAGCTAATCAAATCTTCGGCACATCGCACCAAAGTGACAAATCTGCCTAGAAACATGAGCCGAAAAAAAAACGCCCTCCATCATTCTTCAGGGTGGCTACACAGAGATATAAAATTTAACCAGCATTGCGCTTCTCCAAGTTGCATGAAGAACCCTCGTGTACTGGTCTCGCCCTAGAACAACAACGAAAAACATTCAATCCATCCCACATAACAGGAGACAAACACCTCACCACGATATACTGAATGGTGGAGACAATAAAATACAGAATTGGTGACCCTGGAGTCCACCAACAAAAGGGAGTAGATTATAGCATCCACTAAACTAAAACGGTGTCTACCACACCACCATAAGTCAAAAAAAAAAATTTTAATCAATAGGGTGTTCCGAAACACACTACTGCCAACAGCCTGTCACCACTAATAGGCTAATTGGAGCTGAGGTCGACTACAGTAGCTAGGCTCTCCCTTGGCTCAAATAGAAATAACCATTGAGTAACAAAACCTCTAAAGGTCCCAAAGGTCAAACGTTCACCCCCCATAGACTACCCTTCCAATCAGTCTGTTCCTCAGGAAGACTAACTCCCTGCCAAACGTCGTAACGGCATCTGTTAGCACCCGGTGCATCACAGCCTGTAAAAAACAGATAACTCATGGGATACGACCTAAAAGGTTTACAAGGTTGACTTAACCAAGCTTCTAACGAAATTTTAAAAAAAACGAAAATGAGCTTAAAAAGCTACATGAAGCAAAAATTTCTCAAATTTTTCGGTGGCAACGCAACAAAACTTTTGAAGACGACAAGAGCTTTTCCAGCTTAATCAGAAACAAGAAGAAAACATCGTTGACAGCTAACATATTCGATCATGGTGTTAATCGTCTCCCTAGACAATAGCCTCTAGAAGAAACTGCTACAGGTATCAGGCATAACCGTTTTCTGTCAGCCCAAACTTCTAGATTACCTCTTGGAAATCTAAAAATCCGGTTAGGAATCTTCCTTCACTGCGCTTAGCCTCCCTTGACAAGGTTCTCATCTCGGTATCAGATTTTGATCATTTCTTTGTGAAACGACTGTCTTACTCTGCTCTCATCTCCTGTAAATGATCAGCCTTTAGTTCTCCTGCAGGACTTCAATTTCCTATCAATCTGATAGTAGACCGAAAAAACTCAACATACGCCTATGAGTCCATGCAAAAAAAATTTTAAAAAAATTAGTGACTCAAAGGTAACGTTTAAACGGCTCTGAAAAAAAATAGAAAATACCCTCAGTTTGTCAATTCAGAAGAAGATCTAAATCAAAATAATCCAAGTCAAAATCAATTTACTCTTAATTGCACCCAAAATATACCATTAAGGTAATAAAAATACACCCACTCGGGTAACAAACTTTGAAATTGCCCATTAAATTTTTTGACTCAACATCATACCACGCGAGCTCCATCTTGCGCTTGTCCTAACTCAAGATCACCTTGGATTGCCTCTAATTAAAATTTCGCTTCCAAGTGTCAAGAACTGGATATTATTTGGGGTCATAAGCAAATCAAATCCCGCGACCACCGACATACCAGTCTTATGATATATCCTGAGTGTGACTCTTTCGCAAGCTCGCAACAGCTGAGTCGATGTTAAACATCAACTACAATCAACCTAAGTTTGGATATGATCAGTACCCAAAACCTTAGCAAAAACTATAAAAGTAAGCTATCCTCAGCTCAACTTTTATAACAGTCAAAAAAACGAGGTCGTCACCTCTACAGAGCAACATCAAAAAAAAATAAAGTAAAGCAATTAAGATAATGTAAATATAAATTATTCTTCTTCTGACAAACTTTCATTAGGGTTAGGTTCATTGAATGGTTTTAAGTCTTTAATATGCCATCGTCCTACTTTAGTCCCATCTAAATTAACTAAAAACATAAACTAGATCTGAAATCTTTTCTCTTATCACGCAATGCACATACTTAGGTACCAACTTAGATGTGAATTTATCAGCTGCACTGGAAAGAATTTTATTTTTTCGCCAAACGTGATCACCTATATTAAAGGCAAAATCCCTTTTTCTAAGGTTGTAAGACTTACTGTTCCGTTCATAAGCCTTATGTATCCTACTACGCACGTCGGTGAAAATATCTTTTAAACCCTTTAAATTTTCGGCGTACGCACCCCTGTTACTCGGAATTATTTCGCTGTCAACATTGACATCCAAATCTAAATTTTTATAATACGATCCAGATAGAGGTATATGTCTGCCGTAAACTAAGAAAGACGGTGTGAACCCTGTTACTTCATGTCTTGCGGTATTTATTGCTTGTTGGATCTTGGAAATATTGCCATCCCAAGTGTCATGTGAATCCACGTAACTTCTTAAAGCGGTCCCGACTGTTCGGTTATTACGTTCCACAAAATTACATTGGGGAGAGTACACGGGATTAAAACGGATGTTAAAACCATAAGTTTCACTTAAGCTCTTAAAACTCTTAGAGGTAAACTGAGTACCGTTATCGCATATTAAGAGCGATGGAACACCGTGGATTAGAAAGACATTATTTTCCAAAATTCTCTCTATATGTTCAGCTTTAGAGCTTTTCAAAGGAAATAGCATGGTATACTTTGTAAACCAGCAAGAAACCACGAGAAGCCATTTATTTCCCTTTTTTGAACGTGGGAATGGGCCTACTAGATCCGCTGCTATGACTTGAAAAGGGTAATTAACCGTTTTCTCTTTTCCCATCAGTCCCATAGGTAGTGTATTTGGAGATTTCTGCGCTCCACATACTTCACAAGTCCTCACAAACTTTACGATGTCAAAACGCATTTTTGGCCAATAATACTGTTCCTGAACCCTGTGAAGAGTTTTATAAAAGCCAAAATGACCAGAAGTAGGAGGAGTGTGACACATGTCTATAACTTCCTCTCTCTGTGGTTTAGGAACTAGTATTTTCCATTCGGGTACATTAACTTTTAAAGGCAACTGGTTTGGGATAAATTTGTACACGAAATCATTTTCCACCTTCCACTGCGGAAAATTTTGAGGAAATTCTTTAATTTGCTGCCGTAAATTGTCGTACCATGGATCAATGCGATCTACATCAACTGTATCAATTCTTACGCCAAACCGTGCATTAAGACTGTTTTCGTCCGCTGTATGATCTGGGATTCTTGACAAAGCGTCAGGAATAACATTGTGGACTCCTTTTCTATGAATTAAAGTAAATGTGTGTTGTCTCAGCCTAATCGCCCAACGCGCTAGTTTGCCACTAGGGTTTTTAATAGAATTAAGCCACAATAAGCTATAATGATCTGTTATGACCGTGAAAGGAACACCTTCTATGTAAGGTCGAAACTTTTCGATGTTAAAGAGTACGGCTAAACATTCTTTTTCAACAACCGAATAGTTACGTTCAGCCTTTGACAAAGTTCTACTGGCATACGCTATCACTCTTTCCTCACCATTGATTTTCTGTGTTAGGACGCCCCCTAAACCGGTATTAGAAGCATCACTAGAAATATAAAACTGTTGGGAAAAATCTGGTTGGGATAAAATTGGAGCTGAAACCAATAGCTCTTTAATCTTTATAAAAGATTCTTCGGCTGCCTTTGTCCAATCTATCGATTGTCCTTTTTTTCGTCCTTTCAAAAGATCATTAATAGGCGACAACAAGGTAGAAAAATTCTCGATAAAACGTCTGTACCATGAACACATTCCTACGAAGCGCTTAACTTCCGTAGTATTAGTAGGTCTCGCATAGTTAACCATGCTTGCTACTTTATCCGGATCGGTACGCAAGGAATTTGAGCCTACAATATAGCCTAAAAACTTTAGAGAAGTTTTAAAAAAATCACATTTGCTCAAATTTATCGTCAGTCCGGCCTCTTTCAATTTATCTTTTACTTCTTTAAGTAAGCGAATATGCGATTCGAAGTCTTCCGATGTTACTAAAATATCATCGAGATAGGTAAAAATATGTGGCTCAGATTTCGGACCAAATATAGCGTCTACTAACCGTTGCTGAGTTTGAGCAGCGTTCTTTAGACCAAACGGCATAGTGACGAACTGAAATAGACCTCGGCCTACTACTGCAAAAGCGGTCTTTTCCTTAGAGGATTTGTCCAAAGGAATTTGCCAGAATGCCTTTCTAAGGTCTATCGAGGATACATACTTAGCATTCCTGAGTGATGTCAAAATTCTATCGATGTTCGGTAAGGGATAGTTATCAAATTTGCTGACCTCGTTGAGCTTTCTTCCGTCAAAGCATAGACGATACTGTCCATCGGCCTTTTTCACCAATAAGATTGGAGAACACCAAGGACTGTTTGATTCTTCAATCACTCCGAGTTTCAACATTTCGTCTAACTCTTTATTTAATACTTTTGACATATACGGAGACATGGCGAAGGGCCTTGTCTTTACAGGACTGGCATCAGCCGTATCTATAGACATGGTGATCTTATTCGTTCGGCCTAACCTATCTTTACTACTTATTTCTTTGAAAGAGCTTATTACGTTTTCTGCGTTTAAGCGTTCCGTCCGCGAGAGATCATCTAGGGTACATAGACGCGAGAAAAGGCTTTCTAAAGAACTTTCTGAATAACAATCTTTAAAACTTGTATGAGAATTGACTTCTAGGGACTGTGGATACCACGAATTTTCTTTAAAATTTACTAAAATTCCGAATTTTTGTGCGAAATCACATCCTAAAACCAAAGTATGTGATAGAGAAGGTACTACTAGAGCAGAGATTACTAAACAATGACCATTGCAGACTAGCGGCAACTCAACCGTACCTAAAACTTTTAGACGGCTGCCATCTGCAGTGGTAACACTTCTATTTTTGACATGGCATATTTTTATACTTAAACGACTTAAAATTTTAATACCATTCTGACCTATAACGGAGGCATTTGCACCAGAGTCAAATAAAGCCGAGAAACGGGCACCTAATAGATCTATCTTTATATGCGGTCTATTATCTGAATATTTATGCACGAATAAAGGAGACATGTGACCATTTGGAGAAGCAGGAGTTTTAACTTGAGAAGGAGAATTTTTATTAGACTTAAAAAAATCAGAAACTTTTTGTAACCATTTAGTCCAATCTGATCTACTGGAATATTTTTGTTCGTCTGTGTTTCTAGAACGTTTTGGATTAGGGGCTTTACTGCGAACGTGAGCTTGTGAATTAGCCGAAAGATTAGAGGCTTTTTTGTTGGACTTAGTATATCCGCCTCGGTAATATACCGTCCTTACTCGTTTTTTGTACATTTGGGGCATGATGCTAGTCTCACACCAGTTGTTCTACATTTGAAACAAAATACCCTCTTAGGTGCTGTACAACTTTGGTAAGTGTGATTCGGACCTTCGCAATTCCAACACGTGGAAATTGCCTTAGGTAAAACCGACTTGTCATTCACCTTAGCTGCAGTGTCGCTAATTTTAGAATCACTATCTTTTTTTTTACCCGTTTTCCGGTTACTCCTAGAGTTCCGATTTAAATTCCCAACTTTATTTGTCGAGACTCCACTTCGGCCATTTGGATTATACTCTACTTGATGTATATTAGTTTCGCCTTTTGGTCTGCTCTTTTCCAACAAATAATCGGACTCTTCAAGTTTTCTACAAAACCCGGCGAGTTCGGCTACCGAATTAATATCTAGTAGAGCTAACCGATTGACGAAGCTAGGCAGAATATTCCTACGTATAAATTTAACTTTGGTACTTTCCAAAGGCTTGGTGGATAACCTACCAAATAAAGATTCCATGTGGGCAATAAAAATCACAGTGGACTCATTCTTCTTTTGTAGCCTCCTCTTTATTTCCGACCACAATTCTTCATCATCATCACAGTGCAAGAAGTCCTTCTTTAGCCTATCTACCAAGGAATGCCAGTCGTTGACACTTGATTTTATGCTTCTAAACCAAATGAAGGCATCGCCAGTGAAAAATTCAACAGCAGAGCTGAAAAGTTCATCTTCCGATACTTTCCTAGCTTGTGCTACTTCAGTCAGCCTCTCCAAAAAAGGATGAGTCTCTTTGAGTCTCCATTAAATTTCAATTCGCCATTCGCTGACAGGAATATTTCTGGCTGCGCAATTCACGATTGGAGCTGGTACGTTTATGACTAGGGTTGTAATAGGCAACTGTGGTAACTCATGACCAGGAGCTATCTTTTCTGCAAGATTTGCTTCCATGAGCACACACGTAGCTATTGTTTCCTGAACATATTTGGAAAGCTTCGACGCTTCCTCTTCGTCATCCGGCATGGGAATTCTTTGTACGCGACCCGCTACATGCGATAAACGTGATTTAACCCGGTGTACAAGTGAATCATTTGGATCGCCGTCATAACTATCGATTAAGTTTTGGATAGAATTTAAACTCTTTTCGATACCAGCCGTTTCTTCTGTAAAAGACAGGGTGTCATCCCCTATTTTTATCGTTTTTCCCGGCTCATTAATTTCTTTACTTAAGATCCTCGTTAGAATCTTTCTTTTATCCGCGACCGGACGTTCTGAGAAAGTACGACGGATTTTCAGTTCATAGTCTAATTCATATTCCAGTAGGTGGTTGACTTTAAAATTGAAGGCTTCCATGATAAATGTATAAAATTTAAAAGAATTGTTTAAAAAATCATAAAAATATTCCTCCTGTGCTCCCAATAGTCAAAATAAAAAATATGTAAAGGCACTTAAAATATTTAAACTTCTTTACCAAACATTAAAAAAAATCTTCAACAATTTCAAAAAAAATTTCTAAGTATCGCCTTGTATTTAAATTCTTTTACCAAATATGTTAAGAATTTCCAACAAAAAAATCTCCAAATATCGTTTCGTATCAGCAAAGTATTTTTAATATTCATGCAAAACATCGGTGAAAAAAAAACGTACTGTTTTTTGTTCTCGGTTCACCGCAAAATAAATTTAACACTGTAAAAATTAAAGTAAACCAGCACATCTGCTAATCTGTACTATAAAGGTAGCTTTTAAGAAAAAAGTAGGAATCTCTTATCTTAGAGTCAACAACAAAATTCAAATATCTATATCAGATAAATTGAAATAAAAAATTCTACAAATTTCCTGCTTTTGTCTTACTGCTATAGTGTAGTTTCGTTTAATAAGTATTATGAAATAAAAATATCTGCAAAGTTAGAGCTTTTACTTTGTTCGAAAGCTAGTACACTGAACCCTTTAAAAAATAAAATTCCAAAAGCCCCGCGTTGACAGCGCTATTTTGTACCGTGTGAAAAAATGTTGCCCCAAGCTTGGGCGTAATTTTGTAGCCTATGAAAAAGTGTTTAATTGCGCCCCACGTACACTGCGTCATTTTGTAAGATGTGAAAAAGTGTTCTCAGTTTGAGGCATCTTTTTTTTTTGTACCCTGTGAGAAGTTGTTTGTCCCACGCTTTAGCGCAATTTTGTAACATTGGAACTTACCCGCTTTAATTTCTGCTACTGAATTGAGTGAACCCTGATTTTAAAAGAACTAAAGAAATTAAACACACACTAGCTCAGTTTTCCTTGGTGGAGAGATATGGGTAAGAGATAATTTTCTTACGTCTTTTTGGAATTAATTTCTATTTTTTAAAAGGCTTTAGCTGTACAAAATTTTGGGCACCATCCATTTTAAAATAGAAAGGATCTAACTTCAGCTAATAAAATGGAAAAATGCTGAA
Organism: Pachyrhynchus sulphureomaculatus; assembly: GCA_019049505.1. Taxonomy (NCBI): domain Eukaryota; kingdom Metazoa; phylum Arthropoda; class Insecta; order Coleoptera; family Curculionidae; genus Pachyrhynchus; species Pachyrhynchus sulphureomaculatus. The sequence continues at coordinate 143,639,428 of CM032447.1, forward strand.
GGGTTTTATGGGTATTACAAAAAAGAATTAGTCTAGTACAACTTATCCTGAAAAGAAAAATAAGTATTCAGTGAGACACTAGCTTTAATCAACTAAAAGAAAATTTATTCATGTTTTTAAAATGAAAAGTTCTAACCTTACAGTTTTACCAAAAAAAAATGCTAGCCTATCTAGTAGTTGTTACATTTAAATTTTAAACTATTATAACCCCCGAAGACGAAAAGTCGTGCTTTACACTTCACTTTTTAGTCTGTTTTAAATTGTAGTTAAGGCACTACTCCGGGATAAGTCTATTGAAGGAAGTTTTGTTGACTTACTGTTCTTATTCCTGTTTTGATGGACTACGCCCGATTTCACACTTTTTCTTAGCAAACACTTAGAAAGCCCACTACGGCTTTTAGTTACGACACTGGTGCTTTTACTTAGCGGCTCTGATGAAAATTAGCCTACTTCGGCTAGATGGAAAATAGCCTCTCGGCTAGACGGTACTGCCTGGCTGCGGCTAGATGGAAAACAGCCCGGCAGCGGCTTGATGGTACTGCCTGGTTGCGGCTAGATGGAAAACAACCTCGATTCAAGCTCTGAGGAGCCTTAAATAATCGTGCGACTTTTGCCGGTAATATCACGACGCTCCAATCAAAACTGCGGATCAAACATTTCACCAATCGCGGCGTAGCGAGAGATTCGGTCAGGAACCCGCACAACACAATATATACCGAACGTCTTGGAACTCTGTTTAATATACCGTTCGATACAAAAATGAAAATAAGTACAATTTGAAATGGAAAAATCAGTAACATTACATGGTCTTAAAATCTAGGAAAAAATGAATGTTACAATATATACATATATATATCTATATATATGTTGTATGTTTCTGCCAATTTAACTGTTTGTATTTCTTAAACTTGACTTAACATTTTTTGTGTCATTTTATAACCAGATTTCAATTCCTTCTGCATAATATTTATATGAAAATTAGAATAATGAAAAAGCAAGAACACTGAAATAGAAGCATATACACGCTATTACCCTTCTAACCCCCTACATACACCTTTGATCTTATATATCTTTAACTATAAATAATTAGCTGAAATTTTATTAATTAGCACAACCAAAAACCAAGAAAAATTACCATGATAATATTGAAAGTACAATATTTAAAATTTTACCCTCTTCCGTGGTTAAGATTTAAAATAACGAGAAATAATTTTTCTATTCCTTAACTCAAAAAAACCTGAAAAACACTTACAATACAATAAATACAAAATCACGTTTCTAATTCTTTTCTCTGGCCCTTATACGTTGCTTAATTATTTATAGTAAATTATGCTTAAAGTTTGTTCATGCTCCCAGTTAAAAACCTGGAAAACTTTCGCTAATATTATTGAAACTACAGAATATTTTACTAATCCACCTTTTTCATCCCTGTCCCACTATGATTAAAAGTAATGAAAAAATATCTTAGTTTTTAGATCCCTTGACTTCACAATGCCCGAAGAGGACCTAGAACACCATATATAGGAAGCAACCCCTTTAACCCTCTACCCGAGCACCTTAACCTCTGACATAGTTTACTGTATATAATATGCGTAAAATTGGTCCAACACTTCAATTAAAAAAACCTGTAAACATCTCAAAATGCTATTAAAATTATACAATATTAAACATACCCCTACCCTTTTTTGCACATTTCTGGGTTAAAATTGAAAGCATTGAAAAAATAATTTAATTATTGGAATACTCGAAACCCAGAAAATGATATATAACACGATATATATGAAGCCATCCCTCTAACCTCCTCCCCGCCCCTCTACCACTTTATATGTTTTAATATAAATAACATGTGTTTATTGTTTCAACAAAAAACTAGAAAACACTACCATGTTACTATTGAAACTATTAAAAATTTATCAACGTCCTCCACTTGGTCTGAAGCAATATCCTTCAAAAATTTTAGCCTTATTCCCTCGTTAGATATTAGTGAGGTACCAAGTTTGAAATTAATACCTTATTTCGTTGGAGGGTTATCGTGCCAACAGACCGACAGACCGGCCGTCGGAAATTAGTGATTATGTTGTTCGCGCTCTAGAAACCCTAAAAGGTAAAGAAAAACGAAAAATCCCAGAGTGTGATTCTTTCGCGAATACAATACTTTTTCATGAGCAAGGATAGTAACAATAAAATTTCAAAACTGTAAAATACAGCTACTTGTGCAATTGCTCTCCATATACACACTCCATATAAAACAAAAAAAAAGATATATATCCTAAGAATAACCAAACTTTTAGGATTTGCTCTCAATACATACAAACTTCAATAGTCTAAATCTCTCTCTCTCTCTAGGCAAACATTTTTTGGTATGTGACTGCTGCGTAAATTAGCCTAAAAGTTAAGCAAATTATTAAGTCAAAAAATAAAAATCAGAGTTCTTCTGGATTTGGCAATTATACTAATTTGCCTCCAAGCATAAACGAAACTCATAAAAATCAGAATAAATCTAGATATATCCATATACCGAAAACTGAAATTGTACTAAATAATGTACAATTTGAGTTATAACAATAGGATCGTCACCTTAGCAAAACAAATCCTATATGTCAGAGTCAAAAAAATTGAAGCAGTTACAGAATAACAATAAAATACCAAATTATTCCTTTTTTGATAATTCTGAATTGGAATTATGTGATACCAGAGAGTCTAAAGGTGTTATCTCTTTGATATGCCGCTGGCCAGCTTTACTTTCGTCAATAGTTTCTAAGTCATAAACAAAATTAGAAATTTTTCTGTGTACTACACAATGAAGATATTTAGGAGCCAACTTTAAAGTAATCTACAGCGCTCGAAAAATTTTATTCCTACTCCACTATCTTCGTTAAAAGAAATATTTATTTTTTCTAAGATTGTACGCCCTAAAATTATTTTCATTTACTTTATAAATCCTATCTCGTATGTCTATAAAAATGTTCTTTAAATTCGTTAAATTTGGAGCGTAGACGTTCCTATTACCCGGAATTATTGCTTCGGTAACACGTATGCCAGCAGTAGACTAAAAAACTGGTGTAAAATCTGACTTCGTGCCTAGACGTATGGGTGGCTTATTAAATTTTTAAAATGTGTTTATCCCAATCTTTTTTTTATGGGTCTAGCACACGTGCTACAGGGAAGTCCCTAAAGCGCTACAGGAGCGACACGTGCGCGGAGAAAGCGATTCACGTTGTTCTTGAATCGCTGCAAATTGTACTTGGTGGGAAACACAGTCCTGGGCAAATTATTCCCAAGGGATGATGTTCTCCATATAAAAGACTGCTTGAAAAGCGTTGTACGAGGAGTAACAAGCTGAACCTCATACGGATGTGAAGTATTAGCGCGACGTGTATTTCTAACATGCACCACTCTCAGAGGAATTAAGCGGGCCACGTCCTTCGAACACTTTCCATCAAAATACTTGTAGAATAGACTCAAGTCGCCAACCGTTCTTCGATGTTCCAGCGAATCAAGGCCGCCGGTCACTTCCGGGTCTCCAATCAGACGAACAGCTCTTCTCTGAATAGAATCCAACAAATGTAGTGTATGTTTGGGATATTTGGTCGAATTTGAGCTTTATAAAGAATTAACAGTTGTTGTGGAGTGTAAAGCTTTCTGGTTCAAAATAATATTCCCAACTTTTGAGAAGCTCTCCTTGCTATGCCTGCAACATGCTCATGCCAGAACATATTTGCTCCCAAATTAACGCCCAACAAATTGAGTGACGATGTTAGAGGAATGGAGTGCCCCGACATAACTATGTCGGGTTCAGCAACGTTAACTTTTTTAGAAAAAAACTGCCGCCTGGGTTTTTGTAGCGTTAAATTCCACTTGGTTACTGTCACCCCAAGATAGAATTTCTTCCAGGTCTTTGTTAAGTTGAACGACTTCCTGCTGTCTGCGGATATTCATCTGAGTAGCCGATGTCCGAGCGTTCAAAGTGAATGAAGAGATAAGTGTACTGTCATCTGCAAAGCTGTAGATTGGATTCTCGGTCTTTTCCAGGAGACCGTTAATATAAATGAGAAAGAGAGTAGGAGACAGTATGGAGCAGGGGGGCACACCGGCGTTGATAGTGAAGATGTTAGAAAGAAATCCGTCGACTGCCACTTGTAAAGAACGCTCTCTGAGGAAACATGAGAACCACAAACAGAACTTTTCAGACATACCATAAGAACGTAGCTTAGCCAACAGCCCATCGTGCCAAACACGGTCGAATGCCTTGGATATGTCAAGAGCAACCGCTCGAGATTCTCCAAAGTGTTCAGTTGCGTTGTTCCAAACATGTGTTACATAAGTCAGAAGATTTCCTGTTGATCTATTTTTACGAAAGACATTTTGGTGATCGCTAATAATGTTGAATCCTTCAAGATATTTTAGAAGGTGCTGATTGATAGCCTTTTCCATGACTTTCGATATTATTGGAAGCAGTGCGATTGGTCGGTAGTTATTTGGCAAGGTCTTCTTGCCTTTTTTAGGTATCGGCTGAACTGTGGCACATTTCCAGCAAGAAGGAAATATTCCCTTTCTGTAGGATAGGTTGAAAAGTCTACAGAAAACTGGTGTTAGTTCCCTCGCACAATTTTTGAGAACTATAGCAGGTATTCCGTCAGCGCCAGAAGCCTTTTGGGTGTCTAGCTTCATCAAAATACGTTTTACGATACGCTGTCTGAAGACAATATCAGACATCTTTGACTACACTATGGGAATAGTAGGTGGTGTTTTTCCTTGGAAATCGACAGTAGAATGTGAAGCAAAGAGTTCAGCCAACAAGTTCGCTTTCTCAATAGGTGGCGTTGCAATAGAATTATGTGGCCGTGTGAGCGGTGGTATGGTGGATTTGGTGAAATTCTGACTAACTGCCTTAGCGACTGACTAAAAGGAGCTGGAATTATTGGGACAAGCGAGAAGTTTGTTTCTAATCCGTTGATTGTGTGCCTCCTTGGTTTGGTCGATAATTTCTTTGCATCTGTTCCTGGTACGAACAAAGGTGTTACGATTTATGGTTCATTCACGCCATTGTCGGTATGCAAGATGTTTAGAAGTAACAGCTTCTTTGCATTTTCGGTTAAACCAAGGCTTGCCGTTGGAAGGGCATTTCTTCGAAAAAGGGAAGTAAGCCTCCATACCGGCCAGAATAACATCGGAAACCTTCCTGGCACAGTCAGATGGGTCGTCGGATCGAAAACAAACGTCTAACCAAGGGAAAGTGCGAAAATATTCCATGAGATCTTCCCATTGAGCAGATTTATAGTGCCAAATATTGCGCGGTTTAGGCGCCTCTCTGTCACTGATTGGTGGAATACTCGGTGTCGAAAGTAGTTTATGGTCGGAATTAGTGGTTAAAAACAGATCAAGAAGACTGGCGAACTCCCTCTCTCGATCAGGGATCCGTGTTGGTTCGTCAATAAGCTGAGTTAAGCCACAACTGATTGAAAATGATTCGGCATCACGACCTTGTTCGTCGGTAGTATTTGAATATTTAAGCCAGTTGATGTTGTGGACATTAATTGTGATAAACATCTACATAGCTTCGAATAGCTGAAATTATAGTCCTATTATTTCGTTCTACAAAATTACATTGTGAAGAATAATCCGGATTAAATCGAATACTATGTATCAATAAACCTTTTTAAAGTTTTAGATGTAAACTGATTTTTATTGACACTTTGTTGTCAGGTAGTTTTTGAGCTTTACAAACTTCACAAGTACTAATAAATTTTAGTAGAACTTAACGCATGTTTAACAAATAATACTGTTTTTGTAATTGATGAATAATTTTATAGAAACCATAATCGGAAATGAAAGGGCTATGATATGCCTCACGCTGTGGTTTAAGAATCAACAACTTCCATTCAGTAGTATTTACTGTCAAAGAAAAATAGTTTGGGATACACTTATAAACAAAGACATTCTTAAGAGAGTCCAAAATTATTTAACCGAAACTGCCGCACGAAGGGTCGATATAATCTATGCCAATTATATCAACTACTGCTTTTTCTCCTGAATACTAGAACTGGATTTTTCAGCTTCCTGATTATGCTGAATACAGGACAGTTAATTAGGGTTAATATTATGGGCTCCCCTTCTGTGCATCAAATCGAGTGCTAACTTAGTCTAATTGCCCCGCGTGCTAGTTTACCAATAGGATTCTTAATATAGTTGAGGCACAATAAATTGGAAAACCAAGAATAAAATATCAATTAAGCTGGCTACTTAAGTAAACTTTATCGCGGCTCAGACACTCAAGGTATGTAGGGACTGTGTACGGCGCCGGCGCTGCCAAAATATGGTCAATTAGTTGCGAATGAGACCTTGGCCGCCATGAATATTTTGCTTAATTTTCTTTGTTTACTTATTATATTTTGTTTATCAAGCATTGATTTCTTATGGATTACTTTTCTTGCATATTTCATTAAGAATAACGATAGCGAAGATTTTTTCTAATTATATTTGCCTTCTCTAGCCATGTCAAAACGAACTTTTTAAGATTAAGAGAAGGTATTATTTCTATTTTCTTGTATAATACAATTGTTATTTACTCTCTGACCAAGAAGATATTTCTCTAAAATGGAAGAAAATATTAGCGCCAGCTGTGGTATCTTAGCTATGTCGATATTTATCATGTTAACACGTTGAGTGCCATGTGAGTCCATATTGTTCTCCCAATATTTTGGAATCGTATGGCCCCATGAGTCCATATCGATCTCACAATTATAGTTCTGCCGCCGCGCGAAGCTACGGTGACTTCTTTTGCCCCATTTAAACGTATGCGATTTTTAAAAAGGCTGCCCGGCCGGCCTGCGGATTCCAAAAAATGTTTTCGGCCTGTTGCTATTGTAGCCGGCCGGCGTGGCATCACACATCCATTAGGTATCAAAATATCTTTATATAGTATTTTTTTTTTTTTTTTCAACTAAATTAAATATAAATTATTACATGAAGTTATTATACAACACATGAAATAAAAGGTTAAACATACAAAAATTAATTTTAATATTGGTGTTGTGTTATTCTCACTTCCTGGCCTGGAGTGTTGAGTATCTGGTCTTAGTAAACCCTGGATTATTTCTTCCCTAAAGGCTTTTATAGACATTTTTATTTGTACTTTCCTCATAGGTAACGTAAGGAATTGTGTCCCAGTCAAGAATTCTAATGTCATCTTTCTATTCTACAAAGACAAGTGTTATATAATTTCATTTGATCTGAGATGTCTATGTATGCTTTATATTTATTTATACTCCACAACTTTCTTTGGTTTGTTAACGTCTTTTCCCGTTCTTTGAAGAGCAACCATTTCGTTTCCGTATTTTGTACTCAATACTAGAACATCTTACCGGTTTTTCCATTTTTGAACGATTATTCCCTGATTTTGAAATGGATTATTGGCTTCATCATCCGATATGTCTTAATGCATTGCAACTAGATTATATTAAAAAATGAAAATAATATACCGGCCAAATATTTTGCGTTCACTACGACGAAATTAGCTAAATATATTTTTATAAGTTTGATGCTTCATACGCCTCGCGATTTTATCTACAAAATATCGCACGATATGTGACGAAATATTGAATTTGGGTAGAGATAGAAATATGGCGTTGGTTTCGCGCAGCCACAATGGCCTTCCGGTTTGGATCTTGGTTTCATGAGACACGTGTTACCACCAACAAAAGGGTCAAAGAAAACTAATCTAAGCTTGTAAAAAAAAGCTTCGGAAGAGCGAAGGGACCAAAAAACCTGCGCACTCCTGCAGCAAAAAAGTGAGAGGTGGAATCACAACCCCGGCCCAAATGCTCAAACGCAGTAAGCCAGATAATGCTTGTTCGGATCTCCGGGTGGGGGCTGGTTCAGGGGCGGCGACATACAGAGATCATAATTTTAAAATAGATTTTTGCAACATATGAGGTTTAAACTCGAATCTAAATTCTGTGCATCAACACCTGCAATCAAATAAACCTCATGTATTAGCTCTTTGTGACACCAAGGTCAGTTCATCGACCAGCACAGTCAACTATCTTTATCCTGGGTATGACTTCTATTCCGGATTTAGGCGTAACTTTGGAATCTGTCTTTTTGTCAGAAGCGGTTTCTCTAGCCAACGAGAAGAGGCTCTGGAGCCCCCAAACTTTGATGTTATGTGGTTAAAAATAACGACTCAACAAACCACAATATTCATCTGTATCCTCTATCGACCACCAAGTGATACCAACTTTAGAACACTTTTTCCTTCTCTTGCAGACATCATCGATCATTTACAAATTAAGTATCCAAATGCCGAAATTGCCATCCGGGGCGACTTTAATGTCCACAACATCAACTGGCTTAAATATTCAAATACTACTGACGAACAAGGTCGTAAAGCTGAATCATTCTCAATCAGTTGTGGCTTAACTCAGCTTATTGACGAACCAACACGGATCCCTGATCGAGACGGGGAGTTCGCCAGTCTTCTTGATCTGTTTTTAACCATCAATCCGGAGATTTACACGGTCACCGTTAATCCGCCGTTAGGTTCTTCCGACCATAAACTGCTTTCGACATCGAGTATCCTACCAATCAGTGACTCCTAAACCGCGCAAGATTTGACACTACAGATCTGCTAAATGGGAAGATCTCATGGAATATTTTCGAACTTTCCCTTGGTTAGACGTTTGTTTCAGACGACCCATCTGACTGCGCCAGGGAGGTTTCCGATCTTATTTTAGCTGGTATGGAAGCTTACATTCTTTTTTCGAAAAAATGCCCTTCCAACGGCAAGCTTTGGTTCGACCGAAAATGCAAAGAAGCGGTTGCTTCTAAACATCTTGCCTACCGACAATGGCGTGAAAATTCTAATACCTTTGTTCGTGCCCGGACAGATGCAAAGAAATTATCGACGAAACCAAGGAGGCACACAATCAACGAGTTAGAAACAAACTTCTCGCTTGTCCCAACAATTCCAGGTACTTTTAGTCAGTCGCTAAGGCAGTTAATCAAAATTTCACCAAATCCACCATACCACCATTCACATGGCCAGATAATTTTATTGCAACGACACCTATTAAAAAAGCGAACTTGTTGGCTAAACTCTTTGCTTCACATTCTACTGTCGATTTCCAAGGAAAAAAAACACTACTATTCCCATAGTGCAGTCAAGGATGCCCGATATTGTCTTCAGACAGCGTATTATAAAACATATTTTAATGAAGCTAGACACCAAAAAAGTTTCTGGCGCTGACGGAATACCTGCCATATTTCTCAAAAACTGTGCGAGGGAACTAACACCAGTTTTTCTGTAGACTTTTCAACCTACCCTACAGAAAGGGAATTTTTCTTTCCTGCTGGAAATATGCCACAGTTCAGTCGATACCTAAAAAAGGCAAGAAGACCTTGCCAAATAACTACCGACCAGTCGCACTGCTTTCAATAATATCGAAAGTCATGGAAAAGGCTATCAATCAGCATCTTTCTAAAATATCTTGAAGGATTTAACATTATTAGCGATCACCAATATGGCTTTCGTAAACATAAATCAACAGAATATCTTCTGACTTATGTAACACATGTTTGGAACAACGCAATTGAACACTTTGGAGAACCGCGAACGGTTGCTCTTGACATATCCAAGGCATTCGACCGCGTTTGGCACGATGGACTGTTGGCTAAGCTACGCTCTTATGGTATGTCTGAAAACTTCTGTTTGTGGCTCTCATGTTTCCTCAGAGAGCGTTCTTTACGAGTAGCAATCAACGGATTTCTTTCTAACACCTTCACTATCAACGTCGGTGTGCCCCAAGGCTCCATACTATCTCCTACTTAACGTTAATATAAATGAGAAAGAGTTCTCATTTACATTAACGATCTGTTGGAAAAGGCCGAAAACCAATCTACAGCTTTGCAGATGACAGTACGCTTATCTCTCCATTCGTGTTTGAACGCTCGGGACATCTGCTACTCAAAAGAATATCCGCAGACAGCAGGAAGTCATTCAAGTTAACAAACACCTGGAAGAAATTCTATCTTGAGGTGACAGTAACCAAGTGGAATTTAACGCTACAAAAACCCAGGCGGCAGTTTTTTCTAAAAAAGTTAACGTTGTTGAACCCGACATAGTTATGTCGGGGCACTCCATTCCTCTAACATCGTCACTCAATTTGTTGGGCGTTAATTTGGAAGCAAATATATCCTGGCATGAACATGTCGCAGGCATAGTAAGGAGAGCTTCTCAAAAGTTGGGAATATTATTTCGAACCAGAAAGTTTTACATTCCACAACAACTGTTAATTCTTTATAAAGCTC
>CM032447.1:143654735-143782235 GCA_019049505.1 Pachyrhynchus sulphureomaculatus
TCTTCTATTTGTTACCGACCTTCCAGAGCACATATTAGGGGGAAAGTATTCATGTATGCTGATGATCCATGGATAGTTATAAAAAAACAATATCTGCTATCGCATCTATCTTGTTTTCAGAGTTTTCTACTTGGCGTAATGTCAATAAACTTATAACTAGCTGTGAAGTTATAATTTGCTGCCGAATTCGATTTTGTTTTTAGTTTGGAAAGAATTTGTTTTATAGCCTATATATAAATTATTATATATATATATATATATATATATATATATATATATATATATATATATATATATATATATAGGGTGCCCTATATGTTTGGAATAATGGTTCCACAGCATTTATTAATCAGTGTATCAAAAAAATGTTTGTATAAAAGTTATAGGGTGTTATACGACGCACACGCTGACGTTGACAATAAAATGTTTTGAACTGTCAATTCGAAGAAATTACGCCATCGTGATTTCTTGTAAATGGAAAGCCCTGTATACTATTTGATTTTTGAGTCCTACTAGAAATTCTAGATACTATTTGTCTAACATACGTCTGTATTGAACTGTTTTGGAATTATTGATATTTGAAATTAAAAAAAAATAAGCTGGCTTGTGTCAAACATTTACTGTCAGGTAACGCGTCAAAAAAATGGTTTATTAACGAAAACGTTTATTGCTGCATTTTGTGAAACTGCAATTTGAGCGTAATATCATAATGGTACATTTAACAGAAACTGAAAGAATCACTTTGATAATAATAGTTGGTTACGGAGACCGTAGGAGAACACAACAGGAGGTGTGTGATTTTTTAACGCAGAATATCCGAATCGAGAACCTATTACCCAATCCGTAGTTAGCAAAACATTAAAACGTACCTTTACTTATGTTGTGGTCTAGGCAAAGCTGACGAGTGCCTGTATGGGAATTTTCTGTAATTTCCAACTTTTTATCATCGCTTATCTTAACTGTTGGAGTTCCAGATTTAAAACGATCCTTAACGTGACTTGATTGTCTAAATCATTTAATGTTTTGCTAACTATGGATTGGGTAATAGGTTCCCGATTCGGATATTCTACGCTAAAAAGATCACACACCTTCTGTTTCTATGGTCTCTTTAACTAACCATCATTAACAAAGTGATTCTTTCAGTTTCTGTTAAGTGTACCATTATGACATTACACTCAAATTGCAGTCTCACAAAATGCAGCAATAAACGTTTTCGTCAAAAAATCATTTTTTGATGCGTTAAGTCGTTACCTGACAGTAAATGTTTGACAGAAGCCAGCTTAATTTTTTTTTTTTAATTTGATCTCCTTAATTTCAAATATCAATAATTCCAAAACAGTTCAATTTAGACATAGGATATGTTAGACAAATAATATCTAGAATTTTTAGTAGGACTGAAAAGTAGAATAATATACACGACTTTCCATTTAAAAAATCAAGATGGCGTAATTTCTTCGAACAGAGAGTTCAAAATACTTTATTGTCAGAGTCAGCGTATGCGCCATATAACACCCTATAACTTCTATTTAATCGTTTCTTTGATACACTGATTATTAATCAATGTTGTGGAATCATTATTCCATACATATCGGGCATCCCTGTATATATATATATATATATTATATATATATATATATATATATATATATATATATATATATATATATAGCCCACAAAAAAATATCTGTTTATTGTGGAAGCAGGAAGTAAAATATGCTACTTCAAAGTATAATTGACATTTCACATATATTTAGAAATTTAAAAAAATTATTGAAAAAACATTTTTACATTCTGGAGGAGTTTATTTTTTTTCATTTCTCAAGCATATTTGTGATTTTTTTTAACAATGTTTGGTTTATTGACATATGTTATTGTGTAATAGGATATAGGACACCGCAGGTGTGCAAGGCGGTGTGAGTAAAGTAGTGCGTGTGTGTGTGTTGGAATGTATACATATGTATGTGCGTGTGATGAAATACACACGTGTGTTTAGATATTTTAAATATTATTATATTATACTTATTTATTTATTTACCTGTTTATTTATGTTCTTGTTATGTTATTACTTATTTATTGATATTTATATTTATTTAATTATAATGCTTGGTTAATTCGTAGAGAGAAAATGTTATTTTCCTGTTTATTTTTCTAAGTGTAGCAGGACCCGAAAATTTAAGAACTGAAAAGAAATAAATGTACTAATTTATTTGAAATAAAATTTATGAGCACCATAAACTTCTGTGCTTCGTTACGCTTTTGCGTTTAAAAATGCTTAAGTTGACGATAGTTCGAGTTCCGAATATTTCGTAAAATTCAGAGGTAAACGTAAAGAATGTGGCAGTAAATTTAAAGGAGTAACTACTCAAAAATGAAACTCGAAACCAGATTTAATTTTTTTAATTATGAATCAACAAAATTTTGTGGTACTTTTAAAATATTCTTGAAGAAAATAACTTGGAAGCGATAATCATTACTGCGAATATTTCATTTTGAGATGAAATCCTACCTAATTAATCTAACATAGATAGACTGAAAATTTCTAGTCTTGTATATACATATTTATAATGGGGTAAAACCTGCAAAAACCGTGTTTTAATTTGTATTTGTTTTTGACAAAATTTTTATGCTCTTTTCCAATACATAAAAGTTTCCTTTTGACATTTATAATTAATTAAATTACGTTAATATATATGAATTTTATATATGGAAATTAGAGCTAAAACGCATTACGATGTTGTTACTATTTCTGATGGAGTTGTTTTCAAAATTTCTTTGGCGTTTGAAAACACTGTAGCATAGAAGAAGGTGATGAAAATATCAATATACGCTTTTTGTATCAGTATATATGTCATGATGACGATCTTTCAAAAATTGTCCTGTATACTAATTGAAATGTGCTGGATATAATGCATCATTTCTAACATTTAGAAAATTAGAATATCCGTTGCTCCCAATTTGAAAATAATAGTAACTGATTTGAGTACACTTTACTTACTGCTATAGCGCGTACATTATAATAATTTAAAGAAGTACATAACACGCAGGCTGAAAAGTTTTTTTTTGCAAAATTTAACTTTATTCATCAATATAGTCTCCTTCAAGAGCGATACAGGTAGTCCAATGTTTTTCTAACATTCCTATACATTTCTTGTTGAAGAATTTGTCTTTGCCTTCAAAATAGGCCTTAGATTCGGCGATAACTTCTTCATTGGAGCCAAATCTCTTTCCCGCGAGCATTTTTAAAGGTCTGCGAATAGATAATAGTCGCTGAGGGGCAAATCTGGAGAATACGGAGGATGAGAAAGCAATACGAACTTCAATTCATGCAATTTTTTCTTCTCCATTTGAGGCCGTTTCTTTGCTATTTCTGCCTTCAAACGCACTAATAACTTCATATAATATTCGCTATCGATAGTTCTTCCCTTTTCGGCATAGTGGTTGAAAATTATTCCATGCGCATCATAAAATAGAGAGGCCAAAACCTTTCCAGCCGACTATTGTGTCTTTGATCGCTTCGGGCGGCTTTCACCGGCTGCTGTCCACTCAGCTGACTGCAGATTTGATTCCGGTGTGTAGTAGTAGATCCATGTTTCATCCATTGTCACATATCGCGTGAAAAAATCCTTTTCATTGCGCTTAAACAGGTCCAAACAGTACTCAAAATTATCAAAACGTTGTTGTTTTTGGTCCACTCTGAGCAAACGCGGTACCCATTTCGAACAGAGCTTTCTCATGCCCAAATGTACATGCAAAATATGACCAATACGTTCTTTTGATATTTTTAGGGTGTCAGCTATCTCACGCACTTTACGGTCATTCAAAACAATTTTGTGCGGTGTAATCACCTCATTTGGGCGTCCAGAACGTTCAGCATCATTTGTATCTGTTCGACTGCGTTTAAATTCAGCATACCAGTAAATGATGAGTGATTTTCCAGGGGCAGAGTACTTGTAACACTTATCAAGCCATTGCTTTGCGTCACTAGAAACACTGTAACTTGTAAACTAATCTTCTAAATATCATAAAATTTTAACACGTATCGTTTGAAGGTTGGTACTGCCTAAAAATTATATAGATTTTTTAAAAAGGGCGACATCTATGTGTCAGACCAAAAACTTTTGAGCCTACGTGTTACGTATAGTAGTTTCTATTAATAAAAACCTTATAAACAAAGACGATGTTGATGGCTTAATATGTTTGTAAAAATGGCTCTGACTATAATATAACTGATTATATGTAATTAATCAATTCTTAATAACCGGCACATTTTAAGAATTACTAAACTTGGCAGTAGTTACCCCTATCCTTAAAAATCGGCCAAGTGGTCGGACTTGTGCAATTACTGTTCCGTTACTCATCCGGATCCGAAGTACCGCATCGACAATAAATGTATCCGATACCAGGCATCTACATATTAATGGCGTTTGCGGCCTGCGGCCAACCAAACTAAAACTGCCAGTCCCATACCAGTAGCGATAGTTACCTACTCGTCTTCACAAAATATATCTCGTCTTCATTGGTGTCGATTGTTTCGGTACATTCGGTATCAGTGGTAATGATTGACAAGGATGGATGCGTGTATACAATTATAAATTATACATCTTCTATAATATTTATAAAATGCAACGTCTCACTGTCTGTGTGACCGTTAGTGTGTTTATCACTGGAGAACCGCTTACCATATCCGATTTACTTGCTTTTTTTTAAAAAAAACAAGCATATATTCCCTGGCCAGGTTATAGGCTATATTTTATTACGTCAGATAACGTAAGGAATAAGCAGTGACGATAATTGTGAATCAAGTCGGAAAAAAATTTTGCCCGCTAGCGCGTTCTCTTGCAATACACTGCCTAAACCATTAAATATGGAACAATATCATGTAGCAAAGAATATCTATAATATATATAAAATGCAACGTCTCTCTGTCTGTCTGACCGTTAGTGTGCTTATCACTGGAGAACCATTTATCCGATTTACTTGCTTTTTTTAAAAAAACATGCATATGTTCCCTGGCCAGGTTATAGGCTATATTTTATTACGTTAGATAACATAAGGAATAAGCAGTGACGATAATAGTGAATCAATTCGGAAGACAGTTTGCTGCTAGCGCGTTCTCTTGCAATTCACTACCTAAACCATTAAATATGGAACAATATCCTGTAGCAAAGAATATCTATATATACAAAAAGCAAAGTCTTTCTGTCTATCTGTCCGTTAGTACGCTTATTACTCGAGAACCACTTATCCGATTTACGTGTTTTTTTTTTTTAATTCACACATTCGTTCTCTGGCCAGATTATCTATAATCTTCTATAATATATATATAAAACGCAAGGTATCTCTGTCTGTCTGTCTATCTGTCTGTCTATCCGTCTGTCCGCCCGTCCGTCCGTCCGCCCGTCCGTGCGTCCGCTCGTCCGTCCGTCAGTGTGTCTGTCTGTCCGTTAGTGCGCTTATCACTCGAGAACCACTTATCCGATTTACGTGTTTTTTTAGATTTATACATATGTTCTCTGGTCAGGCTATAGGATATATTTTATTACTTTAGATAATATAAGAAATAAGGAGTGACGATAATAGTGAGTCAAGTCGGAAAAAAGTTTGTTGTGTGAAATTTTCAGGGGGAGGCCGAAAACGAATTTCTCGCCAAACAGCTCAGTAGTGCTAGATGATGTTATAATTGAGAAAAATGCTTGATTAGGATGATTTGTTGAATATTTATTATGCGCTAGTGTGCTCTTACATTTTCTCAGATATCATGCTTGGGTAAAAGTGTGATGAAGTTCTTATAATATTTATCTGTAATAAAAAAATCTGACGGCTGATTTCTCACTGGTGTACGTAAATCCAGTAAAAATATATTTTTCAATTAAAAAATTTTAGCTCTAATATCTATTTACATTCATAAGTGTCTATTATTCATAAAATCTAATAGTAGCAAATATAGTATTTTTGGCATAAATCGTAATTTAAACTCGAAACACGAATATTTTGTTGCTTTCGATAATCAGAACTATGATTTTCAAAAACTCGTTACATTGTAATGCCTACTATTACGCAAAATTACCGACATGCATCATAAGCCTGAGCAAAAAAATAGCGTAAAATCAAACTTTAACACCTTTAC
This sequence comes from Pachyrhynchus sulphureomaculatus, assembly GCA_019049505.1. Classification (NCBI taxonomy): domain Eukaryota; kingdom Metazoa; phylum Arthropoda; class Insecta; order Coleoptera; family Curculionidae; genus Pachyrhynchus; species Pachyrhynchus sulphureomaculatus. The sequence goes on from CM032447.1 coordinate 143,660,863, forward strand.
ATAAAAAATACATCATACTACATACATCTATTAGTAAATTCATGGATGATCAAGACTATAATGTATATATTGGGAATATTTTAAGGATTGATCAAGACAAGTAATTTTTTTGCCAGTAATTTTACTTCTGTCTGCATTATTTTAATTATTATGACTGCAGTTTTCAAATTTGATTGTTTTTATATCTATGAGAAATCGTGATTCTTGGATTAGGTCGTGTCAAATTGGAGCATTTTTTCGATATGTCCCTTCCGATTGCACGAAGCATCTTTGGAATACCCAATGAATTAAACGATTCAGTATTCTAATCCCAAAATCCACACTTTTCCATTCAGCTGACCATAATAGTTTCCATTTCATATTTGTATATTTATATTTTTTTATTGGTTATTTATTGATGTCTAGTTATACGTACGTATTCTTCTGCTCATTTATAAGCTTTTATATGAATTGCTATTATATTTAATTTTTATATATTAGTTTTTGACAAGTGTTTCTAAGATCACTTTATATTTCTAGATTTTATTGTTACTTTTAAACATTTGATGTACCAGTTGTATAATGTTATGTATATTGTTTGAACAAATGGCAAAAAGTTCAAAATTTAGATGTTTCAATCACCTTGTATTACATAATACAGTATAATTTCTTGATTGGCACGTGCGATTGTGTATGTTTCATTTTAACAGTGTATTTATTTCTGTTTCTTTTCTTACGGTGTGAGATTTTTGAACTGCAACCTCGTGAGCACTTAATGCCCTAACTGTTAATATCCGACTGCAAACATTTTTCTTTGTTTCGAGGGAAACCCTGTCCTGTTTGGGATACTAATTCCACCGAAGCTAGCTTTCTAGCAGTAAGGGTTTTGGAGTGAAAAGTAGAGGAACCCCTCTGATCGCAAGGATATGTTGTACTCTTTTGATTTTCCATTAAGTTGAAACAGGAGTAACCTAAGTTAGTGTATTACTTTAAACTATAGTCTGTAGAAATATTCCTTAGCAGTCTTCAAATACCTAGTAGGCTTAGCGTAAACTGAAAATATTACCGAAAAATAAATACAAACGATTTACACATTCATTCGTGTGATGACTTTTGGAATTCGGCAATTGGGTAGTATACCTAGTAGTAGCTTCGTTTCCTATTACAATTTGTTTTATATACAACATAATAAAATAACTTGGTTACAAATTCGAAAAGTTTTATAAATATAATTGATTTCTATCAATTTTATAAATGTGCACTGTTTGAGCCGTAAAATCAAACTTTGAATTTTTTTCACGTCTTTAATGTTGTTTAATGGCAAAATTTCTATACAACAACTTTTTAACCTCACACAAACATTTTACATTGATAACTCTTTACAGTACCAGTTTTTGAAGGCTACATGTTCCTTACAATTACTGTTTTTAATGAAAACATAAAATACTACTTTAAAATTCTGTTAGATTTGATCCAAAATTCGTATAAATATTATATATAACTTACTTACTTACTTAATCCTTAGCCATGATACCTCTCGGTGTAGACTGGTGTGAGTGGGTTGGGTTAGGTTGGGGTCTTCCATATTTCTGTACATCCTTCTCTATTCCGGGCTAGCCTTATTGCCTCCTCCCACCTCACTTCCCTCTTTTCTATTGCTCCCCTTACTTCGTCTCTCTATGTTCTTCGTGAACTTCCTCGACTTCGTTTTCTGTTCTCTCTTGCTTCATATACTCTTCTTACCAGTCTTTCCTGTTCCATTCTTTGTATATGTCCAAACTACCTCAATTTATTTTCTTCAATTTTCTCCTGTATCGGCTTCATCTCCAGGGTTTTCCGTATAATAACGTTTCTTATCCTATCCTGTCTTGTTTTTCCTTCAATCTTTCTGAGGAATCTCATTTCGATGCTTTGTATCTTACTTCTGTAACTTTGTGTTTTTGTCCACACTTGGATCCATATGTAATTATTGGTGTTGCCACCCTTTTGAAGATTTGTAGTTTTGTTGATTCTGGTATTTCTTTTTTGCCTAGGAATGTGTAGTTGGTGCTATTAAAGAGTTTCCCCGCTGCCTCTGTCCTCACCCTAATCTCCTCATCTAGCCCTCCATCCCTCGTCACCATTGCACCCAAATATTTGAAACTCTCCACCTGCTGTATCTTTTCTTCTCTTAGGTATATTTCATGTATTTTGTTCCCCTTGCTTGTGATCATTGTCCTCGTTTTTTCACGTTTCTGCTCATATTCATGCGTTCCAAGATTTCGTTATACACCTTAAGGCTTTTGTTCAAATTTTTCTCGTTTTTTGCGTTCAGTACCATATCGTCAGCGACGCTGACGATATTATATATAACTGAAATCAAATTTACATTCACAGTACTAAATTAATGTTAAAATAAGAATATAACCTAACTGATTTAATTATCTAAACTTTAGTAAATAAATTTCAGTTATGTTATCAACTCAAACAGGACTCAAATTACTTAACTGTATTACCAATTAATTAACTGTATTACCAATTAATTAACAATAATTCATATATATTAAAAAGATAAAATTAAAAAACAAAGAAGACTGAAAAAAATGACTTTCAGAATTTAACAATAAAGTTTTCTTTAATGTGTCAAATTCTTCTGCTAAATGGTAGCGGCTTTGCCTGCCATTCTATACTTTCCATTGTGAGTGTTATGACAAAAGTAAAAAAGAAAATATTTTTAAAAAATTACTTTTTTGTACCAGTAAACACTATGGAAAACAGATCTGAAAAAATGTTTTTTACGTGGAAAACGTTTTTTTTCGCATTGTGATAATAAATTTTCCGCCGCAATATTGCTTTATCCGACAGAAATTGAAAGATAACGTGACATTTGCGCAAATTTTGTTATTGTGTTTAAGGTCCCTCTAGGTTAGGCAAATATTTGAGTTTATTTTATAACATTCCAAGTTACTTCTTTGTTTGTATTTTTATACAAAAATGTTTGTCTTGTGCTACCTATACTGAAAAGGTTTACAAATAAAAGAAACAATAATATATGGGTTTTTATCTTGATAGCGGGTGAAATTTAGCAAACTATACATGGTCGTCCAAAATGTTCGCTTTGTATGGGAAAATATTATATTAGTAAGACCTGTTATTGCTCCACTATAGATAGGCAATAACCTATTCGCTTGTAATTACGTAAAATTGACATTAAAAAGACAACGCCTGAAGTGGAGGAAATTCCAAAAAGGTTTCTAAAGAAATTTTAAGACATTTTTAATTAACGTAAGCGTACAAAATCAGTCAATTCCAATCTTTAACTTTTACCACCGTAACCTCATTGCACCGTCACTTTTTAACGCCCAAATGTTGTTTATCATCACTTTTATTTTTCCACTTTAAATCCTGTTATATTTAATACAATATGTGCGTAATTTCAACATTTTTTAACAGACATCAATATCAATTTTTTCGCAACTGTATATATTATGCAACTGGGTGTGTTTAACAACCATGAAAAATAAGCAGAAAAAATATATCGTGGCTTATAGAACTATTAACGTCAGTAAGTTTTAATTTTATATTTAAAGTACGAAAAATAGAAAAAAAAATAAATATTTCGGGCTTGCAGTCTACCATTATTAAGAGCTCGTTAACTAGTTTTGCGCGAAGATGATAATCATCAGCTTTTGCAATAGAATCTTGATTCTAGCAAAGGTATAAAAACCACATCTCAATCATTATGGTACTAAATAGACCTGAGTCCCATCGGACAAAAAGCCGTTGAAATTTTTAGTCCAAAAGCTAAGCCAATGAGCGGAAAAAACTGGTAAAATAAAAAACCAATTTAAAAGGGAACATTGCTGATATAAAGACCGATATTTTATCATCTTCGACATTTTAGTATTCTCCACACAAGTTAATATTGACAGCTGTCCATCGATAACTGTCACATTACCTTTTCGTTCAAATTTGAATATATAAGATTCGTCAAACAAGTTTTTAAGATAGAAAAAAAAGTTTTTGGCATTGACAAACGTCAAAACATTTAAGTAGTACTCGTAGCTGTAAATTTAGTGTAAAAAAATTTCTTAATATCTTGAGATTCAGATTTTTAACTTATAAAAACTGTTGCATATATATAAAAAAATTATCAAAACACCAACATAACAACCAAGAAGTGGTTAACAATGTAAGACACAAACCAAAGTGGACATTAAAGCAGCCACAGGAAGAATTCGCAAAAATTTGCTTTCTAAGCAAAAAATAATGAAAATGAAAATTCCACCGTAAGCCATTTCAATATATATATATATATATATATATATATATATATATAATATATATATATATATATATATATATATATATATATATATATATATATATGTATATATATACATATATATACATATATATATATATATATATATATATATATATATATATATATATATATATATATATCATATTTATATATATATATATATATATATATATATATATATATATATATATATATACAAAATTATCAAAATACCAACATAACAACCAAGAAGTGGTTAACAATGTAAGACACAAACCAAAGTGGACATTAAAGCAGCCACAGGAAGAATTCGCAAAATTTGCTTTCTAAGCAAAAAATAATGAAAATGAAAATTCCAACGTAAGCCATTTCAATATATATATTTATATATATATATATATATATATATATATATATATATATATATATATATATATATATATATATATATATATATATATATATATATATATAATATATATATATATATGTATATATATATATATATATATATATATTATATATATATATATATATATACATATATATATATGTATATATATATATATATATATATATATATATATATATATATATATATATATCGAAAAGATATTTTGCAGAGGAAAATAAAGTTTATAAATTATATCTTGTTCTTGCGAGGCTATTTGATAATCCGAAAAGATTCTGCAGCGGCATATAACAAATGGTAAAGGGAATACCACGCAACGTTGGTTGGCGGTCAATTTATCCGAATTTATCGGGACTGATGGTTAGCCCTTTGAAAGTCTAAATTTTAATCCTACAGACTACCAACTAGACAATATTTTAGAGAAGTAGACTTGCTCTACATTCATAAAGAAAACATCAAGACAACAACTTCTATACCTGCTATATAGAAGTAAACAATTTGATCTAATATGTAACGATGACAAAACCATTTTAAATATTTTGTTATTTTTTCATTCAGCAAGTACGAAATATGTAATATAAATACCAATATGTATATATCTCTCTGAGATATTATGACATGATTATGTACCCGCATGCACAGAATACATAGCTAATGCTACAGAAAGTCAAAATATTTTGCAACAAAATGTCACAGCAAAACGAAGCTGGCTGGTTTCGCAATATGTTTTAACCTACTCCGTTGAATTTCTCAGTGATGCCGTATGAGTATAAGTTGCCACATGTTTTTACATATGATAATAATAGTGAAAAAATGTTCCTATATAGATGTAGAAAAATAGATAGTACAAGGAATGATGATATTTATTAAATGTTTTATTCTATAATACTCGTATATGGCCCAGCCGAACTTATATGACTTAGAAATTTAAAATTAAAAATAAATTAATTACACATGGAAAAAGATTTTTAAAAGTTCTGAAATTTAGAAGTTAAAACGGAAGTAAAATTTCTTTGAATATGTAGACACTTTTATTTCACAAACAGATAAAAATGAAGAAATAGATAACCTTTTTCTTGGTAAGCGTCTATTTATTTGTCTGTCTATTAAAACTATTATCTAAATTTATTAAACAACTGTTTGTGGGCTTCTCACTGTTCTATAGAGCATCCTTCGAGGAAAGTTTAACACTATGAAATATATTTTAACTATTCTTGCTAAAGAAAGTTATTATATTCGTGAAAAAGTCACCCTCCAAGATTTTTGCATTTCCCAACATTTTAGGGTCCCTGGATCACGGAACACATAGTTACTAATTTCTATCGGCCTGTGTGTCTGTGGGACTGTTGGCACGATAACCCTCGAACAAAATGAGATATCAATTTCAAACTTACGACATATATAATAGCTAACGAAGGCATAAAACATTTTTAAGCGATATCGCTTCACGCGAACGGGGTGGGCATTGGTAAATTTTGTATGATTTTAATAGTAATATGTTAGTTTGTCCTTGTTTCTGTGGCTTCGTATTTCTCGTGTTATAGGATTTTTGCAGGCTGTTTTAAGGTAAAGAAAGTATTGTATTCGTGACAAAACTACCTTCCAAGATTTTTAGTTTTTTTCCACGTTTTGGGATGCCTATATTACGTAAAAATCATCCACTTCCGTCGGTCTGTCTGCCTGTCTGCCGATCTGTTGGCACGATAACTCTTGAACGATATCAATTTTAAATTTGGTATGCATATGACACCTATAGAAGAGATGAAGCCTATAGGTTTTCAGCGATGTCGCTATAGAGGAAGACGATAACAGAGGTTAGGCCATACATTTTTATTGTTTTAATAGTAATAAGCTAATTTTTCTGGTTTTTACTTTCCTTGCTAAAGGAAAGTTCTTGAAAAATTCATCCTCTGCGCTATAGGTTTTCAGCGATGTCGCTATAGAGGAAGACGATAACAGAGGTTAGGCCATACATTTTTATTGTTTTAATAGTAATAAGCTAATTTTTCTGGTTTTTACTTTCCTTGCTAAAGGAAAGTTCTTGAAAAAAATTCACCCCTCTGCGATTTTTGCTTTTCTTTACGCCTTAGATCAGGAAACACATAGTCATTCATCTCCGTTGTTTGTCTTCCTATTGGTCTGTTAGCCTGTTGGGACGATAATTCTCTAACGAAATAAGACATAAATTTAAAATTTGGTACACATGTAAAACTTAAAGAGAGGATGGAGTCTCACCTATATGGCTTAAGGGGAAGGGTGTAAAAGGGGCTTTACGATTTTAATAATAATAAGGTAGTTTTTCTGATCTTGTCTTGTTGTGATAATAAATAAGTTTTCTGCATAATTATTCATAGTACATTATATGAGAGTTTAAAGAGGTGAGGGAAACGGCTGCTTCTTAAATATCATGTTATATGTCCTTTTCATGGTTCTCTGACTCGAACAACACAAAAATTAAGTTAGTTTTTAATTATTTTCGATTTTAACAGAATAAGGGTGAAAGGGGAGCAGATCGTTATCTGTTGTATAGGTTTTATAGGATGTTGAGGTTTCTTTTTGGTTGAGGGAATGGACACATTTTAAGTATGTTATTTATAGTAAAACCATTGCTTAAAAGAGTGTGGGAGAAAATTAGAAGGGTTACTTAAAATTTGTCATGTCATATGTCCTTCTCGATGTCTTTTAAGTGGAGAAATCTAAAGATTAATTATTTGTTTATTACTTTCAACTTTAAAAGGAAGAGGGTTAAAATATGTAAGTCGTTATGTTCTATAGTTTCAAGAGTTCATGTTATAAGGGTTTGTCCAGCTTTTTGGTCGAATAATGACCAAATTTTAGGCATAATTATTTAAACTAAATAATACAAGCTGATGTCTTCATATTTTGTCATGTTATTGATCTTTCTCTTAATTCTTGGTGCCAAGGAATCTAAACATTATATTACTTTTTCATTATTTACAATGTTATTAGAGAAGGAGTGTAAAAGGTGTGGGGTTGTTAAATATTGTATAGTATTAATAGTATATGGGACCATGGACACATTTAAAGCATAACTGTATAATATAAAATATATGTCCTTCCAATGTTCTTGGAGTCGAGGAATTTGGATAGGGAAGGGGAATAAACCGGTTGGAAAGCAGTAAACATTCTATGGCAACAGTATTTTGAAATTGTTTCCCAGTTTTTCTTCGGGTTACTGTACAAATTTTAACATAATTGTTTATAGTTAGAAGTATATGAGACTAAAGAGGTAGGATAGGGGATTAGGGGAGCGATTGCGTATATATCGTAATACGAGGCTGGTTTGAAAAGTCCGTGCAAAGTCCGAGAGATGGCACCACCGGCGCGTATCGAGGTCATGTTTAGTTAGTAGCATCTCTTGAATGAACGCACACCAAGTTTCAGCCATATTGGTCTATTTCTTTGTGTTTGGCATTCGTGTGAATCAAGGAAGTCGAGTGATTTTGAAGAAATGGACGAAAAAGAATTTCGTGTGGTGATTAAACATTACTTTATGAAAGGCAAAACGCCTCAGGAGACTAAAGAGAAGCTTGATAAACATTATGGTAACTCTGCACCTTCGATTAGAACAGTTTATAAGTGGTTTCAAAATTTTCGGACTGGCCATATGGGCACAAGCGATGCTGAACGTTCTGGACGGCCTGTGGAGGTTACGACTCCAGAAATCATTGATCAAATCCATGATATGGTGCTGGATGACAGAAGAGTTAAGGTGCGTGAGATTGCTAGTGCTGTGGGCATCTCGGACTGAACGGGTACATAATATTTTGCATAAACATTTGGACATGAGAAAGCTATCCGCAAGATGGGTGCCGCGATTGCTCACGCTTGACCAAAAACGGAATCGTGTGAAGTGTTGCAAGGATGGTTTGCAGCTGTTCCAGAAGAATCCGGAGGACTTTAAGCGTCGTTTCGTCACTGTGGATGAAACATCGATATATTACTATACTCCTGAGACCAAACAACAATCTAAAACAATGGGTTACCAAGGGGGAATCTGCACCAAAAAGCGAAGACCGTTCCTTCGGCCGGAAAGGTTATGGCGACTGTCTTTTGGGATTCGCAAGGGATAATCCTCACCGACTATCTGGAAAATGGGTAAAACTATTACAGGTGAATATTATTCATCGTTATTGGACCGTTTGAAAACCGAGCTGCAAGAAAAACGCCCGCGATTGGCCCACAAGAAAGTCCTTTTCCATCACGACAGCCCACCAGCACACACCTCAGCAGTTGTGGTCGCAAAATTAATGGAAATAAGATTCCAACTCGTTTCACATCCCCCCTATTCTCCAGACTTGGCTCCCTCGGACTACTATTTGTTCCCCAATTTGAAGAAATGGCTGGCGGAACAAAGATTTTATTCAAACGAGGAGGTGATTGCAGACACTAATGGATATTTTGCAGACTTGGACAAATCCTATTATTCGGAAGGGATCAACAAACTAGAACATCGTTGGAAGAAGTGTATAAGCCTAAAAGGAGACTATGTCGAAAAATAAAAAAGGTTTACCCCAAACACATAAGTAGTTTTTATTTTTGCACGGACTTTTCAAACCAGCCTCGTATATTGTATATTTCAGGGCTCTTGGAGTCTAGGGTTTAAAAATTATTTTTTTTTTTTCATTATTTCTAACCTTATTAGTCACCTGTGATACTACTTGGATTAAGTATATATGGATTAACTATATATGGATTAACAATATAATTAATAGTAATTGTGTTGCCATCTCTGGGAAAGTCTCAGAACTTCATCCCATGAAGTATAAAATATCGGGTGGGGATGAAACGGAAAAAAATGCTTCTTGAGAACGTCTGTTACACGCGGTGCACTGATCTATGGCAAAATCAAATACCCGGTTCTTCCGAACCGTACGGCTGAATTCGTAGCGATAGAAACTAGAAAAAAGACTTACATACCCATTATACCATCGTTTTTGCATTTTATAGTATAACATATTTTACTCTGCTCGTCCCAAACGAGTCCATTAGAGCGTCAAATAATTCACTTACCTTATACAGACGTAGATCACAATCAACGCCACAATCGCGGGGCTCATTCGAATGTATGAATTATCGTACAACTGAATCACGATCCAAGCGCAAGCTATTGTCGTACAGATGCACGTAACTATAACGGCGGTGCTGCCCCAGTGTTTCGCAGTGAAGCCCTTGTCCCATTTTAATTCGGAGTTCTCGCAAATTTCGTATTCGTACTTGCATACCTTGCAGCGTAGGGGTTCGTTCGAGGCGAAACTGCTTTCCATAAGTCATCTGAAAAAGAAATGTTTGTTTTATTTGCTGGTTGTTAGTGTTCCGTACGGAACACTTATAAGATCACTTCGGTGTCTGTCTGTCTGTCTGTCTGTCACACCTGATTTTCTCCGAAACTATTTGACATAGGAAGTTGAAATTTGGTAATAATATAGGAATTGATGGCCTCATCAGAGCCATGTAGTTTTGAGAGTTAAATTTTGACTTAAGGGGTTAGTTTTGGGAGGTGAAAAAAAATTTTTTTTACCCCCCGAGTGTGGTATCAAATGAAAGCTTGTGAAAACACGAGTAAAAAATGTATATATAATGTAATACTTGCGCGCACTTTTCTTTGTATTATTTTTTAAAAAATCGCGAAAAATCGCTGTCCCAGGCCTTATCTCGAAAAGTACTTATCAAAAAATTTTGAAAAAATTCCGGAATATTCTCCACGGGGTGTAGATTAAACGAAAATTATCGTGAGTGCATTACTTTTCTGGTATTTAAAAAAAAACAAAAATTTCAAGGTCATCAGATTTCAATAAAGATTGGAAACAAACTTTGTTGAAAACTATTTGGGGTGTGTTTTGTGAAGTCACTGATCATTTTATACATCTGTAACAAAATTTTTTATTTTAAAAGCAATCAACGTACGGAACACTAATTGCGCAAGTTCAACTTGCACTTGACCGGTTATTTTAAATGACATCCTGTAAAGCGTGCTTTAAAAAAAACACCAATCACTAGTTAACCTTCCTGACAAAATTAAATATTAAATATTCAAAACTGAGAACTGGTTCAATAATTTCCAGGATATAACATTTTAAAATTGGTGCTATTTTTTATTCCTTTCAGTTTTTCGACAGTTTTGAGTCTGAAAAGAGCTATATTACATTTGTAGGCTGACATCGTCTTAACAAAGATATGAAAGCTTAGCAATATTTTCTGAATACTGTATCTGTACAAAAATATTAGGCATTCATAAACATATAGAAATATAATAAGTAATTAATATATGATAAATATAAGACGTTGCCAAACATTCCATGAAAATACCGTTACAGTAGTACTTAGTTTATTCGGTATTTTTTGTAAGATTTTATGGCCTTATCATGTACTACGGAGGGATTTTAGTATCGTTGGCACAAGAACGTCACATGCTATTGATCATCAATATACCAAGCACTTTATTTTTGCACTCTACTAAACATATTAACAACATTACGAGGATGACTGACTATCCATCATCGATCCTGACGTTGCTACCATAATTATCAAAACGAACATCGATTACAAAAATGTGTGTGTGTTTTGTGTAATGGTGATAACTGTCGGGTAGTCTTATCACATGGCAAATATAAAAATATATTTTTTAATAAAAAATTAATGAAGAAATGATAGGGTTCCAGATCAACAGTTTATTAATCCATTTTAATTCTCTAGAGAGGCTCCAGGTAGTTGTAAATTTATAAAAAACAAATTCTGTTTTGCGATATTTCTATGGCTCTAAACAATATGAGGTAACAAAATGTAAAATGGACAACTTAACGTTTTTGGTATTTTTTTAATAAAAAAAATTCTAGTGTGGCTAAATGACAGTAATATTACTAAATAATATACCGAATATAATTGTAATTTTTACATTTTTCTTCTATTAACAAACTCTGTCTGAAACCATCACTAGGCCTGAGATTACATGTAATTGTACCACCAATCAAAGACTACTGGTGCGAGGCGCGACTGCTGCATTCATTTGGTCTCCCGATTAGCGTTAGCGAGGTTCTTGCTTGTACATCAAGATCCAGATTGTTTAATTTTTCCCTAATGGATTGTAAGAAGCGGCCAGCAAGCAATAAATTCCAATATTTTAATTGTCATAATAGTCGTGACATTTCCGATTTAAGATAACTTTGGTTTCCTCATAAAGATCCAAACCTATGTAGAAAATGTGGTCAGTATTATTATCGTTATACATAAAAAAACAATCAAGTGTAAATTGGATTTGTGCAATTAGTATTCCATACTGTGATTGCCTTCAAAATAAAAAATTTTGTTACGGAGGTGTAAAATAACCAGTGACTTCATAAAACACATCCTAAATGAGTTTTTAATGAAAGAATTAAGAGCCTAGATTACAAAGATACTGACTCAGCAGCCCGATCAGACTAACCACAATAAGACAAAAAGTTCCTGACATGAATATATCTTAAGATCCCATATATATTTTCACGTTTTTTCTTAGTAAATAATGTATAATAGTTATAGGATCTTAGCTACTTAATAGCCAATAAATCAATCTAACTCAATCTAGAATCTAGTGGTAATATTTTAAAACAAATATTTGCTACCTAAATTTTTGTTTAATTATAAACAAATAAAATAAAATTATTTTGTCTCGGTATATAATACTTAAAGCAGTAGTTATTAGTCCCGGTTCATTTCAAAACTTTCGACGAAATAACTTTTCACCATTTTGTCGGTAAAATAGTTTTTTTATACCAGATAAATCATCGTGATAATTTTCACTCAATCTACACTTTATGGACACTATTCCAGAGTTTGTTCAAAAATTTTTTTATCATTACACTTCGAGTTATGATGGGTGGATAGAGGATTTTGGTCATTTTTTTAAACTAATACAAAAAAAAGTGTGCGCAAGCATTACATCATATATACTCAACTCGTGTTTTCCCAAGCTTTCATTTGACACTCCACTCGATGACCTGGTACAATTTTTTCTTCACCCCCCAAAACTAACACCTTAAGTCAAAACTTAACTCTCGAAACTACATGGCGTTGATGGAGACATCAATATTTGTGCCTAACCTTATCTTTCTATGTCAAATAGTTTCGAAGAAAATTGGGTGTGATAGACGGTCGGACAGACAGATGGACACAGAAGTGATCCAATAAGTGTTCCAAACGGAAAACTAAAAAGATTTAAGCAAAGTGGTACAGTGTATTCTCTTCAAGTATTACTTACTCATAAAATATGAGAACAGATGTATGCGTTTACACTTATAAATTTAAGCTCCAATTATATATTGAAATTTTTCTTTATATGATTTATGTGTAAGTTGTAAGTATATATGCCAGTTTTTTATGCCTCCATAAAGCTTAGACAAATTTATTAGTTTTAATGGGTGGCTTTTCAAAATTCGTACTTCCTACGAGTAAACCGTAGGAGAACACAACAGAAGGTTTGTGATCTTATCCGAATCGAGAACCTAATACTCAATCCATACGATTTAGACAATCAGGTAATGTTAAGGCTCGTCCTAAATCTGGATCTCCAAAAATTGAAACGAGCGATTATAAAAAGTTAGATGTTTTATTGGAAATTACAGAAAAGCCACATACAGCCACTCGTCAGCTTTGCCTAGACCACAACAAAAATAAAGGTACCTTAAGTCCTATACTGAATGAAGAAAAATGGCATCCATACAAACCTATTCTATTGCAAGAATTATCTGGAGATGACTACGATAGACGCGTTGAATTTTGCGAGATCATGATGGAACGAATCAATAATTATCCTAACCTAATTCATAATATTGTTTTTTCTGAGGAGGCCACATTTCGCCTTAACGGAAGAGTTAACAGACATAACTGCCGGTACTGGTCTAGTGAGAATCCCCACTAGATAATCGACAGTCATTCTCAAAGACCGCGAAAGATAAACGTGTGGGCAGGGATTTGTGGACGTCATATCATTGGTCCCTTTTTTATCGATGGAAATCTGACAGGACAGCGATATTTACAGTTGCTCCAAGAGCAAGTTATTCCAACTTGTGCAGGTTTTTTTGCCTCATGAAAATAATTTGGATATCCCTCAGGAATCTGTGGTATCAACAGGACCGAGCACCTCCTCACTATGAAATCAGTATTCGTAGATATTTGGATGCGATTTTTCCTAATCGGTGGATAAGCAGAAGAGGTGCTGTAGAATGGCCTGCAAGGAGTCTCAACCTTACACCACTGGATTTTTTTTATAGGGTCATTTGAAAACCACAGTTTACCGACGTCGACCAGAAACTGTAGAAGATTAACAACAAAGAATTCAATATGAAGTAGCACCCCCGATTCTATGCAAAACTCTGTTCAGGCTGTTTATGACAGATTTGGCCATTGCATCACTATTAATGGTAGAAATTTTAAGCAATTGTTACCTTAAAAATAAACCTAGAGTATTTATTAATAGCTTTTTGTCTTTTTTTTTTTATTTTAAATTTCAAATGACAATAATTCCAAAACAGTTCAATTTAGACATATGGCATATTAGACAGATAATATCTAGAATTTTTAGTAGGATTCAAAAATAAAATAACATACATTGCTTCCCATTTAAAAAAAATCAAGATGGTGTAATTTCCTCGAACTGACAGCTCAAAACATTTTATTGTCAACGTCAGCATGTGCGCCGTATAACACCCTGTAAATTTTATTTAAACGTTTTTTTGATACACTGATTAATAAATGCTGTGGATTCATTAATCCATACATATGGGGCATCCTGTATAATACATTTGTGCTTTTTGAAGTAAGAAAATAACCTATAGTGTTTAAACGATATTGTTCATAAGGAAAGGGACGAAATAGGTACTGGTCTAGTGAGAATATTCTATCGTTGTATTCATACAGAAAGAGAGAGGATGGGGGATGATTCATGGCTTATGTCCATTTGTGAGGGAAGTCTTCAGCCAATAAAAGACCCGTACATATCTTATGGAAAATGACTCTCGGTTAAATTCGCTCAACCTTTGCTATCTTCTAGTTTATGTTATTCTGACCAAAAGTTCCCATGGTCACAACATGATCTGACGAGCCGTTTTTGCTCTATAACGTTTCAAGTATTGGTAATAATAGCTCAATCGTATACGTATGTGAAACTATTTTTACTATTTGTAACTACTTTTTTACTAACTTTTTAACCTTTTTCACGTTAAGTGTAACAGTATAATAGTGTAAAATTGTATGTGTATAAATATGACCCCCGTGAAAGTAAAATTCGTGTTCACTCGCGTGTTCGCCCGCGTGTTCGTTCTCGTGTTCTTTCGCCTGTTCGTTCGCGTGTGTTCGCGTGTGTACCCGTGTGTGTGCGTGTGTCTGA
This sequence comes from Pachyrhynchus sulphureomaculatus, assembly GCA_019049505.1. Lineage (NCBI taxonomy): Eukaryota > Metazoa > Arthropoda > Insecta > Coleoptera > Curculionidae > Pachyrhynchus > Pachyrhynchus sulphureomaculatus. The sequence continues at coordinate 143,675,923 of CM032447.1, forward strand.
GTGCGTGTGTGCGTGTGTGTGCGTGTGGGCATGTGTGCGTGTGTGCGTGTGTACGTCTGTGCGTGTGTGCGTGTGTGCGTGTATGCGTGTGTGCGTGTGTGTGGGTGTCTTCATTCTGTTCACCAAGAAGATTTATCATTTGCCTAAGATTATATCTCGATTACAGACATAGCAATAACGTCTATTTCCAGCACGGACTGCATTCATCATTACTACAAAATACTAACTAATGATAAAAATATATTTTATTTATTTTAATTACACTCAACTGAATATTGGAGGAAGTGCATACAGTTCTCTTAACTAAATATTGATACTTTTGTGTGAGCCAAGTCTATGATATGTGGTATAAAAAACAAATCATCTTTAATCATATGTGATTTTATACTAACGAAACCAATTATTCACGATAAAAAATGAAAAAAAATAAATATAATATTTATTTCGAAAAAACAGTTTATATCAGAAGGTCTACCAGAGGTATTGAAGTTCCGATACTATTAATGCAAAATACGTTTAATATTCTTAATTGCAAAATATTCTGAATCGAATTATTCCATTCGAACCTTGCACATCTTTTAGAACAAAAAGTTTTACTGTATACCATATACCAATGATCAAACTATAATATTACGTAGTGTATACTTTGTTCGGCGAGAGAATGTCCTCGTTCTGAGCAGATGTAGGCAAAGAAAGGATAGCCTGACGCCCTATTTGAGACAATGCTTCCAACCTGAGGACGCGACTCGCGGAGAGACTGATAGTGGGAGAAGAGCAGGGTTCACATTTATACGCATACAATACTACACTATTATACTGTTACACTAAACGTGAAAAAAGTTATAAAGTTAGTAAAAGAGTAGTTACAAATAGTAAACATAGTTTCACATACGTATACCATTGTGCTATTATTACCAATACTTGAAACCTTAAAGATCATGTTGTGACCATGGGAACTTTTGTTCAGAATAACAAAAACTAAAAGATAGCAAGGTTTGGGCGAATTTAACCGAGAGTTATTGAGAGATATGTGCGGGGTCCTTTACTACTTTTTTAACCATGGAATAAATACTATACTTTGAAAAATAGCATAGTAACAGTAATACTCTCACAACTTTTATTTACCCTTCACCCAAACTAAATTTAAATTTTTTACTATAAAAGCATAAGGATAGATATATGCAATTTTATATCCCCAAATAAACAACAAAAATTCTCATGCTCTCTTCAATTAACCATCAATCAAAACATGTTTTTATATAACCACGCATGCTGACAAGGCAATTACCGAACTTTGTAATAAAACGTAAAAAAAAAAATAAAAACATTTTGGAATGGAAATTTCCGTATTGTCTGCTTGCTATAATTTTGTTTTGCTTCCTATTTTTTTTTTTAATTATTGCCTTTCACGATTTTTGTATCGAGTAGACGAGAGGATTAAATTTAACAAATGGAAATTTTTTTAAATTAAAATATATACTTGTTCTTATTTGTATCTACTAGTATGCATCTAAATGAACAAAACTAGATAGAATATTTACAGGAGTCATCCGAATATATGTCTTGCGGAAAGTAAAACGGCGCAAAACCCTACCATATTTGCATTAGTCGCAGACAAGTTTTTCTCCCTCCACCTTTTAGTTTAACTTTGGCAACAAGAAACCTAGCGTCAAGAACACGTGAGCGTGAAATATCTTCAAAGCTACGCAACGATATTCAGCAAGCGGTTGGAAAGTCTAGTGGTTTAAAACAAATACTGCCGACCAAGAAGGTTGTAAAGTTGGGTATGGACACCTTTTTCGAAGAAATGCCTTTCCAATGGCAAGCTTTAGTTTGCCCTAAAATGCAAAGGCTGTTGCTTCTAAACATCTTGCCTACCGACAATGGCGTGAATATCCTAATGTCATAAATCGTAACATTGTTCGTGACCGAAACAGATGCAAAGAAATTATTGACGAAACCAAGGATGACCACAATCAACGAATTAGAAACAAACTATGTGCTTGCTCCAACAACTCCAGGTCCTTTTGGTCAGTCGTTGAGGTAGTTCAAATTCAAAATGTCACCAAATCCACTATACCACACCAGTCACACGGCCAGATAATTCTATTGCAACACCACCTGTTAAGAAAGCGAACTTGTTGGCTGAACTCTTAACGTCACATTGTATTGTTGACTTCCAAGAAAAAACACCACCATAGTGCAGTCAAGAATACCCGATATTGTCTTCAGACAGCGTATTATCAAAAAAGCTTCTAGTGCTGACGACATCCTGTCATAATATTCAAGAGCTGTTCGAGAGAACTAACACCAGTTTACAGGAGTAGTTATGGAGTAATCCTAAAATTAATGTAGTTAAATTATGTTTCAGATCTTTATATGGGTCTCCAAATTTAAATTTAAATAATTGTATGAAAGAAATTTTTTAACCACATTTTACTAATACGTGACCACCTGGTATCCTGCGTAGATATGAAATTTAATTTATGTAACAATAATTCCATTACAACTTGAAAGAATTCAAGTATTCCTTTTTTTATTAAGTATAATCTATTCCAACTGGTTTTCACTCCTACGCAGGTATCTTCAAATTCGTAAACTCTTGAGATGTGATTGTTTCTTTCCTCTTCAGTCTTATCTCTAAATACTCTTGTCATCGAAATGGGAACCCATCTATGATAACTGTTTGGTGTATATTAAAAAATATATAAAGATCTGGTGCTTTAATCACCTTTAGAGCGTATCAAGACGACTCACGTCTAAATTATATTGATCCTCGTAAACTATTTATATCATATTGATTAGAATGTGATATACAATATAAAGGAGGTTGATGATATGGTAGGTTTCCTGACATAATATAACGAGAGTTGTTGTTACTCATACACCAAACAAAACATCTCGCTTTACTAAAGCTCCAGCGCCTTCGTTAACAGAAAACATTAGTTTTATGATCAAGCTGCGTAGCAAAACTTTGTCAAAGCATAAAATAACAAAAATAAATGCAGTTTGGAGTGAGTATAAGGATCTCCTCAATTACATTGCAAGGGCAGTTTGAAATGAGAGGAACGTGTATATTCAACATAAATTTAGGCTTGATCCACAGCATTTTTGGCGGACTGTAAAGAGACGTGTATTGGCTCTTGGTCTAAATCTCAGCCTCTAAATATAAATTGTCTTTCGGAATTTAATCAACAGTTTCAAAACAATATTCCTTCAACAGACGTAGCTGCTAACAACTTCTTTATAAAATCCTACAAGAATCATCATTTCGACAGTGGCTTGGATTAGTTTTTTTTGACATTGTAGACGAATAAATTTTAACAGTTTTCCTTAATTACTCGTCATCTTACTCAAATCATAACACCGATTTTTTTAATCTTACCGACATGTCGGAATTTCACCTCATCAGTAACTTACATAATTTGATACTTGAAAGAGTTTTGTATAATCAACTAAACAATTATATATTTCACAAAATATTTTTCAATCCGCATTTCGTCCTTAATCCAGCACTACTACTGCTCTGCTTGAGGTAGTGTACTTGATGACTGTGATAATGAAAAGACACAGCTTATATTACTAGATTTTAGTAGGGCATTTGATACTCACAAAGCCTTTTCGAAATTTGCAATCTTTAGCTTGGCCGACACTACAGTAAAATGGTCCAAATATTACCTTAAGAGTGAAAAAAAAAATATTAAGATTAATAAGGATTGTTTGGATTTTGTTTTTCTTAATATCAAGGAAGCAAAATACCACAAAGAAGTATACGGCGTCCTTTATTATTTTCATTATATACAGCCTATTTCAATAAATACTTCAATTTTTCTAAATATTATCAGTATGCTGATAATATGCAAGCATTACCTTGCTATAGAAAATATAGTGTTAACGGCTAGAAAAGTCAATGGTTAGATCTTAGAAATGTCCAGGTGTCATAGATTGTTGCTTAACGACAAGGAGCCCAAAGCGGGTCTCACAGTCAGATAATATCGCGGAGTAACAACCACAGGATAGAAATTAATGACACAATTTTACATTCTTACATTCTTGCAGAAATATGGAAATAACATTTGATTCGCAACTTCGCTACGTAGAGCATGTTTTTAATTTATTAAAAAGATGTTATTACAGATTGAAATAGCTTTATATTCATAAGAGTATTTCAACTACTGTTAATAAATTGCGTCTTTGCGACCCATTAATTTTATCTTCGATTTCCTATTGTAATGTCGTTTACTGAACCTCACTTAACTTGCCTAAACTTGTTCATAAGGTTACTTTGTTAAGGGCTCCTTGTTACTTGTTTGGTAAACTAGTCTAAGGCAGTAATATTCATAATAGGATAACTCATCACAGTTATAAGTTTAATGTCCCCAAACACAGAACAGCAATACTCAAGAGATCCTTTAGAGACAGTGCAGGTAAAATTTATAATTCTCTTCGAAAGGACGTTGCACCTCTGACGAGAATTTCAAAATTTAAAAGGGGACTAAATTCGTTTATTGTGGTTGCGCTGGGTTAAGTATGATGTTTGATTAGCAGTCTCAGCGTAACAGTGAGTTTTGTCTCTTTTCTTAATTGATGTTGACATAAATATGGGACTATGTAACTGTAATTTGTGATGTAGTTATTACTCCAGATGGTTAGACTGTTCATAGACCCGGTGACATTCAAACGTCGATTAATTACTAATATAAAGTTACAAAACTGATATTTATGATTTTCTTAGTATCCTAATTTCTTGATTGGATACAAAATATTTCCTTAAAACTAGTCCAATAGTTTTGTGACATATATATATATATATTTATATATATATATATATATATATATATATATATATATATATATATATATATATATATACGTATGTATATATATATATATATATATATATATATATATATATATACGTATATATATATATATATATATATATATATATATATATATATATATATATATATATATATATGTATATATATATATATATATATATATATATATATATATATATATATATATATATATATATATATATATATATATATATGTATATATATATACGTATATATATATATATATATATATATATATATATATATATATATATATATAATCAGGTGTTATAGAGTTCACTGCATATATTGGAACTGGCGGGTCCTTGAAGCAAGACCGATTGTAGAAAATTCACTTAAATAGCGGATCTCAATAATAAAGGAAAAAATCGACTCTAAAAAAATAATGTCATGAACATTTTTTTTCGCACCCCATTGATGAACTCTGAACTTCACAATACCGAAATACGTAAATCATACAGAAAGTCGTTTTTTTTTTCGATCCCGTCAGTCTCCTTTTCTCAAATAAATTTAATAAAAAAAATATTAAAATATTTTTCTATTCTAAAACCGAAAGATTTGCGGCTTTTTTGATACCTGCATTCCAAAGAAGATTAAAGCATTTATACTGCAAATCCGGTGCTTTTCGTTTTCTTTTCAGTGAATGTTTACCAATCAAAGTGTCGTAAAGGTCAATGTTTTTTAAAAGAGAGATGGACTGGCGTAGTGATTAAGAAATTTGCAGAAAGTGTAGAACATAGCAACAACTAAGACAGATTGTGTCGTTGGTACAATTGGTTAAATTTTAAATTTGCCACTGATAACTTAGAATGTTTTATATACCATAGAGATCCACTGCACATTAAAGGTACATTTATTTATTTATTTCGTATGGATGTACATTCCACACAGCACAATTGAAGTTACCAAAAACAAACCAATAAGGTACCAATTTAAGGTATACAAAAAATAGTTTACCATTCTTGAAAAAGTTCAGAGAAAAACCTATTTGAATTTCTGTTTTTATTCTGCCCCGAAACAGCTGTTAAATAAATATAGCGGATCTCAATAATAAAGGAAAAAATCGACCCTAAACCTATTTAATAAAAAAAACATATAAAATTTTTTATATTTTAAAACAATTACTTATTACTCACACAAGTTTTGGAAGCGGCAACGTTTTTCCAGATGTATTTGGAACTGTTTTTTTTTTAACTTATTTTGTCAACATTTCGTATTATTGCTGGTTGTTAACGTAGATTTAGAAGAAGTGAAATATTCCGTAATTTATCGAGCAGCTTCACAGACAGTTGAATCGTAATACAAAATGTTTCGGCCATTCTATGGACCTCAGTAAAACAGCCAATTGGATTGCCAAACCCTAGTGTCGAAGATTGAACACTATGGTCTAAGAGAAAAAATTAGTTATTGACTACATTCATATCTAAAGGATAGATAGATAAGGTAGTAAATATTGGCTAAAGGTTTTTGTGGATGTACCGTAGTGATCTATTCTTCCTATTATTTCTAAGACATTTAAACGATTTACTTCCATTGATCAGAATTATCTAACTATATCTGCAGACGATAATAACTAAATATGCTGTAATAACTCCATTATTTCGGTTGGCGATAACTTCCAGCATATGTTCCGTGTATTTGAGTAGTGGTTGGTATTGTTTACTTCCCAGCATAAATAGGGATTTAGCCCTTTTCATATATTTTAAGTTATTTTGGCAAGCATGTCCTAATATCGGTCAGTGTTGTTCAAGCTGCGATATTTCAGGCAACCTTTTAGACAACGCGGTGGTACTACCGTGGATGTTTTTGCGTTTCTGCAACCTCTACTACTATTATGGTGGTATATCCCCTGTTTTGGTCAAAAAATTTAGAACATAAACAAGGAGCACTTGGAAATTTAAACAGGTTTTTGTCCATTGGAGATCTGCATAATTATAACACTAGATTAATCAAAGTTTAATTACCCCTCATCATAGCAAATCTTTATTGGAGAAAAGTCCTTACTATATAAAAGTATAAGACTGATTCATAAGCTACTGGTAGAAGATAAAACCATTCATTAATTTCAAAAACTTATATTCAATGTATTGATTAAATATATCTCTTATAGCATTCAAGACTTTCTTTAAATAGTAAATAATCAGTTATTGTTCTTATTTTAGTTTAATTATAGTCCTTCATTATCACAAGATCTGTATATTCTGTGGTAGAAAATCGATGTTTTTATACCATGGACCTTGGTCTTATTAAATATTTTGGAATTTTAAAACTCTTTCAGCCCTTCAGGTTATCTAATATTCTGGATTCAGCTACTCTGAATATATGAATATATTCCTTGTATTTTTCCTTTAAATCAATCATTATGTGATCTATATATTTTCTATTTCTCTCTTAAGTATTGAATGTGAGCTCTTTTGACTTTGTCATTCGAGCAAGAACCTCTACCGTAGTGATTCTTTGCACCCAAAATAGTCTTACCATTCGCAGGTACAGGTAAATTTCAAATGAGTCCAGTCTTTTCCCTGTAGCTGCATCTAGGATCTAGCGTTTATATAAATAAGCTATGCTCACAGCTACAACAGCATGCGGTTTGGAACAAATCTAGAGGATGTTATAATACAGTAAAATACCTGTCGTGAGACTTCAAGCCATAAACCCAAATGATCCATTATTCCATATAACAAAATAGAAAATACACCTGATCATATGCCTTCTCAGTTCCAAACTCAATTCAGATCTTATAAAAAACTGCTTTATGATAATTCATGCTTTCCTGTCATGTTCGATTCGTGTATTAATTTCAGTGTTCGGATCGCAGTCCTTATTGATAATAGCTTTTTTTTATGGGTCTAGCACACGTGCTGCAGGGAGGTCCCTAAAACGTTACAGGAGCGACACGTGTGCGGAAAAAGCGATTCACTTTGTTCTTGAATCGCTGTAAATTGTACTCGCTGGGAGACACAGTCCTGGGCAAATTATTCCAAAGGGATGATGTTCTCCATATAAAAGACTGCTTGAAAAGCGTTGTACGAGGAGTAACAAGCTGAACCTCATACGGAGGAAGTTCCCAAGAATTCTTCTCTCCTCTATCCCTCTTGTTATTTGTGTAATGATCCTATTCCATACTGTTCTATTCTGTGCCTGATGGGCAACTTCAGGAAACAACCAATAAGGTATTTTATCTAGTTAGTCCATCGAGTTTGTAACTATCCCCTCGATCTTTTGCCCTAGACATTACCCTCTACAATTAATCTTTCGATACTGTCTCTACCTCTTGATATATGACTGAAATAACGTAGCATATTTTTTTTATTATTGTTTTTAGCCTCGTCTTGATTTTTAATTCTTCCAAGATAACAGCATTCGTACGATGTGCTGTCCAATGTATACGCAGCATTTTCTGGTACACTTACATTTCAAAAACATTTATTAGGTTGTTCTTTTTGACTTTTCAGATATCCGCTGCATACGTACCAAGAGCAGAGCAGTATGTTAGTAAGTCGTAACATAGTATTTTTTGTAATGTTTGCGACTTTCCAGATTTTCTTTAATCTAGTTGTTGCCATCTTCTCATAGCAAGACGCCTGCAAATTTCCGCCTTGCATTGTTTGCTATAACTGAGCCTAGGTAGTTGAATTGATTTACTGTTTCGTAGTCCAAGATGTTAATGGTTTCGAGTTTGGTTATTCCCAGGTCTGTTTACTATCATCACCTTTGTTTTATCCCCTGTTCAGCTTGAACTAATATCTCTTGCTTGTATCTTTCAGCTTGTTCACTCTGAATTCCAGTTCGTCTTTCGAATTTTACAACAACATTTCCAGATTTCTACAATCGGTTAGTCACCATTTTTCCCTGTGTCTACGATAATTTGAGTTTGCGGCTTGAAGTCCCTCGGTAAGTATTTTACTATATTTCTCTGGATTAGTTCTAATCTGCATTTTTTTGTAGCTCTGAGCATAACTCATTTATGTGAATATTTTTGTCTCTCCTTTTATTTGTTTGTTGAGATGGTTTATGCGTAATTGATTTCATATAAGTCAGTTGTTTTGCTTCTCACATTTCTTCTCTGCTCTACGAGTTATCGCGTTTATACAGACATTGAATTGCTTTGTGGCATTTAGTATCCAGTTCTTTCAAAGTATTGATCAAATTAGCATTTATATTTCTCTTTGCAAAAACAAGGAGCTCAGTTTTGGACATATTAATGAAAAGTTCACACCGCTCACTATAGCTTATAATATGATTCATTATTTCTTATAAGTCGATTACATATCTACTAGCACTATACAATCATCAGCCGATATTTTAATTCTTTTTTGAGACATCGTTTTTTAGTGTTCCGTACGAACACTTATAAAATGACTTCGGTGTCTGCCTGTTTGTCTGTCTGTCTGTCACACCCGATTTTCTCTGAAACTATTTGTCATAGAAAGTTGAAATTTGGTATTAATATAGGAATTGATGGCCTCATTAAAGCCGTGTAGTTTTAAAAGTCAAGTTTTCACTTAAGGGGTTAGTTTTGGGGGGTGAAATCGAAAGCGAAAAAAAGAATTTTTTAGTAGATCATCGAGTATGGTGTCAAATGAAAGCTTGTGAAAACACGAGTAAAAAATATATATATAATGTAATACTTGCGCACACTTTTCTTTGTATTATTTTTAAAAAATCGCGAAAAATCGCTGTCTCCGCACCTCATCTCGAAAAGTACTAATCAAAAAATTTTGAAAAAATTCTGGAACAGGGGGTGTAGATTGAACGAAGATTATCAAGAGTGCATTACCTTTAATAATTTATCTGGTACATAAAAAAAAAAAAAAAAATTTCAAGGTCCTCAATTTTCAGTAAAGATTGGCAACAAACTTTGTTGAAAACTCATTCGGGGTGTGTTTTCTGAAGTCACTGATCATTTTATACCACCGAACAACATTTTTTATTTTAAAAGCAATCAACGAACGGAACACTAATTGTGCAAGTTCAACTTGCACTTGACCGATTATTTTAATATAACTTTACAATACAAATTAAACAGCAGAGGCGACAAGGTATAACCATGCTATACTCCAATTTTTAACCTCTACTGCTTGGTGCCGATACAATTTTAATTAAAATTCTCTTTGTTTATTTCCGCAATTCGAAGAATTTTCATCAACTTGTCTTTTTTAATGCAGTAGAATACTTTTGTATAGGCAATGAAGCAGGCTTTTATGTTCCTTATCTTGAAGTCTTTTAATTATAACATTTAAAGGAAACAGTGCTTTTCGTGTGCAGTTTCGAAATTCAATCTGACTTTCATACTTTTTTTAGATACGCTTATGAACAATTTTTTGAAAAAGACCCTTAGGATTAAAGTACGAGTACAATTACAGTGATTCAAGACAAACGCGGATCGCTTTTGTCGCACACGTGTAGCTCCTGTAGCGCTTTAGAAATTTCCCTGCACCACGTGTGCTAGGCCCATTCGGTCCGGACGTCAGTTCGATGAGTTCATTTTCCTTGAGAGTATTATAAACGTTGACTTGGGCCAGTCCGTAGGTACAGTAGCTATTTTGTCCATGTGTTCAGTTTAGTTTTAATTTATATTAGTATTTTTTTATAGTTAATATTGAAATAGGTGCTTTTTTGTTCCGATTTGTCATTTCTTTGACCCTCCTATTTACGTTGAAACTCTAGTTACTTGATTATTGTCTATATTTTTTCTTAATTGTCTATATTTTATCTTAATTGTCTTATTAAGTTCTTTCGATTTTAATGGATTTTAAGTACTCCTTCTTAAAATTTGGTCCAATATTTTAGAGGTCTTCTAATTCTACATTTTAATGCATTTTGCGTATCTTATCTTTGCTCTTGGATATCAGTTATAGCATTTTTGACGTTACCTCAAATCACCTCTGTCTCTGACGGTGTGGCCTCATGATTTTCCTCATTTTGTTCTCAAGTTTATCCACGTCTTTCCGTCTGGCGGTATTGATCTTTCATACCTTTTGAAAACACTGCATTTTGAATTTCATTGCAACCGGATAGTGGTCGTGCCGGGATATTTTTTTACAGGTTTAATAAGCTTTTTGAATCATAATATAATCTAATTGATTTCTGATTATATTTTCAGAGGAGTTTCTGTATATAGTGGCCTAGGGTGTCGCTTAAAAATAGTATGAACTATAAAGAGATTTTACTCCATACAGAATTGAACTAATGTGTCCCCTCATTCATTTCTTAAACGAAGCCTGTTAACTACTAGCAGATCGGCATCAGATCCTGCATCAACTAAATTACTGTAAAACTGCTCAATTCCCTGGTCAGGTCATTTCTGGGTGCATAAATTTGATGTTTATTATTTTGTGATTTGTTTTAAATCTTATCTCTGTCACATCTTTCCTCATTGAGCCTCAGAATAAAAAAAAGTTAGTGAATTATAAGTTCTGCTTTTTTTGCAGCGCAGTACAGAGGCTTTTCTACTAACTATTATTTCTGCCTTTTGTTTTTCATTACCTTACCGATTCGAAGTCATTCTTTCTACGCCATGGCCTGATCTTTATAATATGCTGCCTCTCACTAATTTTACCTTTTACTCTATCCCTGAAGACTGGGATACCACTTTCACCAACTTGGTTGTGTTACCAAGGCCTTATATACTATTTTGGTCTTCATCCGTTACCTTGGACTCTGAGTTGCAGTATATTACTGGATATACTGGGTTCTGAATAGAACTTCGCCGCCAGTTAAAAAAGCTGGGCCCACCGGTGCGACATGCACGTACCTCTTAAGAGTTAGTTAAGTTAGCTTATGGACGAAATCCCTAGTGCTCCTTAAACTAAGTTATTGCCTTGTATGATGCCATGAGCAAAGACAATGCCCCATTCAAAATTTTAAATTAATTTATTTCTATTATTTTCATCTTCTTTATTATTCAACTTTTATATAGGCCATATATCGATAAGTGACATATTTTAGCAAGTATAAGAGCTTATTTAAAAATTGGCGGAACTGCGCAACCTAGATAATATCAGGGCTAGGCATGTTTACATTTTAATGCGATCCTATTTTAAAAGTGGATTCAAACTAGGGAAGCTATACCGACCTTTCTGAAGAGTAACGATTTGATTGAATGAAAGTGCTGTCAGATTTCTAAAATTTAAAATATTCAATGGTTCACCGACTTTTGCAATTTTGTTAAAAGTATAATCTAACGAAGTAAACTTATCGTACCTATTTTTAGCTAATCGAGGCGAAAATAAATAAAATTATGTTTATAACAGTTAAATATTTTCAAATTTGTACTTTAATAAGTTATATAACCAAATATAACCTGATGTTAAAATTAACAAATATAAGTATGCATCTACAGTCGGTTTTATTAGCAGACCACGTCCGATCATTCCGGTTTTGAGAGGTCATGCATGAAAGCCGATACGAGGGAATTGTTTCCTTAAGATAGGGTTGGGATTGTGGATAGTGTTTTCGACTTTTTCTTACCACACTCGTTAAAGTGTCTAATGGATCGTTGATTTGGCGGGAAACTATGTTACGAATGACAAACTTTGTCTACTCTGTTGTTTTATCTAGAGAAAACAGCCTATTTATACATGTAAACTATACTTCAGGCGTACATGGGAAAAGCCGAGGATCTTCCCAATCGTCAGCTTCGTGAAATAAGTGTTAGTGCATAAATGTACAGGTATGAAGTAACCTACGAAAATAACATTATTTTATAGAAGACAGCTGAATTCAAGTTTTTATTTATAGGGAGTACTTTTATTAAAAACTGACTTAGCTGTTCAAAGATTTATCAAAATATGAGAAAATCAATGGATATTACTTTTTCACATGTTAAATTAAATAGATGTCCATAATTATCCGAATGGAAATAAAAAAGGATGGTTTTTGAAAATGATAATTCTTAGTTGTCCCAAATGAATCCTCTAAGTTTCAAAATCTAATGCCTTCTCGTGGTTTGGAATTTCTTAGATACTGTATACCGTTCAAGAATCATTTGCAGATCCACGTTCGTGGCAAATGTTTACTTTATTTTAGTAGAGAAAATTTTTAATAGATCATTTTTTATTTTAAAACTTAATGTATGTACTGTTCGTTACAGCTGCCCTAATTAATACAGTAAATAGCCAATTTTTAAACAAATTATCCAAGCTGTTCCTTTCATGGAAAGAAAAAACAGCATTCTTAAATTATCTAATTTTGTTTTGATATATCAGTAAGTTTAAATTTGTTCGTTTCATTACTCGACAATTTAACTTAAAGTACACAAAAATTTATATTATTCTGTTATCATAGTTTTCAGACAAACATTATCATTTTAATCTTTTCATTCCAACATCTAGATAAATACGTCTTTAAATTTTAGTTTTCGTTGGAATTTTCTACTTTACATTTTATGATATATTCAGCAAATTGTAAATTGTGTTATCAAGAAAGAAAAATACTTATGTTCATACAAAAAGAAAATTACGCAGTTTGTATACTTGAAAAATGAAATAAAAACTTGTTACAGACAGTCTTCAGAGACTTCCGAAACTGAAGTTTATATTTTAGAATATTTTTTTATGCAAATGTCTTTTTGTAGATTAAAAGATGTTTAAGTTTGTATTTTAAATTAGATAAAACCCATTTACGTACATTTAAAGGTAACCATAAAGTTGAAATAAACTATGTAAGCTGGAAATGGGAATGAAAACGAGTAAAAATCTTGCAGTGCTACTTTTCGAAAATTAAGTCATCCTAGATTTTACTTACGTTTTACTTTGTTAAATAATGTAGCATCCTACGTGGAAGGCTCGCTTTGAACGATACAACCAAACATTGAAATGTCACTGTAGCCAGATTTAGCGACATGACTAAAGTAATAACATCAAAACTTTGCTTCTAACGGTTTAGTTCAATCACTCGCGGTAAATCGTTCATATACAAGACTGCATTAGCTTTTACTAATTGAATCACGATAAATAATTCTGTTTCTTACGACGCCATCTCCTTACGAAGGTTGCTATCTATATAGCTAAACGAGCTTTAGAAACTACTATTCGAAAAATATCACTCGAAGCACATCCAAACCACCTTCTCATGTCCTTCAGCCAAGAATTCTGATCAATCGTGTGCCTTTTATTTTACCATCAATAACTAGACGTAGCAACGTACTTTGGGACCCTCGGTATATGTCCGAAGTATTGAGTCTTTCTTACTTTTATGGTTGTTAGTAATTCCTTTATTTTGTTCATTCTTTCCAAAATTTCTGTGTTTTTTATTTTCTGTACTTAGGAGATGTACATTTCAAAAGATTCCAGTCTTTTCTCTGAGCCAGGGTCAAGCGTCCAGCAGTCACATCCATACAATAGCACGGAGAATATATACGCTTTCACCATTCTCATTCGGAGTTCGGGACTGAGACTTGTGGGATGGAAAAATTTATTCATGTTTATATATGTTACTCGGGCCTGTTCAATTCGGAAATATATTTCCTTTCTTGGATCCCACTTGTCATTTATATTGGTTCCCAAATATGTAAATTTGGAGACCTGTTCTACGGTGTTTTCCCTGATTTCAAGGGATTCTGGTGGTAGATTTTTCTTTGTTATTGCCATCCACTTGGTTTTTCTTATATCTATAGTTAAACCAAGTTTTTTGCTGGCTGTTACGACTCGCTTGATCGCATTCCTGTCTTACGTATTGGATTATTTTCTTTCTTTCGGACTTTTCCAGCTCAATTTTTAATAATAGTCAGATCTCTTTTTCTATATTTGTTGCTTCTAGAATTTTTACCAATTTTTCCTGCATCACACAGTGGAAAGCTTTATTGTAATCTATAAAACATGCATATACATCTACATTCATATCTTTACAACGCTGGACTAGTACATTTAGTGAGAATAAAGCTTCCCCTGTACCCATGCCTTTTTGGAATCCAATAAATAGTTATTATCTTTTAAAAATAACACTTTTTATTGTTATTATTTCTTCTGCTAAAGAAAAGTAAGATATCTCTGGAACGAAATATAAGTACACCTATGATACTTTATATAAGTAAGGTAGCCGATAAATTTCGTTTAATTATATTTTTTCTTATCTGAGATAACGAACAGTATAAGCAGTATAAACAGTAACAGAAAAAATTTCGAGAAACAGTGCCATACAATAGCGTGCATTAGACAGTGAACTATTATATTTATCCAATGTACTAACATAATTCCACAGTATTTCTTACCCTAGAATTTTTTTATCTTATGGTAAAATATCTCTCTGTTAAATTTCTATTGCAAACAAAATAAGAGAGACGTATTTGGGGCGAAGCAATCCCCAATATTACAAAGAAGGAAAATAATAATTACAGAATTATTTCTTCAGACGGTTAAATGAAAATAGGTGGTACTTAAGGATTTTGGCGGAAAAAAAAAAGTTCTATGTCAAGATATTAAAATATCCTAATCTAAAAAACAAGTAATTTTTATTTTTCTTAAGATGGTACTAATAATTCGGAAACAACTGATTATTGAAAAGTCTTACTGCAGAATTGCCTCATGTAACTCTAAGCTTTGTAATTATTATCTAAAAAACGTCGCAGTATTAGAATGAATAACTGACAGAATAATATTCATTGTTTTTAGTTACTTTAACAATTCTCAACATTGCACAGATCCATTATATATATATTTTTGTTCCGCTAAAAATAACTCTGAAATATAAGTTTTTCTAAAAAATTACGTAGTTGTATTTTCTAGCTGTGGAACTGCTAAAGAATAAATCTTTTGCACTTATACATCCAGGTAAGCTCTGGTGAAAAATTTTCATTGCAGATTCGGAGTCACCTCATCAAAATACTTCAAAAAATACCCGTTTTAATTATGACATTTGAAACCTACTAGATCTATTGTATAAAAAGAAGTTCTTTCCCTTCAGACAAATAAAAACCATATTCAAATTGGAAACAATTACGCAATTGTATTGTTTATTCTTAAAGAATCCTGAAAAAAGGTGAATTGGACTTACATTTCGATCATCCTGAATGACATTACCTATATTATAATCAGGTTTTTTTTGCCTACTAGCGGGATGATTCTTTGAAGCCAATAAGAAGTCCCACTCATACTTTTTCTGTCCATCCGGACAATCTGGTGCCCATTGTCCTAAAATTATTTTTATGCTAAAACATCTTTGTGAAAATAAAAATCGGAATCCGATAAATAGTTATTATCTTTTAAAAATCACGCTTTTTATTGTTATTATTTCTTCTGCTAAAGAAAAGTAAGATATCTCTGGAACGAAATATAAGTATACCTATGATACTTTATATAAGTAAGGTAGCCAAAAATTTCGTTTAATTATATTTTTTCTTATCTGAGATAACGAACCAATTTTAAGCAGAATTATTTACAGTCAAGTCAATTAAGACTGAAGGAGTGTGAGAGGGGTTTTCTCATATACTCATATATCGTATTGCACGTTTTTTTTTGAACTCTTGGGGTGAAAATTTTATTTATTTTTGCTATCTCAAATTTTAACAAAAGCTTGTACTCTGCTTCATTTTTTTACTGTCATCGAATTCCAATCATTAAAAAAAGAATTTTAACAAGAAAGGAAGCCTTCACGGCCTTGGTTAGATGAAAAATCGTGTTTCTTGGAATTAGACCGTGTCAAATTTGAATAACTGTCCGACGATTAGAGTAAGTATTTTCAAAGACCTTTATTTTTCGTATTGAGAACTGTGAATGAAGTTCATTATACTCTCGAAGGATAGGGCTTCCTGAAGAAGTCTAGTGCAATCTTAGGTGAAACGTCAGAAAGTCACCCCAATTTAATATGGTTTAATTCGAAGTACCATGATTTCTTATAGAGTTATCACGCTTAAATTCAGATAATATTTATTTATATCACCTTAAAACACCTATCACTTAAAAACATCGAGTTCTAATTAGATCATAGGCCTTGATTTATGCAGGAATAATAGTTTCTTAAATTATGATAGAAAACTTATTAGCAAAAATGACTAGTTTTTTTTCAGTTTAGGTATTATTTTTGTGAAAGACTGAAATATCAAAATTAAAACTGTGTTTTCTGGACTGAAGAGTAAATACCATTTGAATGTTGCATTTTTTTTTCTACAACGTTGAACCTTGGAATTTTTGACACAATGACACTACACAGCAGTTATCAACAATGTCTTGATACTTTATTTTTGTGCTCGACGCGCATTTCGCTAACCATGTTAACATAATCAGGAGCGATGATGATGCTAACATCGTTAGAGAAGAAACGCTTATGGAGTACAGAAATAAAGTATTTGGTGTCGTGGTAATAACTGTTGTGTAATTTTTGTTTTAATTTGTAAAGCCCAGCTTTGTTTAGATGCCCTATTTTTTTCGACACAGTTGTACTGTGAGTTATAGTCTTTCAATGACAAGGCATAACATGGTTATTTTCGAGAAAATATTTTCAGTATAGGACTGATATATATGTTTAGGTTAAATCTAGAATCTATTAATGAATTTTAATGCAGTGAAATGTTTTTTTTATTAAAAAATCGTATCAGTGTCTTTTATTGACATCATTGTTGGCAGAGCGCCAATCAGTTTTTACTTTAGTTTACTTAATTAAGTTACAATAGTAATATTTTTGGTATAAATCGTTTGCTTTGTAATAAATAACTGGATGAAATCTATTTTAAACTTAACTTTCTTCTGTAATATTATAATAATTAATTTCTAGCTAGAAAATTTTTAATTTTAGAGGAAACAAATTCTTATACAACGAAATCAATTTTTAAAGATTAATATATTTTAACCAAATATATTATTCTTATTTAACCATCTTCTTTTTGACTAAAATATTACAAATTATAAAAATAAGATAAAAAAATATATTAATTTTTCAGTGAAATGCTCTTTACAAGATCATCATCAGATATTTAACCCTGAAACAAAAGTTACAATAGATTTATGATAATGAAACTTAGCTCATAAAAAACTGTGTTCTATATAGAATTACGTGTTTGAAAGGCAAGTACTGGACAAATCATTTTATTTTACATTTTTTGCGAATTTACCATCTTGGTTTAGCTATACTAAAAAGTATCAATATTCATTGTTCTCATTTGTTTAACTATATCATTGAGTTTTACGGCTGTAAAGAGACTTCGAGTGTTCCAGATTCCTAAATGAGACACGTTGTATGAATATAAGCCAGTTAAAATGCAAATTTTTGAATAAAAATTCCAATAATTCTTATAGCCAGCGTTATTACATTTTATTACTTTCTAAGGATTAT
Organism: Pachyrhynchus sulphureomaculatus; assembly: GCA_019049505.1. NCBI lineage: Eukaryota > Metazoa > Arthropoda > Insecta > Coleoptera > Curculionidae > Pachyrhynchus > Pachyrhynchus sulphureomaculatus. The sequence goes on from CM032447.1 coordinate 143,694,057, forward strand.
CTATTATATTACTCTCAATTAATTCTCGGTAAATAAACTGCCCTTCTAACATTATACTTTATTCCAATAATTACGGCAATTGGTAATAATTGTCTTATTATTTATTAATACTTTACTACCATTGTCAATTTTTTTCGTGTATTAAAGCTGTCGATAATAGGGAAAGAACCTTGTACATTTGGCTTTTGTTAAGTTAGTATGTAAAACCCAAAGTATTCCAAGATAAGGTTCGTACTTTTGGTTGTTGCCATGGTGGTCGTACTAAGTAAGTACTCCTTTTTTTTTCGATAAAAGTATGGATCAGTACTATCTTTTTTTTTCTCAATATTCATTACAACGTATTTACTTGTATATATATATAGGTATACATATATATATATATATATATATATATATATATATATATATATATATATATACATATATATATATATATATATATATATATATATATATATATATATGTATATGTATATATATTTATATATATATATATATATATATATATATATATATATATATATATATATGTATATATATATATATATATATATATATATATATATATATCTATATATATATATATATATATATTATATATATATATACAGTAATACCCCGCTTAGCGCGACCCCGTTACGCGCGGTTTCACTATAACGCGAATTTCAGATTTCGCGCTCATGTAGTCATTAACTTCTCTATGGTCGCGGGGGATCCCCGCTTTCTCTGAATATTCTCTTTGAAGAATTGGGAATTCCCTGTCCTTCGACTTTGTTCTATGGGGATTTCCTCGTTCGTTTCGTGTGTTCATTTGTTCCGTAATGTTAGTTCGGTCGGCTGGCAGTTTTGTTTTAATATTTATTGGAGATACATACATACATAATTTAACCCTACGTTAAAAATGCCGCCTGTAAAGAAAAAAGAGCGTAAAAGCGTCACTTTGGAATTGAAGATGAAAGTGTTAAGAAGAATGGAAAATGGAGGCAAAGCAACAATTGTTGGGAGAGATTTTGGACTCTCAGAATCGACTGTGAGAACGATTTATAAAAATCGGGAAAAAATTAAAATCTCCAGCGAAGGTTCAACACCTATAAGTGCAACAAAACTTTCTCGTTCGAGATCATCTATCTTAGAAAGAATGGAGAAATTACTGTCAGTCTGGATCGAAGATTTGAATAAGAAGAACACACCACTAAGTCAAGATCTCATATGCACAAAAGCAAAATCTTTGTATGAGATGCTGAAAACAAAAGAAGGAGAAGGGAGTGCCACTCCGACTTTTGCTGCCAGCAGAGGCTGGTTCCATCGGTTCAAGCAGCGTTCTAATCTTCACAATATCCACATAACAGGCGAGGCGGCCAGCGCGGACATTCAAGCTGCAGCTGAGTTTCCAGACAAGTTTCAAGACTTCGTTAGACGAGAGAAAATTCCTGCTTGTCTCATCTTCAATGTTGATGAGACCGCACTTTACTGGAAAAAAATGCCATCTCGAACATTCATTTCTAAGGAAGAACGTCAAGCCAGTGGTTTCAAAGCTGCGAAAGATCGACTAACACTTCTGCTGGGTGGTAATGCCACTGGTGATTTCAAACTGAAACCTTTACTAGTGTACCATTCAGAAACACCCCGTGCAATGCGAGGCACAGACAAGACAAGTCTACCAGTTGTGTGGCGATCAAACAGAAAGGCGTGGGTTACACGGGAAATTTTTCAAGAATGGTATTCTAATAGTTTTTGCCCATCAGTCAAATCATACTGTGACAGAAATGGGCTTGAACCTAAAGTTATATTACTCTTAGACAATGCCCCAGGACATCCAACCTCACTTGATACGCCCAGAGACTTAAAAGTGTACGTAAAGTTCCTTCCACCAAACACTACGTCAATATTACAACCTATGGACCAGGGAGCAATAGCAAACTTCAAAGCTTATTACCATCGCCGCACTTTTAGCCAACTAATTCATGAAACTGACGGGGAAGGAAGACAGTCTATGCGAGAGTGGTGGAAGTCATACAACATTATGAAGTCTATTCACAACATAGAAGAGGCTTGGAAGGAAGTTAAAATGAGTTGTATGAATGGGGTGTGGCGTAATCTTTGGCCAATGTAGTGGAAGCACCTAGAAGAATTGTCCAGATGCAGAGACAAGTGCTTGAAGACATTGCTGCAATGATTGAGGGGTCTGAACTTGAAGATGTCACGGTAGAAGATCTCGTAGAACTTGTAGCAACGCACGACGATCCTATTAGCAATGAAGATCTGATCGAGTTACAGAATAATCCTATCTACGATGAGGAAGAACAAGTAGAAGAGAAAGTTTTATCTTCAGGGGAAATACAAAATGCACTTTCAAAAATTTATTCAGGTTTGGACATATTGCAGAGTATAGACAATAATGATGACCGTGTCTTGACCGTGTGTCAAACAATTAAAAACAGTGTTGGGTGTTATGAACGTATTTTACAAGAACGTAAACAAAACGTTACCCAAAAGACAATAGATGTATTTTTCCGTAAAAAATAAGAGTATGTATTGCATAAAGTGTTCTTAGAATTAAAGTGATTGATTAAAATGATTTGTATTTTTTTGTATTAAATTTTGACTATGTTTAATCATAAACCTCGATATACGCGAATTTCAGTTAACGCGATTTTTTTCGGAACGTATCCCTCGCGTAAAGCGGGGTATTACTGTATATATATATATATATATATATATATATATATATATATATATATATAATATATATATATATATATATATATATATATATATATATATATAATATATATATATATATATATATATATATATATATATATATATATATATATATATATATATATATATATATATATATATATATATATATATATATATATATATATATATATATATATATATATAATATATGTATATATATATATATATAATATATATATATATATATATATATATATATATATATATATATATATATATATATATATATATATATATATATATATATATATATATATATATATATATATATATATATATATATATATATATATATATATATAATATATATATATATTTCACAGTCACAAAACTAGTCAAAATATTTGTATAGTCTATTTTTGATATGAACAATATTTTAAGTTTTACTAATAAGTACCTTTAAACAGTATTAAAACATTTGCTTGCATCAGTCTCCCTGCCATTATTTAGCTTATATTTCACATATTAATTCCCTTGTAATGACCGAGCAGCATAAAAGACATTTTTGATTGTGATATATTAACGTAAATGTAAAATGATATGTATAAGATATAATCAATAAAAATGTACCGTAAATTAACCTCTGTATGCTTCGCAAGTGTACGATCAAAATAAAATTAAATTTAACAACGCAAAATGACCATACATATTTTTCAAATAAACATAAACTGATCATGAAATCACCTATAATGACCTCCGAAAGGCGGCTTGAGTCAAACAAACTACGGGTTCGACTCAGGGACATCAAAAACATACGCATCAATTTTTTCAGATTTTTTCCACGATTTTTTCTCTATTTGACCTTCAAATGACCTCTGGGAAAAGGCGTAAGGTCAAACAAACTACGGATTCGGACTCAGGGACCTCAAAAACATACGCGTAAATTTTTTCAGATTTTTCCTACGGTTTTTTTCTATTTGACCTTCAAATGGCCTTCAAATGACCTCTAGAAAAAGGCGTAAGGTCAAACAAACTACGGATTCGGACTCAAGGACCTCAAAAACATACGCGTAAATTTTTCAGATTTTTCCTACGGTTTTTTCTCTATTTGACCTTCAAATGACCTTGAATCTGATGTGATGAAGGTTAACCAACTCTCTCATCGTAATCAGCGACCCTAAAAACTCCATAAGGACCATACCGCTCCGAATGTTTTTTTTTAGATCAAATGTTGACCTGTGTAATTGTTATATAGTGCTATTGTGCTAAAGATTCTAAAATTTCAACGTATTTCAGTTAAAACCTATTCAAGGAATTTTCGATAAAAGATAAATCGAACCGGAACAGAGTTATAAAACATATCTTTACAATATGGATTCTCCATGAAACTCATCAGAAATGGTTTTTCCTCGAATTTTGCTGCGCTAGTCAGCTTATTTCTAATAGGCAGAACATACATAGTGAAAGTGGAAGATGCAGTCTCCCAGCGCAGATTAATGTCGGCAAGAGTATGGCAACCTCTACACCGACATTATCAGACCAAAATCAGACAACATTCAGATCGCCCTGTATGGAGATGATACAGCGATTTCAAATAGTGCACCGCTGGCCGCCTTCAGAAATGCATTAACAGAATAGAGCAGTAAACACGCCGATGGAATATTTAAATCAACACTATCAAAATACGAACCATATTGTTTTTGCATTCACTGAAGACATAAGTTCCTAATCTTTGACCATTAGTGACAGGTCTAGAAGGAACGAACCATGGTTGCAACATATATGGCCCAAGCTCTATTTTCTAAGCTCTATTCACTACTTAAATAACGCTCCGTCAGAAATAAGCGGATAATCTACAAAGCTATCGTAAGACCTTAGCTGTTGTACGCCTGCCAAACATCTCTTAAGTCTGCCCTATCGAAAGAAAAAAAGATACACATCGTACACAATAAAATACCCCAGATTATTACAAGCACACGCGGACTACAGGCCAAATCCTTGGATAGATGCAGAAAACATTCATATCCAACAATACGAGAAATGCAACCAACAGACAACACAAATAGGCTCAACGGTCGTAAGGCACTCCTAGCAGACACAACCAACTACTCAGGGGCATGATACTACATGGAACACCAACAAATGCTTTGTACAATAATCGATTTTATGTAACTAGTATTGCTTAAAATTCAAAGTATTAATAATGATTACAAAATAAACGGGCTTACCTGATCCAAAAAGTGATTCAAATAATAATCTACAAAAGAAATTTGGATTTTTTTTTTTCTTTAACCAGGGAAACACCAGCAGGCTCAGACATATTAAATAAGGCAACAAGACTTTTGGAAATCATTTTAAACTTGTCTAATAGCCCTTTTGTTGGTTTCTGCTATGTGGTTTCAATCTCTAGTGTATTACCTAAGTCTATTGTTACTGAATAATACTCTTGTGTAGCGGTGCACTTAGTGTAAATGTTAATTTGTGTATAACAACGTGAACTTATTAAGTTAGTACAAGCGTAGATTATTTCATACTCCTCTAGCTATTAATGATATAGACTTCCTGTTAAAATATGTGCATAAGAAATGCCGCTAAAAGTCCCTACATAAATAAATTTGGCAATAACAATAATAGCTCTATGAAGGTACAAATTATCTATGAACATTATCTACTTAAAGAGGTCTTCTATAGAGTGTGTTAATACCAAAAGTAAAAAACTATCTGTTAGTGACCTGTGTTTGGTGTAGAAGCAGATATAGCTTTCTAAAAAGTCATGTACAAATATTTTCTCATTAATTTATACATACACCCACATATATATATATATATATATATATATATATATATATATATATATATATATATATATATATATATATGTATATATACATATATATATATATATATATATATATATATATATATATATATATATATATATATATATATATTTATATATATATTTATATATATATATATATATATATATATATATATATATATATATATATATATATATATATATATATACATATACGTTCTGCCTGTCTTAAAAAACGACTAAAAGAACAACTTAAATAGTAGATGCCCAGGTCCCACCAGGATACCATCGCATTGGCTTAGGCTTCGTGAAGTTGCTTAACGTTTCCCGGCTGTATCGATGTTTCCAGACTGTGAAACCAAATAGCATCATGAGGTACCTGTGGATAAAAAAATTTCCGGCGGTAAAATAGCCCCCCGTTCGGATCTCCGGATTCTCGGTTTAGGTGTAACTTTGAAATCTCTCTTTTGTCAGAAACAACCTCTCTTCTCAACAAGAGAAAGTTCTGAAATCGCGAAACCTCGATGTTATGTAGTTAAAAATAATAACTCAACAAACCACAAAGGTTATCTGCTGCCTATATCGACTACCACGACTTCAAACACATTTACCTTCTCCTGCAGATACAATCGATTAATTAAGATTAACTATCCAAATGCTGAAATTGCCATCCTGGACGACTTTAATGTCCACAATAGGAACTGGCTTACATATTCGAGTACCACTGACGAACAAGGCCGTGAAGCTAAATTATTCTCAACCACTTGTGGCTTAATTCAGCCAACACGGATCCCTGATCGAGAAGGAAAGTTCGCCAGTCTTCTTGATCTGTTTTTTAACTACCAATCCAGAGATTTACAGTGTCACCGTAAATCCACCCTTAGGTTCTTTTGACCATAAACTACTTTCGACATCAAGTATCATACCAATCAGGGACAGAGAGGCGCCTAAACCACGTAAGATTTATCACTACAAATCTGCTAAGTGGGAGAAACTTGTGGAATATTTTCGAACTTTCCCTGGGTTAGACGTTTGTTTTGAATTCGACGACCCATCTGATTGCGCTAAGGAGGTTTCCGATATTGTTTTGGTATGGACACTTACATCCCTTTTTCGAAGTAATGCCCCTCCAACGGCACGCCTTGTTTTGACCAAACATGCAAAGAAACTGTTGTTTCTAAACATCTTGTCTACCGACAATGGCGTGAAAATCTTAACGTCATAAATCGTAACATCTTTATTCGCAGATGCAAAGAAATTATCGACCAAACCAAAGAAACATACAATCAACGAATTAGAAACATACTTCTTGCTTGCCTCAACAATTCCCGGTCCTTTTGGTCATTCACCGAGGCAGTTAGACAAAATTTCACCAAATCCACTATACCACCACTCATACGGCTATATAATTCCACTGCAACAACACCAGTTGAGAAAACGAACTTGTTGAGTGAACTTTGCTTCACATTCTACTGTTGATTTTCAAGGAAAAAGACCATTCCATAGTGCAGTCAAGGATACCCAATATTGTCATCAGGCAGCGTATCATAAAATGTATTTTAATGAAGAGAGACACCAACAAAGTTTCTGGCGCTGACGGAACACCTACAATAGTTTTCAAAAACTGCGCGAAGGGACTAACACCAGTTTTCTGTAGACGTTTCAACCTATCCTACTGAAAAGGAATATTTCCCTCCTACGCCACAGTTAAACCGATAACCGAAAAAGGCAAAAAGTCCTTGCCAAACAACTACTGACGCTCTGCTTTCAATAATATCGAAAGTCGCGGAAAAAGCTATCAATCAGCATCTGCTCAAATACCTTGAATGATTCAATATTATTAGCGAACATCAATATGGCTTTCGTAAACACAGATCAACAGGAGATCTTCTAAATTATGGAATCCATGTTTGCCACAACGCAATTGAACACTTTGGAGAGTCTCGATATATCCGAGGAATTCAATCGTGTTTGGCACGATGGATTAGTGGCTAAGCTACACTCTTCTGGTATGTCTGAAAAGTTCTGCTTATTGCTCTCATGTTTCCTCAAAGAGCATTCTTTATGAGTGGCAGTCGGCGGATTTCTTTCTAACACTTTCACTATCAACTCAGGTGTACCCCAAGGCTCCATACTGTCTCCTCTTTCTCATTTACGTTAACAATCTGCTGGAGAAGACCAGGAATCCAATCTACAGCTTTGCAGATGACAGTACGCATATCTCTTCATTCGGTTTGACTGCTCGAGCATCGGCTACTCATGCAAATATCCGAGACAGCAGGAAGTCGTTCAACTTAACAAAGATCTGGAAGAAATTCAATCTTGAGGTGATAGTAACCAAGTAGAATTTAATGCTACAAAAACCCAGGCGGCATTTTTTTCTAAAAAAGTTAACGTTGCTGTACTCGACATAGTTATGTCGGAGCACTCCATTCCTTTAGCATCGTCACTCAATTTGCTAAGCGTGAATTTCGGAGCAAATATCTCTAGGCATGAACATGTTGCTAGCATAGCAAAGAGAGATTTTCAAAAGCTGAGAATATTATTTCGAACTAGAAAGTTTTACACTTCACAACAACTGTGCTCAAATTTGACCAACTATGGAATACTGCTGCCATATTTGGGGCTCTGCACCCAAACATAACTGCATCTGTTACCTCGATTGGAGACCCGGAACGGACCAGCAACCTTGATTCATTGAAACATCAAAGAACAGTTGGCGACTTGAGTCGATTCTACAAGAATTTTCATGGAAAGTGTTCGATGGATTTAGTCCGCTTAATTCCTCCCATAGTGGTGTATATTATAAATAGACGTCGCGCTAATACTTCACATCCCTATGAGGTTCCGCTTGTTACTCTTCTTACAAACCTTTTCAAGCAGTCGTTTATATGGAGAATAATTGGATAGTAATTGTCAATCTATCCAAAACTCTTATAAAAATATATTTCAAAGACCCCCCCGTCAAATCAATCCAACTGATCTTATTGCTACTACCAATAACGATATTAAGGTGGGCAAATTACAATATATAGATGGGTCTCTTCCAGTCTTTATCTTCCTTATTTGTTGGTACAGATGTAAAAATTGCCAGCAACTTAAAAAAGATTAATTGTTTTTACGCTCTACAAAGATCTAATATTATTTATGGCATTTCTTGCCAATGTAGTTTGGTCTATGTCGGACAAACGACACAAAAGCTCTCTAAGAGACTAGCTCTACATAGAAGTGATAGAAAACATAAACCTAACGCAACAAGTTTAAGTTTACATGTCAACAGTACAGATCACAGGGAACAATACACTAACAGTTTCATTCTGGATCTTGAAACCAACTACTTTAGAAAAAGCTTTCTGAAAATGTGCAACATGAAAACTTGCAAAAACAATCTCAATCATAAGAAAGACATAGACGGATTGAGCTCTATTTATACTTATTACCTAACACAGAATCACACCAAACCAATTAAAAATAACTTAAAATAAATTAATTTTGAGTACAGTAAACGTTCCCTTTTCAGTTTCTAAATGAGTAGCGTGACTTATGAGAAGTTTTATAAAAAATAAATAAATAATTTTTTAATAAAAACATGTTGCCAAAATGCTAAGAGTCCATCCTTAATGAATATAAACTTGATGCTTTTTGTTGGCCTCCTGAAGACATCTAGCACCAACAATGGCCAGTGGCGGACTTAAAATCACTTATAGTGATTACAAAACGTTACGTCAAATATAAATTTAAAAATGGAGTATCACTGAGGCATCATGATATTTCCCACAGTTGGTTTTGGTTCTAAAACGAATTTTTAAAAGATGTTATTAGTATTACTCTACCTCTTAAGACCCTTATAATTCTCCAAATGTGCTGCTCTCGTGTTCTGTGTATGATTGTGTTCGTTACCTGAAATGCTTAACTTACATATGTAATTAGAGAAAAACCTGTTTGCATTTATGTAAGTGTACTATTATATAACTTACATAAACTTATATATTACACGTCCTGACGAACATCTTAATATTCCTTCTGTCGTTTGTTTACATTTCAGTATTCAAAAGAAACTACCAATTAGATAGTGAAATCTTGATTAAAAAAAATAAGAAGATAGGAGCTAGAGCCTAAAGATCTTTGATTGCTCATCTCTATTTTCTCATAAGGACGTTTTCCAGAAGTTAAACTTCCGATTGTCCATTACCAGTGCTATGTTACTGTCCTTCCTATTTCTTATATATATGTATATATATATATATATATATATATATATATATATATATATATATATATATATATATGTATATGTATATATATATATATATATATATATATATATATATATATATATATATATATATGTATATATATATATATATATATATATATATATATATATATATATATATATATACATATATAATATATATATATATATATATATATATATATATATATATATATATATATATATATATATATATATATATAACATATATATATATATATATATATATATATATATATATATATATATATATATATATGTATATATATATATATATATATATATATATATATATATATATATATATATATATATAACATATATATATATATATATATATATATATATATATATATATATATATATATATATATATACATATACATATATATATATATATATATATATATATATATATATATATATATATATATATATATATATATAACATATATATATATATATATATATATATATATATATATATATATATATATATATATATATATATATGTATATATATACACTAACGTGCATAGAAATCAGCCCACTGTAAACTTTTGACTTTAACCATATTTTTTTTTTAAATTATTCATCAGATCAAAAAAAGAAATGTGCTGTTTGAAAGACAATTTAATGTGAGTATAAATTTATCAAGAAGGCTTATCGTTTATATGCGTAGCAACCGGTAAACAAATGAAACGTGTTTATGTGGTGATTGTAACGAAAATAACAAATTAGTCAAATATTAAAATTATTGCGTTTGCAACTGAAATTTGCATATTAATTCGTTTTTCATAATCTCAGTAGTGTTTAAGTGTGTTTAGTTTAATGCATACTACACCACAAAAAGCCGCCCAAGTTTTTGCTTTAATCGAAAATGGACTTAGTCAGCGAGCTGTTGCTATACAATTGAATATGACACGCGCAGCGGTTCGAAGAGTGTGCAAACGTTATGAGGAGACTGGATCCTTTCAGAGGCGACCTGGAACAGGCAGAAGGCGATTTACAACCGCTCATGATGACCGCTTTATTGTGTCAACAACATTAAGAAATCGTTACCTTAATGCCGTTCAAGTGCAACGACAGCTCCGTTAGGTGCGAGGAGTGGCTATTAGTCAGTGGACAGTAAGACGAAGACTGCAGGAAAATAACCTGACCCCTAAAACACCTGCGATTGGTCCAAAACTTACTCCAGCTCATCGGCAAGCCCGCCTGCGTTTTTCACGGGATCATCTGAATTGGACGTTGGAACAATGGGGATCTGTTCTGTTCTCAGATGAGACCAGAATATGCCTCCATGGTAGCGACCGAAGAAGGAAAGTGTACCGAAGACCAAGAGAGCGATTTGCAGATTGCTGCTTTGAAGAGCGGAGTGCTTATGGAGGTGGTTCCTGTATGATCTGGGGTGCAATTTCTATAGGAGCACGAACCGACCCTGAGTTCATTCGTAGGGGCAACCGTGTTCACGGAAGAAGAGGTTTAACGGCTGCTAGATATATCGAGGAGATTTTAGCAATTTATGTGGTACCTTACGTCGACTACATTGGAGACGAATTTACCTTTATGCATGACAATGCAAGGCCACACACCGCAAGAATCGTGCAAGATTACATTGCAGAAGTCGGTTTTCGGGTTATGGAGTGGCCAGCATACAGTCCTGATCTAAATCCGATCGAACATTTATGGGATGAGTTAAAACGAAGAATTCGAGCTAGACTTCATACCCCAAACTCGATCGCAGAGCTTTTTGTTGCAGTAGAAGAAGAGTGGTTTAACATCCCTCAAGAAACAATAGCAAACTTGATTAGATCTTTGCCTAATCGTATGAGAGATGTTATTAGGGCAAGAGGAGGTCATATCCATTATTAAAAAATTAAGTTTTAAGTTTTAAATTGTCAATAACCCTATTTATGTTAATAATAAAAAAGCTTAATTTGCTTAATGCATTAATTTCACTATGTTAAACATAGGAAGTCGAATTAAGTTTTCGTAAATTTATACTCACATTAAAGCATATTAAATTGTCTTTCAAACAGCATATTTCTTTTTTTGATCTGATGAATAATTTTTTTAAAAAAAATATAGTTAAAGTCAAAAGTTTACAATGGGCCGATTTCTATGCACGCAAGTTTATATATATATATATATATTTAAAACTTCTGCTGGCATATTCTCTCATTCGTTCAGTATTCTGTTTTTTAATTCTGTTTGTAAACGCGCCGTTTAAATTCCTGCCATAAATGCTCTATGGTTTAACGTCGGGTGATTGCGGAAGTGTATGAAGCTACTGTCGCACATTATGGATCATCCATTCTTGCACCAAGTTTGCGATATGTTTCGGATCATTGTTCTGTTGGAAAATGTATCTTTTTTCGAGTGCTAATTTTGGACGCTTTCTCTTAAATTGTCTCCCAAAATGTTCAAATAAACATGTTGATCCATGGTACCATTAATAAATTTTCAACCCCTCCAGCGGACATGCATCCCGAAAGCAGAACACTGCCACCCCCTTGTCTCACGGTGAAATAAATTTTTAATATAGAATGCGGTATTCTTCTTTCTCTAAACTTTAGGTCTACCATCAGACCCAAAAAAATTTAAGTTTCATTACTAAAGATTATTGTTTCTCAAAATTCAGCAGATTTAGTAAAGTATTCCCCAGGAAAAGCCAACCGATTGTTGAGATTAGCTTCCGAAATTAACGGCTTCTTCCTGGCTACACACCCATTATAGCCTACCATGTGTAAACAATATCTCACTGTTTGTGAACAAACATTTTTCGAAAATAGTTCCTGTACTTCTTCTTTTAATTTTGGTGCACTTTTCTTGGGATGTATAATTATTTGTCTAAAAATACTGACTTCACGTGGAGTCAGTTTCTTGGGACGACCGGAGCGTGGTCGAATTTTATAGAAACCTGTTGATTTATACTGGTTTACGATGTACTGAACAGTAGCATGCGACTTTTTAACAATTTTTCCTATATTTCTGTACGATTTTCCATTTTTCCACTAATCAATTATGATCTTTCGAACTTGAAATGGAATTTCACAATTTCTCTTGCTCATTTTTAATACTATTTTGAAAACCCACTGCAACATTACTAGCAGCAAGTGACAGATCAAAAAGTATGACCGAAAATTATTCATTTGTTTTCAATTTAGCCAGTAATAGATAGCTTGATAAAATGCGGCTGATTATAACATGTTTTTTCAATGCAGTTCTTGAGTGTATGGAGACTTTTTTGACATTAATGTTGTTTACATTTTTATAACAATGATGTAACTTCTAAATAACATGTTCCGTAGTTGTTTTTAATACTAATCCTCGTTGGTTAAGTTTTAAATATTAATTTAAACATGTTTTCTCATAGTTCCAATTAATTAGTTAAACATAACGGAAAAATAGTATAGAAAGCAAGTGGTGGATGGAGACTTTTTGGACTGACACTCTCTCTCTCTCTTTATATATATATATATATATATATATATATATATATATATATATATATATATATATATATATATATATTATATATATATATATATATATATATATATATATATATAATATAAAATATATATATATATATATATATATATATATATATATATATATATATATATATATATATAGCACACAGAGCAAAAACATTGAGCAAAGACACCACAATATTCCAGGCGGAACTATACGCAATATTGGAAGCTGTAGGGATCCTATCCGAAAAGGGATACATGGGAGTAAGTATTAAAATACTCTCGGACAGCCAATCAATCTTAAAGGCCCTGAATAGCTGTACATTCACGTCCAGGCTAGTACTGGAATGTCATAACATGCTTAATGACTTGGCAATTCAAAATCAGATTACTCTGATCTGGGTTCCAGGACATGAGGGGCATAGAGGAAATGAGATGGCAGACATCTATGCAAAAAAAGAGGCTGAGGGGACCTTCATTGGACCCTCTCCATCCTTTGGATTCAGCAGGGGTCTCCTTAAAGAGGAGATGACGAAATGGACAAAATCCATAGTAGAGAAACATTGGAACGACACTAACGGTCTGGAACATTCTAAAAAGTTTCTGAGCTTTGATACAAGGAGGGCGGATCTCGCCCTAAAAATGGATAGGAAAAGCCTAAGATTACTGGCGGGGGCACTCATAGGCCGCCATACCTGCAATAAGCACCTATATAGAATAGGCCTATCAACCACGTACACTTGCAGATTCTGCGGTGAAGAAGAGGAGTCTATGGAACACTTGATTACCAACTGTGCGGCATTGGGACACAGGAGACCTAGGATACTACATGCCTATACGCTGGGTGAACAGGATCTACTAACGCTCCCATTGAAGGAGCTGGTCCTGTTCCTGATGTATTAAAGCCGTGAGGGATAAGGGAAAGCACAATAGATTAATGATGGTCGCAGTGCAAAGGGCCATTTTGGGCCACACTCCCCTCTACACATTACATTACATATATATATATATATATATATATATATATATATATTATATATATATATATATATATATATATATATATATATATATATATATATATATATATATATATATATATATATATATATATATATATATATATATATATATATAAATATATATGTATATGTTTGTTGATTTAAATGAAATATGTGTTTATTCTTAGCTTTACAAAGACCCAATTTGCAGTCAAGCTGACGTAAAAATAGACATCCATATTTCTGTATTCTGTTCTGTTTATTCCCACAACCATAAGATATTTTTTTTTTAATAGATCTCGTTTCTTTCATTTTGACAAAAATTCTAGCTGAGTTGTACGGCTTTTGGTTTCTATGTCTGCTTCACATGTCGGATTCGATTGTTCTTTCTTGTAAAATACTTCTTGCAACTCTGGCAGGTGTATGTCATATTTACTCTAGTAGACTGCTTGGCATTGGAATAGAAGAAAATAATATAAAGAAACTTTAATATTTTATGGAATGGGGAGAATAGACGGATAAATTAAAGTAGAGAAGTTGTTATGCCATCCAAAACAGCTTTAATTCTACTCCTTTTTTCTCTTTGTTTAAACGTCTTGATTATTATATAAATTGTCTAAAGGTGAAAATGGCTTCCAGTGGTGGTTATTTTTAAGTTTTTCTGTTACTTTAAATGAATATTTAATCAAATCATTAATTTTTATCAATTGAATATTTACTGTCTGGACCGAAACAGAATAATGACAATCTTTCCCATAATTAAACGATACAAATAGAAAAGTAGGATTAGGGTTAGAAAAAATAGAAAGAAACGTAAAGGCGAATTTGACATCTACAACTTGATTAAAATTAGACTATAAATAAAGGCAGTACAAGTGTTTCAATTTTGATGGCTGTCAGTGTCAAAAATTCATAACCAATGTCCTATTTCAAATACCACATTTAGATTTATCGGTTTATATACATTGTATGTATTGTGGTTTTTAATATTGAGAAAAGGTAACTTTTCATTATTTCCATTATTACTTAAAGTAGTCAGTAGGAGATATAACAAAAAATTTGAAATATGTGTCAATTTCAATAACTGTGTTTACGGAAAGAATTTGAGAGATATAATTTTACCAATTTACTTTTTTTCCCCTTAAAAATATCGTTGGCCCAGTATAGGAAAAGTATTATTGTGTATCCGTTAGAATGACAAATTCCAGATTGCTTTTGAAACGTGCCTTCCACCCATTTTCTACATAATTTGCGTACTTTGCCCTTAGGTCGTCTATATTGTTCCAAGTGGAGTGGAATGATTTTGTAAAGGAGAAATGTTTCCCCCGGTTTGCTTGTTAGAATTTTAATTATTTGTTAACTTTGAACATTATTATCGGCTGGTAAATTTAGAAAAACAAACAATCTCATACATTCTTACAACAATTTGTACTCCTAATTAAATCATACAAGGCCCTAAAAATAAAATATTTTGTCTTTTTTCATATATGTTTATTATTAAACTTACATATAAGCTTAATGTTTAGGTTTAGTGATTATAAATAGACCACCGTTTTAACTCCCATAGTTGTAGATTTAAGCAAATATGATCAACGCAGCAGTTATAGCGTTTTGAAGGAGTTGTTTTACGAATGTAAAACAGAAACAATTGCTCTTTGCGTTTTCGACTGTTGATCCAAATTTTGTATATATCACGTAGGCTGAAAAGTATTTGGTATAGCTACTTAAAACACCTTTTTTTGTAAAATTCGACTTTATTCATCAATATAGTCTCCTTCAAAGACGATACAATCAGACCAACGCTCTTCTAACATTTCTATACCTTTCTTGCAGAAGGATTTGTCTTTGCCTTCAAAATAGGCCTGAGATTCGGCGATAACTTCTACACTGGAGCCAAATCTCTTTCCCGCGAGCATGTTTTTGAGATCTACGAGTAGATAATAGTCGCTGGGGGTCAAATCTGAAGAATACGGTGGATGAGGAAGAAATTAGAACTTCAATTCCTGCAATTTTGCCATCGTAACCAGTTACTTGTGACACGATGCATTGTCTTGATGAAAGAGCACTTTTTTCTTGTTCATTTGGGGCCGTTTCTTTGATATTTCTGCCTTCAAACGCACCAATAACTTTATATCATATTCGCTATTGATGGTTTTTCCCTTGTTGTTTTTGGTCCACTGTGAGCAAACGCGGTACCCATTTCGAACAGAGATTTCTCATGCCCAAATGTTTATGCAAAATATGACCAACACGTTCTTTTCACGTCTTTAGGGTGTCAGCTATCTCACGCAACTTCATTTTAATGTCATCCAAAACAATTTTGTGGATTCTTTTGATGTTTTCCGATGTAACCGCCTCATTTGGGCGTCCATAGCGTTCAGCTTCATTTTTAACTATACGACCGCGTTTCAATTCAGAATAGTAAATGATGAGCCCCCGTAACACTCATTAAGCCATTATTTTGCTTGAACTGTATTTTTTCCCATCAAAAACAATGCTTAATCAACACACGAAATTCGATTTTTTTCCATTGTTTTAAAAATCTCTAAATTAGTGTCACTAAAAGCACTGTAATTTGTAAACTAATCGTCGAAATGTCATGAAATTTTGAAATATATCGTTTGTGGGTTGGTACTTCCTAAAAATCATATGGATTTTCTTGAAAAGGGCGACATCTATGTGTCAGACCAAAAATTTTCAGCCTACGTGTTGACACAAAATAGCAATGATATTTGTTTATATTAAGATTTTCCATAGAATTATGTTAAAACTATATGTTTGATTTGAAATATTTTTGAATTTTCAAAGTACTTTACTAATATGAAGACCAAGCGAAAACCAATATTCACCAGTTTTGATCTAAAAAAACACAGAACATTTTGTAACATATGCTGTTAAAGTTCTTGCTAAAAATATTACACGATTCAAAATACTTTACAGAACTCCAATTATATTAAATACTAGCCGGACTTGATTCACTACTATCGTCACTGCTTATTCCTTATGTTACCCAACGTAATAAAATATCTCCCATTATTTCTCCTTATTTCCCAATATTTCTCCTATTTCCCATTATCTCTACATAATTTCCATTATCTAGGCTTATCTCTGCTCATCTCCAATTATTTCTCCTTATCTCCCATTATTTCTCCTTATCTCCAATTATCTCACCTTATTTCCCATTATCTAGGCTTATCTCGACTTATCTCCCATTATTTCTCCTTATCTCCCATTATTTCTCCTTATCTCTCATTATTTCTCCTTATCTCCCATTATCTCACCTTATTTCCCATTATCTAGCCTTATCTCTGCTTATATCCCATTATCTTTCCTTATCTCCCATTATTTATACTTATCTCTCATTATCGCACCTTATCTCCCATTATCGAGGCTTATATCGACTTATCTCCCATTATTTGTCCTTATCTCCCATTATCTCACCTTATCTCCCATTATCTAGGCTTATATCGAATTATATAGAACATATGTATAAATTTATAAAAACACGTAAATCGGATAAGTGGTTCTCGAGTGATAAGCGCACTAACAGACAGACAGACAGACAGACAGATAGGCGTTGCATTTTATATATATTTTATTCTTTGCTACATGATATTGTTCCATATTTAACGCTTTAGGGAGTGTATTGCAAGAGAACGCGCTAGCGGCAAACTTTTCTCCGACTTAATTCACTATTATCGTCAATGCTTATTCCTTATGTCACCTAATAAAATATATCCTATAACCTGGCCAAAGAACATACGTATGTTTAAAAAAAAAGCACGTAAATCGGATAAGTAGTTCTCCAGTGATAAGCACACTAACGGACGGATAGACAGACAGACAGACAGCCGGACAGAGAGACATTGCATTTTATATATATTGTAGACATTCTCTGCTACATCATATTGTTCCATATTTAATGGTTTGGACTGTGTATTGCAAGAGAACGCGCTAGCGGCAAACTTTGTCCGACTTCATTTACTATTATTGTCACTGCTCATTCCTTATGCTATCTATCGTAATAAAATAAAGCCTATAACCTGGCCGGAGAAGATATGTATGTTTAAAAAAAAAAAGTACGAAAATCGGATAAGTGGTTCTCCAGTGATAAGCGCACTAACGGACAGACAGACAGACAGACAGAATACGTTGCATTTTATATATATTATAGATGTAATAAAATATATACCTGTAACCTGGTCAGAGAACATATTTATGAATTTAAAAAATCACGTAAATCGGATAAGTGGTTCTCGAGGGATAAGCGCATTAACGGACAGACAGACAGACAGACAAAAATTGCATTTTATATATTATAGATATAGATTATTATTATTATTATATAACCTGGCCAAAGAATATATGCATGAATTTAAAAAAATACAGGTAAATCGGATAAGTGGTTCCCGCGTGATAAACGCACTAATGGACAGACAGACAGACAAAGAGACATTGCATTTTATATATATTATAGATTATACATTACAGATATTCTTTGCTGCATAATATTGTTCCATATTTAATGGTTTAGGCTGTGTATTGCAAAGGCGCGCGCTAGCGGCAAACTTATTTCCGACATCATTCACTATTTTACGTCACTGCTCATTCCTTATGCAACCTATCGTAATAAAATCTAGCCTATAACCTGGCCAGAAAACATATGTATGTTTAAAAAAAAAGTACGTAAATCGGATAAGTGGTTTTTCAGTGATAGGCGCACTAACGGACAGACAGACAGACAGAGAGACGTTGCATTTTATATATATTATAGATAAAGTTTTATGAGTGCAGGCATATAACCCAGGAAAAGAGCAAATTACGTTTACGAATTATAAGAAATGATCATTTTTAAGCTAACGAAAATCCTCGAACGAGAGGGTACAATTTGTTAGGTTTGATGCGTTATATTGAACTTTCTTTTTTATGGGCCTAGCACACGTGCTGCAGGGAAGTCCCTAAAGTGCTACAGGAGCGCCACGTGTGCGAAAAAAGTGATTCACGTTGTTCTTGAATCGCTGTAAATTTTACTCAGTCCTGGGCAAATTATTCCAAAGGGAAGATATTCTCCATATAAAAGACCGCTTGAAAAGCGTTGTACGAGGAGTAACAAGCTGAACCTCATACGGATGTGAAGTATTAGCGTGACATGTATTTCTAACATCCACCGCTCTGGGAGAAATTAAGCGGGCTACATCCTTCGAACACTTCATGAAAAAACTTGTAGAATAGGCTCAAGTCGCCAACCGTTCTTCGATGTTCCACCGAATCAAGGCCGCTGGTCAGTTCCGGATCTCCAATCAGACGAACAGCTCTTCTCTGAATAGAATCCAACAAATGCAATATCTGTTTGGGGGCGGAGCCCTAAACATGGGGGGTGGTATTCCATCGTTGGTCGAATTTGAGCTTTGTATAGAATTAACAGTTGTTGTGGAGTGTAAAGCTTTCTGGTTCGAAATAATATTCCCAACTTTTGAGAAGCTCTCCTTGCTATCCCTGCGACATATTCATGCCAGGACATATTTGCTCCCAAATTAACGCCCAACAAATTGCCTAACGATGTTAGAGGAATGGAGCGCCGATGTCCGAGCGTTCAAAGTGAATGAAGAGATAAGCGTACCGTCATCTGCAAAGCTGTAGATTGGGTTAGCGGTCTTTTCCAGCAGATCGTTAATGTAAATGAGAAAGAGAGTAGGAGATAGTAGGATGGAGCCTTGGGGCACACCGACGTTTATAGTGAAGGTGTTAGAAAGAGCAACCGCTCGAGATTCTCCAAAGTGTTCAATTGTTGTTTCAAACATGTGATCTATGTTTACGAAAGCCATATTGGTAATCGCTAATAATGTTGAATCCTTCAAGATATTTTAGAAGATGCTAATTGATAGCCTTTCCCATGACTTTCGATATTATTAAAAGCAGTGCTACTGGTCGGTAGTTATTTGGCAAGGTCTTCTTGCCTTTTTTAGGTATCGGCTGAACTGTGGCACATTTCCAGCAGGAAGGAAATATTCCCCTTCTGTAGGACAGGTTGAAAAGTCTACAGAAAACTGGTGTTAGTTCCCTCGCACAGTTTTTGAGAACTATGGCAGGTATTCCGTCAACGCCAGAAGCCTTTTTGGTGTCTAGCTAGCATCCTAGACTGCACTATGGGAATACTAGGTGGTGTTTTTTCTTGGAAATCGACAGTAGAATGTGAAGCAAAGAGTTCAGCCAACAAGTTCGCTTTTTCAACAGGTGTCGTTGTAATAGAATTATCTGGCCGTGGCCCAATCTTGCATCGTTTAGGCGCCTCTTTGTCAGTGATTGGTAGGATACTCGATGTCGAAAGCAGTTTATGATCGGAAGAACCTAACGGAGGATTAACGGTGACCGTGTAAATCTCCGGATTGGTGGAATGGTGATGGTGGGTTAGAGTATAAAACTATTAGCAATTTAACATAATTAAATATAATAACTAAAATTTGATAACACTTAATAATAGAAAAATAACAGATCAGATTTACCCGTCTTGGACACTTTTCTATGGGACTATTTAAAATATAAATTAAAAGCTGAAAGAATAGTAAAGCGTCAAAGGAAGAAAATTACACAATTACAAATTTTAAATGATCATAGCTTCATTAGGAGCGATGATTGACTCAATCATCGCTCGTGATGAAGCTAACATGGCTAGCCAAACGCATGTCGAGTACAAAAATAAAGTATTTGGTGTAGTGGTGATATATACTGAGAAGTGTCATTGTGCCAAAGATTCCACATTCCCAACATAACTATAAATAGGCAAAAACGAATTTATGGGGAAATGCAATAATCAAAACGGCGGATATGTTATATATTTAACATAATCAATTTTAGTTTATTTTTAATAGTAATAAAACCGTACTTAGAATTAACTTGTTTTTAGTTTTTGTTTATCAGTTTCTGGAAATGTTAAGTACCTTGTATTATTATATTATTTTGCTTCAGTGTTGTTCCAGGTAAGATGGGGTTATATAATCTTGAGAAAATATTTAAACATATGATTCTTGTCTGCATTTCATACAATTATTTGTATTCCTTTTGTGCTTGCTTATTTTTAATACCAATTTTTGATAAATATTTCGTACCCTTTGTAACCGTTTTTATACTTACCCTTAGTTTTAGCTTATTATTATCAAAATCCTGAACGTAAACAAATGTCATTATCAATTTGCGTTATTGTTAAACTTGCATGGCCAACATGGGAAAAAAATGTTTTGAACAATAACAACATAAAAACATATATTGGCATCACTAGAATCAACAGTTCTATAAAACTTAAAGTTAATATACAGAGTGTCCATTTCAAAAGTATAAACTATAAACTCCCTATTAAATAAAAAACCCTAAAATTCCTGCATTCGATATTTGTGATGAACTGTCCAAATAAACGAGTTAAGAGTGGTCTACTTATAATCAACAACCCTGTGCTTATTAGAAAATTACTTATTTTCATATACATTGTATCAAAAATATGTACCGAAGCATTTATTAAAATGGAACACTTGGGCTTTTTTTTGGACGATTCAAGACATAATTTTCACATTACTCTTACCTAAATGAAATGGGTTCCTAGATTAATCGTTTCTTATTTCCGATTTTTCTGCTCAAAAAGCCATCTTCTAGTTTAACTGAAATAAATCAGGTCAGGAATCCAAATATGTATTTAATAAAGAAAATAAAAGTTTTTTTCAGTCAGTCCTAAGTAAATGAAAATCATGATACAAGAACAACAAATACAAAGAAACAATATTTCTATAAACTACAACAATACATATCTTTAAAACAAAATATAAATTTGTCTCCAGAAACATAATTTTCAGAGTGCTTAATTTTTTTTCCAAAAATTATTTTTGAACGATCAATTTGGCACCATCTATCTATTTTTTTTTTTATTTAATTTTACTAAAAACTTACTAAAATTGACATAGTAACGCAACTTGTTTTTAGACAGATAAAAGAAATGAAGTCCGTTTTAATGCGGTGCGCTATATTTTAATGTACAAGTCTACATTTGTAATATTTGATAAATTGTTGAGTATGTATTTAATAATTTTACAACATTATTCTAATTGAGGAAATGCAATGAAAAGTTATCCGTCTTGTAAAAAAAGTATAGTTGCTTTAATAATATTATTAATAAACAATAATGCTATTACCACAATCAAAGGTGATTTTAAAAAATAACTTATTTATTAAAATATTTCCGAAAAATTTCAGATCGGACAAAGTATTTTAACAAGTAATTTTTAAGTAGGTTGGTTCCTACAAATCAAACCCCTGGACATGATGACTTCGCAAACGTTCTTTTTTGTATGGGCACAACAAGCGCGCGGCGGAGAAATTTGAAGGAGTAGCGATTCACGTTAGAATTAAATCGCTGCAGGATAATTCATATTGGTGAAAAATAATTCTGTGCGGTTAATTCCAAGGAAATGAGGTTTTTAATATACAAGAGCTCTCGAAGAAACTAGTTCGAGGAGTGATAAACTGATACCGATGTGATGTATTGCTAGCTTGCACTGCTTGTCGAGAAATTAAACGAATTATTGACCATTTCGTATGAAAGTGTTTAAAGAATAGACTCAAATTACCAATTTTTCGTTATTCAAAAGCACAACCTTATATATAAAAACATCATTTCTTCCATGATGTGCACGCAATGAGCACGAAACATGATTATGCCAAAACATTTTTGCTTCCGAGTTAAATTACAATCTAACTGACGATGCTAACAGAACAAAATATCCTGACATAACAACAACCAAAAGACTGACTATCCTTGCCCATACCTGTTCTTGCTGCTTCTCATCTGTTATTTCTCCAAAACTTACTCAGTAGAAATAGTATGCATTAAGTCACTGAAAATGACCGATGTCAAAAAAGATTTATAAAAAATTTAACGTAACAAATCAAGAACAATATTTCCATTCCTAACACCTGTTATTGTTTTCAAAAAAAACTTGAAGTACTTTAGTTTAATAAGTACTACAATGTTTTCATAAATTTTAGTACTTACTACCATTAAGGATAATAATATATATATATATATATATATATATATATATATATATATATATATATATATATATATATATATATATGTGAAATTTCTTCTCCTCGGTTAAAAGACCGGTTATACCATTAAGGGCTGTAAATTAGTTAGTTTATCGTCTTATTTTTATGACTTAAATATTCCTAGGTATAACATATTTTACAATTTTAAAGAGCCTAACCTGACCTGAGTATGATCATGAATTATAATGTAAGTTCCAACCTTCGTTGTAATACCCTTTGCGAAATTCTAAAAATTGGAAAATACGTTTAAAAAGAACCTTTACAAATGTTTTATACGTGTTTGTTGAAGTAAAAGGTAAATTCTTTCTTTTATATTCCGTACTTTTTCTTCAAAATATTTTCCGTTTACAGTGACACAAAAAAAAGATTTGTAAACAATCAATTAGTTTTCAACTTAAGGACGAGAGCGAAGAAAACTTCAGAACAGTAATTAATAATAAACTTTATCATCGTTTCTCTTTGATTCTTTTAAAACAACGAGAAGTTTCTTTCTTTGATACTCTGGAGATCTATTAAGTTGACTATGATAAAGCTAAGCTGTATTAACAGTCAATAGTGCGTATGTTTCTTTATGGATGATGTTTTAAGAGAAATTACGTATGTTTATGTTTATATAACCTATCTCTTTTAATTGTGTAGTTACAATTTTCAGATCTTATTGAGGTTAACATCTTATGTTTATGATTTTATGACTTAGTATTTAGAAACAATTAGAGGAAGAATTAAATGACCTCCATGGTAGTCAGGAGTAGTAAGTGGAACAACGATAAAATTAAACTAAATAGTTCAAACAAGTTATAATTAAAACATATGCATTGATTGTACCTACAAATATTTTTTAAAATATATTTAGTATGCAAGTGCAAGTTGAACTTGCGCAATTAGTGTTCCGTACGTTGATTGCTTTTAAAATAAAAAATGTAACGGAAGTATAAAATGATCAGTGACTTTACAAAACACACCCCAAATGAGTTTTCAACAAAGTTTATTTCCAATCTTTACTGGAAATTGATGACCTTGAAATTTCTGTTTTTTTTTTTTTTTTTATATACCAGATAAATTATTACAGGTAATGCACTCGTGATAATTCTCGTTTAATCTACACCTCGTCGAGAATATTCCAGAATTTTTTCAAAATTTTTTAATAAGTACTTTTCGAGATAAGGCGGGTGGATAGCGATTTTTCGCGATTTTTTAAAATAATACAAAGAAAAGTGCGCGCAAATATTACATTATATATATATTTTTTACTCGTGTTTTCACAAGCTTTTCATTTGACACCACACTCGATTACCTAGTAAAATTTTTTTTTCACTTCCGATTTCACTCCCCAAAACTAACCCCTTAAGTCAAAATTTAACTTTCAAAACTACATGGCTCTGATGAGGCCATCAATTCCTATATTATTACCAAATTTCAACTTTCTATGACAAATAGTTTCGGAGAAAATCGGGTGTGACAGACGGACAGACAGACGGACGGACAGACAGACGGACAGACACCGAAGTGATCTTATAAGTGTTCCGTACGGAACACTAAAAATAGGAAATGGACTTTTTACTTTTATGAGCACACTTTTACTGTAATGATCCAGCGAATCGAAGAAATAATCGTGGTATACGGGTAGTCCGGGATCTTAGAAATGAACGTGAAATATCAAGACAAAACATTTTCATAGTATTCAAGGACATATATACATACAAGTTAATGTTCTGTTAGATTTTGGGTAATTTCTCTATAAAAATAGCATTTTTTTTCACTACACTTTACTAAACTAAACTTGTCTTATTTACAGATAAAATATTCAATAAATTTGTAAAAATTGTATATTTTCATTATTTTCACATACAGGGTTCTAGAATGTAAGAATATATTAACTTCGCCGGACTTGTACATAAAATGTTTTTGAATTTTGTAAAAGTTGTGTATTTTGGATGGTTTCTATTTATAATCTTGTAAAATATAGTTTTTTACGGATACTGTGTATCATTTCGTCTAATTTATCAGTAGAATATTCTATACCTCGTAAAAGTATATCAGATTCATTCCATTTGTGAGAGCAATGTTCTAGAACTTGGTAAAAAGTATCGATTTGATATTAGTAAATTGTCCTATAACCAAGAAAACATTCTGTGTATCTACCTATTGTAATACAGAATGTGTTGAGAATTTCTAGAAAAGTGTTGCTTTGGTTTTATAATTTTATATTATTATTTATTTTATTGGGTAGGAGAACCAATTTTAACATTATGAATTGAATTATTGTACTTCTTTCGTAAAAACCTAATAATTATTAACATTATTTGTATATTTATGTAACAGTTATTTATAATTTAAAACAAAGCATTATTGCGTTTCTAGTAGTACACGAAACTGAAAAAAAAAACGTGTTTGTTCATTTTTATGGTGGTTACAGTTACATCTTTGTTCGTGCCCGAAACAAATGCAAAGAAATTATCGACGAAATCAAGGAGGCACACAATCAACGAATTAGAAACACACTTATTGCTTACCCCAACAATTCCAGGACCTTTTAGTCATTTGCTAAGGCAG
Source organism: Pachyrhynchus sulphureomaculatus (assembly GCA_019049505.1). Classification (NCBI taxonomy): domain Eukaryota; kingdom Metazoa; phylum Arthropoda; class Insecta; order Coleoptera; family Curculionidae; genus Pachyrhynchus; species Pachyrhynchus sulphureomaculatus. Next base: position 143,719,989 of record CM032447.1, read on the forward strand.
TCAGTCAAAATTTCACCAAATCCACTATATCACCAATTACACAGCCATATAATTTTATTGCAAATCAAATTAAATCAAATTTATTTTGAACAAGAACAAAAATATTACAAAACAAATATAATCCAATCCTTAGTAATACTACTACTTTTGCTACTTTTTACCAATATTTAATACTTCAAATACTTGTTTCTACTCCCTCAATGAGAAAACTCGCGTGGAGTGTCAGTCTCAAACCAAAAAATAAAAAAAGGAAGAGTTCTCTAGTTGAATTTTTTGTCTTTTTTCTTTGAATACAATTTTTGTTTACACTGAAAATATTTACATGTAACTTTTATACTAGCAAAAAATCCACTAATCTAACTTCAAGATGATCAAAAAAAGTATTTAGAGAGAGAGTTTTATTTATCTGATTATGCACATTAATTAAGAGATTAAAATCATCCATTACTAGTACTTTTCCTAACCTATAATAATCCACCCAAATTTATCTCTTTTTGAGTTTTATAGTTTTGCCAAAACATTTGCCCCATTTACGACTATCATGGACTTTTTGTTTACATCTCGTTTCACCCATATTTTAGAGTCCCGCACCCGCACAAATCAATATCACCTCTCAGCAGCCAGCTTTCTAGTCTTCCTATAAAGGTCGAGTATTGCCGGGGAAGGATATTGATATGCCAATACTCACCCTTCCTCAAGGTATCTGTTAATGGCTGTAGTATAGATACTCCACTTTTGTGAGTTTTAGAATATTCTCCTTACGAGAGTAATTCTCCAATGCTACAATTTCTTTTTTAGATTATCGTTTTCTTTTTTCAAAACTTCTGTCATTTTCAGCTACATCAACACGGTTTTCAACACTGCTTAGTTCTTTGTGTAGCCTATCAAAATCAAAACGGTCGACTTTAAATTTATAGAAAATGAGTTTTGAATGTAGGCGAAAACTCGGAAAGAATCATCTACTTTACAACATTCCCAGTTGCTAGAATGTCAGCAGCAGAGAGGGATTTTCCAGCTCCCGTATCAGTTTTATGTAATTCAAGAGTGGTGGACTTGCTGGAAAATCAGCAATCCTTCTTTCTTGGATACAAGATTTACACTAGCATTGTTTGGTTTATTTCCTGATTGTAAATATTTAAGGCCTTCTGAAATGGTGTTTGAATATTTTTTATTTAAATGAAACAAATACAAACAAGGTTAGCATTGAATAGATCTTGATCCATTCGTCGCTAAGACATTCGTACAGTCTCTACACAGAATCATTTTTATGTGAAGTATTTAAAGCCGATTGTAGAAAAAATAAATAATTTTAGATCAAAATGAGTAAATAGTCCATCACAAAACCAGCAGATAACAGTATAATTGATAAATGATAGCTGTATTTACATCAAAATGAAGAGGCGAGTGACTTCGGCTATCTTCGTATACAGGAGACTAGACCATCTAATATGAACTTGACCAAATACAACTTACTCATTACACACAAAAAAAATTAAATATACTGACCGATTAATAAAATTAAATTTTAAAATTTTCAACACAAAAACAATTTTTTGTCTGAGATGCACAGAATATTTATCACAGCACTAAAACACTGAGCAAAAAAGAGAAACCAAAAACTACTTGAAATTATCAAAGAATTTATTTAAATTTAGAGAAATTTAAAATTATTGAGCCGACGTGCACTAGACGAAGGTCTGAGCCTGACTGTTGCAAACAACACCTGTTCAGAATGCGATCTGGTTGGGCTAAACTCTTTGCTTCACACTCTACTGTCAATTTCCAAGGAAAGACCACCTACCATTCACACAGTGTAGTCAAGGAAGCCCGATATTATCATCAGACAGCATATCTTAAAACGTATTTTAATGAAGCTAGACACCAATAAAGCTTCCTGCCATAGTACTCGAGAACTGCGCGTGAGAACTAATACCAGTTGTCTGTAGACTTTTCAACCTATCCCAAAGAAAGGAAATATTTCCCTCTAGCTGGAAGTGCGCCACTGTTCAGCCGATACCCAAAAATGGCAAGAAGACCTTGCCAAACAACTACCGACCAGTCGCACTGCTTTCAATAATATCGAAAGTCATCAAAAACGCTATTAATCAGCATCTACTAAAATATCTTGAAGGATTCAATATTTTTCGCGACCATCAATATAGCTTTCGTACACATAGTTCAACAGGAGATTTTCTAACTTGTTTGGAATAACACAAACACTTGAGAATCTCAAGCGGTTGCTCTTGATATATCCAATGCATTCGACCGTGTTTGGCAATATGGATTCTTGGCTAAGCTACGATCTTCTAGTCTAAAAAGTTTTGTTAACGCTCTTATGTTTTCTCAAAGAGCGTGCTTTACGAGCAGCAATCAACCGTGATAGTAACCGAGTAGAATTTAACGCTTCCAAAACCCGGACTGCAGTTTTTTCTAAATAATTTAACGATGCTGAGCCCGACATAGTCATGAGGGGCACTCTATTCCTCTAGCATCGTCACTCAGTTTGTTGGGCGATAGTTTGGGAGCAAAGATGTCTTGGCATGAACATGTTGCAAGGATTGCAAAAGAGAGCTTCTCAAAAGCTGACAATATCATCTCGAGCTGGAAAGGTTTACACTCCACAACAACTCCTAATTCTGTACAAATCTCAAATTCGACCAACGATGGAATACTGCTCCCATGTTTGGAGCTCTGCTCCCAAATATACACTGCATTTGTTGGACTCTATTCAGAAGAGAGCTGTTTGCTAGATTAGAGATTGAGATAACTAGTAAAATCTGCTTTAATGTCAAATCGATGATAGTTAAATTATGTACTACCTCTGGGAATAATAATAATAATAATCATCGAGAGGAGGGCAGGAGGAAGAGGAATCATAGACATCAGATCACTACACATAGAACAAATACAAGCACTTAGGAACTTCTTGCACACCAGCAACACAGCAACAGTGAAAGCAGACAAAAACTACACACCTCTCGACTTATCCCGGGCAGACCATCCAGCAGACACACACAGTCACACCCAATTACAACAGGAAAAGAGGAAAACGTGGTCAGAAAAAACACTCCACGGATAACACAGATACCACATAGAACAAGACCACGTAGATAAAAAACAATCATACACCTGGTTAAAGGATGGGCAGCTATTCCCATCATATTAGTCATATTAACTAAAATCTACCAAAAGCATATCATCAAAGACCCAACTATTACAGAAGACAGATGCAGGAAATGCCACCAGCAGAAAGAAACGATCGAACATATAACAAGCGGATGTAAAAAATAGCCGGAACGGAATACACAGTGGCAAAAGTAGTTCACCAAGCACTAGCCACAACATACAAACTCATAGAAAAAACAGATCCCTACTACAAATAAACACCAACATACATACTTGAAAATAAAGATTACAAGCTCATACAGATAAAACAGTCTTCGCCAGTAGACCCGATATTACTTTTCAGGTTAAAAAAGGAAAGGTCACCTATCTAATTGACATAGCTGTCCCCAACGATACAAATATCCAAACGAAATGGAGACAAGAAAAAGTCATCATTGTCCCCCTCATTATATCAGCCACCAGCCTTATACCAATAACATTCACACCACACTTAGTACAATTAGGACTCAACACAAACATACACAGAAACATTCAGAAGTCAGTGATTTTGAAAACATGTAACATTGTCAGGTCATTCCTTAATACACAATAGTAATAGTGTGCTTACTTGGCTTGGCCGGTCAGCCAAACATGGAACCACATTAATCAAATGTGAAAAAGAAGAACTTTTGTGTATAATAATCTTAATCAACCAATGAATTGAAATGTAAATTTCTTAGACCGCATAAAGCTGAATAATGCGAACTACTTAACGCGAACTCCTTTTTTACATAATTTATAAAATTGTAAAATTTGACCTTCGCTTAGGTATAAAAATTACAACCAGTTTATATAGTCTTAAACAATAATACGCATAAACTAATGAGAGAAGTACTAATATCACACTCGTAACATTAAAATCAATAAAAGCCATTAGCAAGTAAGAGGTAATAGTCACATAATAGCAAATTAATAAATATAATATAAAGGTAAGATACAACGAATTGTACCAAATACGCACACCTAGTACTCAATCGGAGGCTGACACAGCAGCCGCAAGCCGACAGAGTGGTTGGCACAGCCAACACTAAAGGCAGGCAGCGAGATTTGCGAGGAATCAACCTCAGACCTTATGTGGTTTAACGTAAAATAACTTAAAATAGGCAAAAAGCCCATATTTAAGCAGTCTACCCACTGTTCTCTTATTCGTCCATCCATCCCGAGACGCGTTTCGCCGTATCACGGCTCATCAGTCGGGCTAGGATCGACGAAGAAGAGAACAGAATTTTAAGTACTTTATTCCGGCACTTACGGAACACAACGGTAAGATACAACGAATTGTACCAAATACGCACACCTAGTACTCAATCGGAGGCTGACACAGCAGCCGCAAGCCGACAGAGTGGTTGGCACAGCCAACACTAAAGGCAGGCAGCGAGATTTGCGAGGAATCAACCTCAGACCTTATGTGGTTTAACGTAAAATAACTTAAAATAGGCAAAAAGCCCATATTTAAGCAGTCTACCCACTGTTCTCTTATTCGTCCATCCATCCCGAGACGCGTTTCGCCGTATCACGGCTCATCAGTCGGGCTAGGATCGACGAAGAAGAGAACAGAATTTTAAGTACTTTATTCCGGCACTTACGGAACACAACGGTAAGATACAACGAATTGTACCAAATACGCACACCTAGTACTCAATCGGAGGCTGACACAGCAGCCGCAAGCCGACAGAGTGGTTGGCACAGCCAACACTAAAGGCAGGCAGCGAGATTTGCGAGGAATCAACCTCAGACCTTATGTGGTTTAACGTAAAATAACTTAAAATAGGCAAAAAGCCCATATTTAAGCAGTCTACCCACTGTTCTCTTATTCGTCCATCCATCCCGAGACGCGTTTCGCCGTATCACGGCTCATCAGTCGGGCTAGGATCGACGAAGAAGAGAACAGAATTTTAAGTACTTTATTCCGGCACTTACGGAACACAACGGTAAGATACAACGAATTGTACCAAATACGCACACCTAGTACTCAATCGGAGGCTGACACAGCAGCCGCAAGCCGACAGAGTGGTTGGCACAGCCAACACTAAAGGCAGGCAGCGAGATTTGCGAGGAATCAACCTCAGACCTTATGTGGTTTAACGTAAAATAACTTGTGGGTGTATCGACCATTGCTGAATTCATTTGGATGGACAGAATTAGTAACAACAGCGTTCTCACTCTCATGGACAAGGACTTGAAGATAGTCACGACCATCAGGCGATACAAATTAGAATATTTTGGCTACATTATGAAACATCCAGAAAACTACGAACTCTTGCATCTGATTATGGAGGAAAAGATTCCAGGAACGAGCACATCGTGGCACAGGCAGTGGTACGGAAAGTCTACGGTTCAACTCTTCCCAGTGGCTGTCTATAAAACGATCATCATCAATACGGTAGCCAACATGATAACCAACGATCGTTGAATGGTTATGATACCCGAAGAAGAAGAAGGAAAACCCGGTCCTAGGCGAATTATTTTAAAGGAATGAAATCCTCCACATAAAAGGTTGAAAAGGATTGTATAAGAAGTAACCAACTGAACCTTGTACGAAGGTAATATATTTGAGCGACGTGTACTTCTAGCATGAACCGCTCCGTGAGGAATTAGGCGGGCTAGATCCATCGAACACTTTCCATGAAAGTACTTGTAGAATAGACTGAAGTAGCCAACTGTTCTTCAAGAAATCAAATTTGTTGGAGAATTCGGGGTTTCCAATCAAGCAAACAGCTCTATTCTAAATAGAGTCCAATAAATGCAGTGTATGTTTGAGGTTTGTCAGCAGAGCTTTAAATATAGGAGCAGTATTCCATCATCGGTAGAATTTGAGCTTTGTAAAGAATTAAAAGTTGTTGTGAAGTGTAAAGCTTTCTAGTTTCAAATAATAAATCCAACTTTTGAGAAGCTCTCTGTGCTATGCATACAACATGTTCATATTTGCTCCCAAGTTAGTACCTAGCAAATTGAGTGACGGTGCTAGAGGGAGTGAGTGTTCTTTAGGACAAACTGCCCCCTAGGTTTTTGCGGTATCAGTTACTATTACCCCAAGATAGAATTTCGTTCAGGTCATTGTTAAGTTTAATGATTTCCCGCTCTCTGCGGACATCCGCATGAGTAGCCGACGTTCAAAGTAAATGAAAATATAAGCATACGGTCATGTACAAATCTGTAGATTGCATTCCTGTTCCGTTCCAGCAGATCGTTAATGTAAAGAAGAACGATACTAGGAGACAGTATGAAGCCGTGAAGTATGCCAGCGTCGGCAGCGAAGGTATTACAAAGGAACACTTTAATTGCCACTCGTAAGGAGCATTAAACCCATAAACAGAACTGTTGAGAAGCGTAGCTTAAATATTAATCCGTCATGCCAAGCACGGTCAAATGCCTTGGATATATCAATTGCAACCAGTTAAGATTCTCTCTCTCTCCCTTCATTTGCTTTGGTCTAAACATGTGTGAGATAGTTAGAAGATTTCCTGTTGATATTTGCTGTAGGATAGGTCGAAAAGTTTACAGAAAACTGCTGTTAGTTCGCTCGTGCATTTTTTAAGTACTATAGAAGGTATCCCATCAGCTCTAAGCTTCACTAAATATGTTTTATGACACGTTGTCTGAAGACAATATTGGGCATTCTTGGCTACATATTGGCAATAGTGGGTAGTTTTTTTCTTTGAAAATCTAGAGTAGAATGTGATGCAAGAAGGTCAGCTAATAAGCTGATTTTCTCAGCAGGTGTTATTGCGATGGTATCATTCTGCCGCGTAAGTAGTGGTATAGCGGATTTAGTGAAATTTTGACTAATGGTCTTAGCAGGCGATCAAAAGGACCTGGAAACTGTTGAAACAAGTAAGAAGATTGTTTTTAATTATTTGATTTTGTGCCTTCTTGGTTTCGTCGAATATTTCTTTGCATCTGGTCCGCGAACAAAGATGTTACCATTTATGACGTTAGGATTTTCACATCATTATTGGTAAGCAAGATGTTTAAAAACAAAAGCTTCTTTGCATTTTCAATCAAACTAAGGCCTGTCGTTGGAAGAGAGAGAGAAATGAAAAAACTTTCATGCAAGCCAAAAGCACTTTAGAAACCTTCGTAGTGCAGTGCAGTCAAATGGGTCCTCAGATCTAGAAGAAACCTCTAACCACAGGAAAGTTCTTCTGATTTAGAAGTTTTGCAGTGCTAAATGTGGAGCGGTTTAGACGCCTCTCTATCACTGATTGCTAGAATACTTGATGTGGAAAGCAATTTATGGTTGGAAAAACGATGGGTTTACGGTGATAGTGTAGATCTCTGGATTAGTAGCTATTTACAGGTCGGAAAGACTTGCTAACTCCTCACCACGATCAAGAATCTATGTTGGTTCCTTAATAAGCTTAGTAAAGCCACAACGGATTGAGAATGATTCGGCTTCGCTGCCTTATTCGTCGGTCGGATTGGGTTTCTTAAGCCAGCTGATGTTGTTGATATTAAAGTCGCCCAGGATAACTTCGGCACTAATTTATCTCTAAATGATCGATAGTATCTTTAAGAAACGAGAAAAGTGTTTTAAAGTTAATACCATTTGCTGGGCTATAGAAGTAGCAGATACATCTTGTGGTGTTTTTATTTCGTAACCATGATTTGGTTTATTGTAAATTTCTAGCAGTATGTTATGATATATTGCATGCATGGTAACGTGTTTAGAATGAAAATTAACAAGGTAACAATATTACAAAAGAGCTTTAGAGAAAATTTTAAGTATACACTTAAATACTTGATTGTTTATTAATCTGATTCTCCCGAACTAGCCCCCACCCGGAGATCCGAATTTTACTACCCTCTAAGGGTTGTTTATAGTTATGTATCGGTGGTTCAAGCGAATTGACTCCATATTTATTCACTCTGTCTAAAACTACGAAAGCCTGAACTTTTTTCGTCGTTATTGAAACTTATGAGATATCTCCATAGGTGGAGGGGTGTTTACAGCCTACAGGGGTGAGTCTCAACCCTTTGAGAGTAATGTTTGGTTGTCACACCAGATTCAGATATTTTGTCCTAAGAGGTACAAGAATTTGTCCTTTTTACATGTTATTTAAACTCACGTTCGTTGTTTGAATTTTAGGATTACTTTTCAAACCCTATAAGGGTGGATTTTGGTTTAATTAATAGAAATGGCTTGCTGTGGTCTGAATGCATATTCTCTTCTCTAGACTATAAAATATCTACATCATTTTTCAGACTTTATTACACTGTTACTATAGTTTTACCCCAACTTTGTTTTGTGTGGCTGTGTAATTTATTTGACACGTAACAAGCTTCTAAAGAAGAATAAAACCCTAATTTGTACAAAAGCTTCGCAGTCTGTGGATCAATTTGATCCAATTTACTTATTGAAACATTCACTGGCCACAGACGTTTATGGCCCTGTTATGTTTTTTTGCCTTCAAAAAACTTGTACAAATACACACGGGAAAGATGTAGCTAAATTATATATTTTATTATCTAATGATGGAATTCTGCTCCCATGGTTGGGGCCTTGCTCCTATACATACACCGCATTTATTAGATTCTATTCGGAAGAAAGCTGCTTGCCTGATGGAGACCTAGCACTGGCCAGAAACCTTGATACCTTGGACATTGTTGGCGACTCGAGTCTATTCTACAAGTATTTTCACGGAAAGTGTTCAATGAATACATACTTACATACATTAAGCCTGTTTTTCAAGTCGACTCGAAACGTCTCCAATTCTCTCTATCCTTAGCTGTTGCAACCCAATTCGTCGACACTCTCTTCAGTTCAACCATCTATCGTGTGGGAGCTCCGCTGCGCTTGTCAGCTCTTGGACTACACTCTAAAAGATTCTTTGTCTATCTTCCTTCCACCATTCTGGTGATGTGTCCAGACCATCGCCACTTTCGTTATGTGATGCATTCTATGATATCGTCCACTACAGTTCGCTGGCTTATCTCTTCTTTTCTTATTCGATCTTTTAAGGTCAGGCCGAGCATCGATCTTTCCATTCGCCTTATCACACTTATTTTTCTGAAGTTACTTTAGTCAAAGTTAGAGTTCCTGCTCCATAGGTAAGAACTGGCAAGATGCATTGATTAAATATTTTCCATTTCAGGGAAACTGGGATGTCTGCTCTAAAGATGTTCTTTATCCTTCCACAAGCCGCCCATCCTAAGGTAATCCGTCTAGTCAACTCACAGGTTTGGTTTGTTCTGCTTATTTTGATTTCATGGCCCAGGTACATATATTTGTCCACTAGTGCTATTATTATCAATTTGTATCTAGTTGCTAAGAATCATGATAGTCATCATTTTACTTTTTTCAAAATTTATTATTAGTCCAATACGTTGTCCAACTCCAGAATCATTTCTTTGGCCCCTCCCAAATTTTCTGACATGATGACGATATCATCTGTAAAATGTAGATGGCTTAGTCTCTTTCCATCCATAAGTATACCTTTCTGTTTCCTTGCCAACATTTTAAAGGCGTGTTCGAAAACTGTAATGAATAGTTTTGATGATATGGGGTCGCCCTGCCTAACTCCTCTTTCTATTTTTATCTCGTTGGTTGTGGAATGTAGATTAACAGTGTGTTTGTGGCGTTGATACATATATTTTTTTATTATGTAACATTACCGATGACCGATTCTGCATTTTTGTAATGCTGGTAGCTTCACTACAAATATCAGCACTAAGGGTCGATTATATTCGATGGTTTTTTTCTGCTAAGGTTTTTAAGCATTACAGATGATCGTTTGTATCGAACCCAGAGTGGAAAACCGGTTCGGTCTCGGGGTTGATAAATATCAAGTTTTGCGTCTAATCTTGCTATAATTCAAGTGTGTAGTTTGTAGGGATAGTTAAGAAGGTTTGTAATTTTCCAGGTCTGCTATATTTCCTGTATATATATATATATATATATATATATATATATATATATATATATATATATATATATATATACAAACTGCACACTCGAATTATTTAGAGGCAAAACTCGACTTTCACCAACCCCGAGAGCATACTGATTTCCGTTATGAGTTCGGTACAAACAAGATTCTGTAATGCTTAAAAACCTTAATAGAAAAAAAAACCATCGAATATCATTGGCCCTTAGTGCTGATATTTGAAGATTTCAAAAAAGCGTGAAGCTACCAGCTATGCTAAGAGCAATACAGGAATGCAGAATCGGCCACCATCGATAATGTAACATAAGGCAGGGCGACAATGTATTACCAAAACAATTCATTACACTTTTCGAGCACGTCTTTAAAACGTTGGCAAGGAAACAGAAAGGTATACTTATTGATGAAAAAAGACTAAGCCATCTAAGTTTTGCAGATGATATCGTCATTATGTCAGAAAATTTGGGAGGGCCCAAAGACATGATTCTGGATTTGAACGACGTATCAAGGAGAACTGAAATAATAATAAATTTTGAAAAGACTAAAATGATGACGAACATGGTTCTCAGCATTCAGATACCAATGGCTAATAATAGCATAGAACTAGTGAACACATATATATATATATATATATATATATATATATATATATATATATATATATATATATATATATATATATATATATATATACCTGGGTTATGAAATCAAAATAAGTAGAGATAACCAAACCTGTGAGTTGACTAGACGGTTTACCAACAACATCTTTAGAGCAGGCATCCCAATTTCCCTGAAATGCATCTTGCCAATCCTGATCTATAGAGCAGAAACTTTAACTCTGACTAAAGCAACTGCAGAAAAATAAGAGTGATGCAAAAGGCGAAGGGAAAGATCGATACTCGGCCTGACCTCAAAAGATCGAATAAGAAAAAAGAGATACGCCAGCAAACTGGAGTGGGCGACATCATAGAATGCATCACAAAAGAAAAGTGGCGATGGTCCGGACACATCGACAGAATGATAGACGGAAGACAGACAAAGAAGCTTTCGAGCGTAGGCCAAGAGCTGACAAGCGCAGCGGAGCTCCCACACGATGGATGGTTGACCTGAAGAGAGTGTCAACGAATTGGGTTTCAACAGCTAATAACAGAGGGAACTGGAGACATTTAGAGTTGATTTGAAAAATAGGCTGAATGTATGTATATATGTATTTATCGAATACTTTCCATGAAAATAATTGTAGTTTTTCGATGTTCCAAGGTATCAAGGTTTCTAGTCAGTTCTGGGTCTCCAATCAAGCAAGCAGCTTTATTCCAGATAGAATCCAACAAATGCAGTGTATGTTTAGGAGCAAGGGCCCCCAACCATGGGGCCAAATTCCTGAATCATTGGTCGAATTTAAACTTTGTACAGAATTAACAGTTGTTGCGGAGTGTAAAGCTTTATAATTCCAAATAGTATTTCCAGCTTTTGAGAAGCTTTCTTTACTATGCATGCGACATGTTCATTTCAAAACATAAGAACGCAACTTAGCCATCAATCCTTTATGGTCGAATGCTTTAGATATATAAAGTGCAGCCTCTCAATATTCTCCAAAATGTTCATTGTTCCAAACATGTGTTATATAAGTCTAAAAATCTCCTGTTGATCTTTGTTTACGAAAGCCATATTAATGATCGCTAATAATGTTAAATCAATTTAGATGTTTTAAAAGATGCTGATTAATAGCATTTTCCATAACTTTCGATATTTTCCATAACTTTCGATATTATTAAAAGCAGTGGTCGATAGTTTTTGGCAAGATTTTCTTGCTTTTTTTGGTTATCGGCGGAACTGTAGCATATTTTCAATAGGAAGAAAATATTACCTTCAACTAAGAAGTTGGCTTTCTGAACAGATGTTTTTGCGATAGTATTATCTGGCCGTATGAGTACTGGTATAGTAGGTTTAGTGAAATTTCAAATAATGGTCTTGGCGATTGACTAAAAAAACCTGGAATTGTTCGGGCAGGCAAGAAGTTTTGTATTTAATTCATTGATTGTGCGCCTCCTTCGTTTCATCAATAATTTCTTTGCATCTGTTCCGGGCATAAACAAAGCTGCTACGGTTTATGATGTTAGGATTTTCACGCCGTTATCGGTAGGCAAGATGTTTAGAGAGCAACAGTTTTTTTGCATTTCCGGTCGAATCAATTCTTGCGGTTGAAAGGGCGTTTCTTCAAAAAAAAAGGATGTATAATTAAATACCGGCAAAATGACATTGAAAAACATCCTTGTGACAGTCAGATGGGTTGTCGGATCTAAAACACACATGTAACTAAAGGAAAGAAGATATTGTGGACACTAAAGTCGCCCACGAAGGCAATTTTGACACTTGGATAATTATTTTTTTAAATTATATATATATATATATATATATATATATATATATATATATATATATATATATATATATATATATATATATATATATATATATATATATATATATATATATAACCTGTAAGTTAGCGACTGACTAGTTAGAAAATAATTTGTAGAGCTAGTGGGGTTGCAGTCTGTTATGGGGGCCTATTACTACTCTTTGTTTATTATCTAAGTTTTCGAAATCAGTTTGTTTTTTTTTCAAATATATCTGAAAAATTATTTAAAGGCAATGTCAGACAATTTCCTGTTGTAAAATAAGAAAATTGTGACTTACAAGCTTGACTATCAAAACTTAAAGTCAGCTCCTGAGTAGTTAATATCTACCTTTTACATCAAAATTAAACAATTATAAAGGGATCTATTCTATCCTGAACAATCTTTGTGGAAAACTCACTTTTCTCCAGCACATGTCTTTTAAAAGCAATTTGAGGTTAGGTGGCGCGGTTTCATTAATTGTTAATGTCATGTGCTTACATATTAACCCTGAGAACTAGTTGTACCGGCTGTCTTTGTCGTACGTATCGGTCGTCTCAATAACAAATGATTTAAATATAAGTGATCAATATGAGTATTAAGTTTGCTATAGTATAATTGCGTGTGACTGGAGTGCTGTGACTTCTCACCATAAACAAAGTAAATGAATAACTAGACAAATGAAAGATCAGTGCGTAAGTTCCACTGGTTGTGTTGGGAATTATGGATTGAGGGTTTGCTAAGTTCTAAAGTATACATATATATTGAACTGAGATCTCCAGTATCTGATCTCTTGCTCATTGTGTGTGGATTTTTATGTATTGCTACCATTTTCTTTTATTGTATTTAAGTTCCTTAAAAATTATTGATACATTCTTATAATTTATTCTATGGTCATGATGAGCAACAAGATTTCTTCTCCAGTCCCTTGTAAGGACTGCAATTTGAGTTACGTGGACCAGATATCACGTTCCGCAAAGAATCGTATCACCGCACACCAGAGCGATGCCAGACTGGGGAAGAAATCTTGTGCTTTGGCAGAACATATTGTTGATCATGACCATAAAATGAGTTATGAGAATGTTTTAATAATTTTTAAGGAACCTAAATAAAATAAAAGAAAATTCTTAGAGATGGTAGCAATACATAAAAATCCACATACAATGAACAAGAGATCAGACACTGACGATCCCAGTTCAGTATATATGTATACTTTTAGAACTTAGCAAACCCTCAATCCATAATTCTCATCATAATCCAGTGGACCTTACGCACTTATCTCTTGTTTGCCTAGTTATTCATTTACTTTGTTTACGGTGAGAAGTCACAGCTCTCCAATTATACTATAGCAAATTTATAAAACCAATACAACAGGACAACAGGATAGAATAGTTCCCTTTATAATTGTTTAGTTTTAATTTAAACCGTAGATATTAAGTACTCAGGAGTGATGCCTGCTAACTTTAAGTTTTGATACTCAAGCTTGTAAGTCACAATTTTCTTATTTTAAACCAGGAAATTTTCTGACATTGCCTTTAAGTAATTTTTCAGATATCTTTGAAAAAGAAACAAACTGATTTCGAAAGCTTAGATAATAAACAAAGAGTTGCAAGAAGCCTTCATAACAGACTGCAACCCTACTAGGAAGATGTCGTCTACCCACTGTTCTCTTATTTGTCGAATCCATCTCGAGACGCGTTTCGCCGTATCACGGCTCATCAGTCGAGCTAGAATCGACAAACAATAGAACATAATTTTCGGTACTTAAGCCAGTACTGACAGCCAATAATGGTAACATATACGCGGAGATACGGACTTTCGTCTGTTTTCAGTTGATCTTACTTTAAACCAGATATGCCGAGGAATCCCTCGAACGTTTGTAACACCTGTGCTGAAATGTTGGCAGTCTGCTAACCACTTTGTAGACGAATGGCTGAAACGAGTCAGCCCTTCGATGAAGTGCCACCTACGAGGTAGGATTTATATCTTACCATTATTGGCCGTCAGTACTGGCTTAGTACCGCAAATTCTGTTCTCTTGTTTGGCGACCCTAGCCCGACTGATGAGCCGGCGCGATACGGCGAAACACATCTCTGGATGGATTCGACAAATAAGAGGACAGTGAGTAGACTGCTGAAATACGGACTTTCGTCCATTTTAAGTTGTTCTTACTTTAAACTATATATATATATATATATATATATATATATATATATATATATATATATATATATATATATATATATATATATAATACATATATATATATATATATATATATATATATATATATATATATATACAACAACTTAAAATTTGCTGCTGACATCGCACTTTTTGCCGAAAACATAGAATTGAAAAAAATGCTCCAAGAATTACAAACTGAAGCAAAAAAGGGTTGGGCGGCTTACGGTAAAATGAAGCAAGTCTTTTAGTCCAAACTGCATTTAAAACTTAAAAGTAAAGTATATGACGAATGCATTCTATTAGTAACAACATATGGTAGCTTAATTTACGTTCTGACACGGAAAGTTATTAGAAAGTTGCAAGTTCACAGAGAGCAATTGAAAGGAAAATCCTAGGTATAACACTTAGGGACTGCAAACCAAACTATTGGATTAGGAAAAAAAACAGAGGTCCACGACATAATTTAAAGAATATCTTTCCTCAAGTAGAACTGGGCTGGCCATGTGGCCAGAAATACTGATAACTGAAGCGGAAAAGTGACCAGATCGAGACCATGGGGAGAAAAAAGAAAGTACTGGCAAACTTCAACAACGTTGGTATGACGATATTAAAAAGTCAGCGGGGCTCAATTGGTATCAAATTACTCAAAACAGGGACATATAGTGGATGAGAGAGACCTATATCCAAAGGATAGAGAATGGCTATATATATATATATATATATATATATATATATATATATATATATATATATATATATATATATATATATATATATATATATATATATATATATATATATATATATATATATATATATATATATACGCAAAATCGTGAATACAGTTCAAATTGTCCATATTCTATCAATGTTGAAGTATGCAGTAAATATTTCATTTAATTTACCGTCCTTCTAATTTATATTTTTATCATTTGTGCACCGAAGTATATTAGAATATTGGACTGAAAACAAAGATTAGATACATGAACAAATATTTCGATAGGGAAGAACCTGAAAATGACGAATATTAATTGTAATAATGTGAAATACGAGTCTAGTATTGTCTGTTTGTTTGTAAAAACATGACTCCGAAATAGATATTACCGATGAACTTTCTATGTATTAGAAATTCGAGGAACCAGTAAATGCTGCAACAGACTACTGAAATTATTAACGACGATCACAAAGCTGTTTTATTTTTGAACGGATATTTGAGCATACGCAATTTCATAAAGGTATTCCTTGTTAATCCTTGTTTACGGATAACGGAATGAAAAAATTGCCAGAGGAAAGTAATAGTAGTAATAAATTAGATTTCGTTATATTAGCTCTAGTACAAGCGCTAATATTAACTATAAAGCAAATCCCGGAGGTATTAAAGAAAATAACACAGGAGCACATTATTTATATTAAAAGGTTTACGACCTTATGAAACGATAGATTTTTTTCTTTCCAGATATCAAAGACAGATTGTAAACGCCTTCATATATTTTTTTTTCAAATAAGGAGATGACTGAAAAACAACACAGTGATACAGGACAAGCGCTGAAGTGACTGTTACTATCTGATACTACCTCAAAAGTTTGAGAAAAACGCAAATATTATCATAACTTTTTTTATTATGGCTCAGCTAGTTTCAGTACCATACAATCCACTATAACCAGGGTCCGTGTAATTCCCTTGTGACTTCGATAAATCTATTTTTAGTGTTCCGTACGGAACACTTATAAGATGACTTCGGTGTCTGTCCGTCCGTCTGTCTGTCCGCCCGTCTGTCTGTTACACCCGATTTTGTCCAAAACTATTTGTCATAGAAAGTTAAAATTTGGTAATCATATAGGAATTGATGGCCTCATCAGAGCCATATAGTTTTGAAAGTTAAATTTTGACTTAAGGGGTGAAATTTTTTTTTTTTACTAGATCATCGAGTGTGGTGTCAAATGAAAGCTTGTGAAAACGCAAGTAATATATATATATATATATATATATATATATATATATATATATATATATATATATATATATATATATATATATATATATATACATATATATATATATATATATATATATATATATATATATATATATATATATATATATATAATGTAATACTTGCGCACACTTTTCTTTGTATTATTTTTAAAAAATGGTGAAAAATTGCTGTCCCCCCCCTCCCCCCCCCCCTTATCTCGAAAAGTACTGATCAAAAAAATTCTGGAATATTCTCCACGGGGTGTAGATTGAACGAAAATTATCACGAGTGTATTACCTTTAAAAAATTCAAGGTCATCAGTTTTCAGTAAAGATTGGAAACAAACTTTGTTGAAAACTCATAAACATCCAAAAAAATCAGTTTGTGACAAAATGCTCAATTTTATATTCGCGCCTCTCCCTGAAGCTGCTATTGTTAACATATTAGAGCGATGTATCGTATATGGAAAAACCAATCAATTTTTAATAAATATTCATATAAAAATATGTGACAATATTATCTTCTCCACGTCAAAAATATCCTATGACTAATTGGATCAAAAGTCGACATATTTCAGGAAGATAGAGATGACCTTGCACTATCTTCATTAACATCATCATCATCCATTCTTTATAGCGTTGTACGCCTTTTGGTCCCTTTTCTCCAGTCTTCTCTATTTTCCCAGTCTCCGTAGCTTAGATAATTTAAAGAATATCTTTCCTCAAGTAGAACTGGGCTGGCCATGTGGCCAGAAATACTGATAACTGAAGCGGAAAAGTGACCAGATCGAGACCATGGGGGAGAAAAAAAAAGTACTGGCAAACCTCAACAACGTTGGTATGACGATATTAAAAAGTCAGCGGGCTCAATTGGTATCAAATTACTCAAAACAGGGACATATAGTGGATGAGAGAGACCTATATCCAAAGGATAGAGAATGGCTATATATATATATATATATATATATATATATATATATATATATATATATATATATATACATATATATACATATATATATATATATATATATATATATATATATATATATATATATATATACATATATATATATATATATATATATATATATATATATATATATATATATATATATATATACGCAAAATCGTGAATACAGTTCAAATTGTCCATATTCTATCAATGTTGAAGTATGCAGTAAATATTTCATTTAATTTACCGTCCTTCTAATTTATATTTTTATCATTTGTGCACCGAAGTGTATTAGAATATTGGACTGAAAACAAAGATTAGATACATGAACAAATATTTCGATAGGGAAGAACCTGAAAATGACGATATACATTCCTTCGGATAATCTCCTCCATTCTTTCAACGCTTTGTCTATGTAGATATTAAATAATGTAGGCTAGAGGCAACATGCTTGTCCTAGTCCTTTGTTAACTGGAAAGCTTTCTGACAAACTAGTCTTTTAGTTTTATTTTTGCTCTTTGATCTTTGTATAGCTGCTGGATGGCTTTTATTATTGTAATATTTATTCTAGTACCTTCTAGTACTTGCCATAATCTATTTAGAGGGAACATATCATATACTTTGGATAGATCAACAAAGAGAAGGTGTGATTCCCTGTTTGTTGCTACCCTTTTTTCGTGCAGCTAAGTAATTGTGAAAATATGGTCTACACACGATCTCCCGTCCTAAAACCTGCTTGCTGTTCTAGTTCATATGTCGCATATTCTTCCTCTATTAGTTGTTTGAGGACTTTTCCGTAAATTCGACTCATAGAATTAGTTACGGCTATACATCGTAGTTGGAGCATTCGTCTTTCTTCCCTTTTTTGTATACGGGCGTTATCCAGGTCTCTCTCCATGCTTGTGGGATGTCTTCTCCGTTCACCAATCTAGCAATCAACTCAGTTAGAAATGATACTAGCTTAGTAGTGCCATGTTTAAACATTTCTGCAGGGAGGCCTTCTGGTCCGCTTGCCTTTCAAGTCTTCATTGTCTTTACGGCTTTCCATACCCTGTCTCCTGTTACTTCACTGTATTATCCTGTAGTCTCTAGGGCCGCCGACAGTTCTTCCATATATGATGTTCTGGTTTCAGTGAGCTCATTCTCAAAATGCTCCTTAAACCTTTCCAGTTGTATGGGATGAATATTTGTTCGATTTGATGTATTTGACCTTAGTGTCTTAATAAATTTCCATGTCGCCCTTTGTTTTGCTCCTCCAATGTATGTATTAACTTCGCTACATTTCTTCTCCCAGGTTGCACTTTTATTCTCCCATATCATCCGTTTAAACCTGGCTTGTTCGTGTTTATAGACGATCTTGTCATTTATGTTTTTTGTTGTCAGCCAGCGAGTATAGGCTTCTTATTTTGGTTGGTTTTTTGATGTTCTAGTTCTGGATTCCAGCTTATGTCTGTATTCTTTTTTGGTGGTTTTGGTCTTTCCCCCAGCGCCTCAAGAACTGCCTCTCGCATGGCTAGAGTTATGTGATCATACAGTTTATCAGTTGATTCTGCCAAAACTTGTATTTGTAGCTTTTGATCTAACCTGTTTCTGTAGAGGTATCTTGTGCTTGCTTCCCCTCTTCGCTTATCTTTTTATTAGTTAGTTTGTTAATGTGTGTGATTCTAAACGGAATTTCCATCTTAGCTACCAGTAAGTGATGGTCTGAGCCACAATCACTGCCTCTATATACTCTTGTGTCTTGGACGTGCCACTCAGTTTTCTGTCTTACTATGACATAGTCTATTATTGATTTTAATTCTCTAGTGCCATTTATATTGAAAGAATCCATTTAGCACTTTTAGGTTATGCTGTTTCGTTTATTGTTTGTTTGCCAAATCTTCCTATGCATTTATTGTCTTCCTTCGAGCCCGTTCGAGCATTTAAGTCTCCGTTTTTCTTCGGATATTGCATAAATTTCAATAATAAGTATACAATATAAATGAAGAGTTTAAAGGGTAAAGGGAGGAGTTAGAGGGGCGCTATGTGTTTTTTTTTTCAGACATCTTGGATTCGAGATTCTATTCATTATTTTCAGTTCTAATAGAAGACCTGAAAGGAGTGCCTATCTTTAAATATATAATTTCAATGCCATTATAGAAATTTCTCTTTGGTTTTGGTTAAGATAGTGAACAAAAGTTCAGCATATAACTTATAGTAAAACATATAAGGTAGCTAAATGGATTGGGGAGGGGATTAGAGGGGTTGTTGCTTTTATATCGTAATATATGCTCATTTGAGTGTTCTTGGTGTCGAAAAATCTGATAATTTGAAATATTTTCTTGCTTCCAATTTTATCACTAACCTTTCCTACGCATAACTTTTCTTTATTTATGGCTCATCATACGAGTAAAGTACCTATTGTGTAAAATATCCACCTGTAATGTTTGGATTAGATTATTCGTTAACGTGAGAGTTAGATCAATATTTATTTTAGAACTGAGTATTTTGCAAAGAAAATATTTAAAAAATATCAGTTTTTTAAGTTACCATGATCAGGCACTAACTTACCACTAGAAGAGTTAAGAATAACTTGAAAATATAAATTAGCTTGAAATTTTCTTTACTTCGTCATTAATCAATGTATCAAAAAAACGTTTAAAAAAAAGTTATACGGCGTACAGGTTGACGTTGACAATAAAATCTTTTGAACTATCAGTTCGAAGAAATTACGCCACCTTAAATTTTTTTAAATGGATGTTATTTTATTTTTGAATCCTGCTAAAAATTCTAGATATTATTTGTCAAACATACCACTTGTGTAAATTGAACTGTTTTGGAATTATTGATATTTAAAATTAAGAAGTTCGAATAAAAAAAAATTAAACTACCTTGTGTCAAACATTTACTGCCAGGTAACGATTTAACGCATCAAGAATGACTTATTGACGAAAACGTTTATTGTTTCTTTATCAATAATTCCAAAACAGTTCAATTTAGACATAAAGTATGTGAGACAAATAATATTTACAATTTTTAGTAGGACTCAAAAATAACATACAGGGTTTTCCATTTAAAAAGAATTTAAGATGGCATAATTTCTTGGAACTGACAGTTCAAAAGATTTTATCGTCAACGTCAGCATCTACGTCGTATAACTTTTTTTTAAATATTTTTTTGATACACTGATTAATAAATGCTATGGAAACATTATACCATACATATGGGGCACCCTGTATATATATATATATATATATATATATATATATATATATATATATATATATATTATATAAGAAGAGTATGCCAGGATAATACGCTCTCTCCCAAGCTTCTAGAAAGTATTGTACAATCAAGAAATTGGGAAAAAATGGAGTTTCTCATTGAATTGAATTGTGAAAAGTTAAATCACGTTTGTTTTGTTGACGACATTATTTTAACAACAGACAACATGCGAGAAGCACAAACTATTGTGCACATGCTTCAAAACGCTTCAGGAAGGGTTGATTTAAAAATCAATCTCTCCAAGACTCAGTTTATGACAAATCTTGTATTAAAGTACACCGATGTAAATTCCTAGGACATGAAGTCAACATAGGACGAGACAACCAAATACATAAAATTCAGCGGAGAATAGGCCTCTCTTGGACGGTATATGGAAAAACTGGGCAATGTTAAATCTAATTCTCCGATGTGTTTAAAAAGAAAGTTTTTGACAGATGCATACTACCCGTTCTTACGTATAGAGCCGATACACATTGACGAAGGAAAATATCTACAAAATATGTGCCATGCAAAGAAAAATGGAGAGGTTAATGTTGGGCGTTACTCTTAGGGATCACATCCCAAATCACATTATTAGGAAAAGAATGGGAGTACAAGACGCAGTCAAATTCGTTCTATATCTTAGAAGGAACTGGGCTGGACATGTTGCTGTGTTTAACGATGGACGATGGATAAAAAAATTATAGTGGGGCGACCAAGATCCGAAACCTATCGAACTATGGGTAGACTACTAAGTTCGTGGACAGATGATTTGAAAAGAGTGACTGGAAATTGGGTACAAGTGGCTCAAAACAGAAAAAGGTGTTCAGACTTGAGAGAGGTATATATATATATATATATATATATATATATATATATATATATATATATATATATATATATATATATATATATATATACCGGATGTTATGGAATTCACTGCATATAATGGAACGGGTAGCTCCTTGTAGCAAGGCCGATTGCAAAAAATTCACCTTAAATAGCGGATCTCAATAATAAAAGAAAAAAATCGACCCTAAAAATATGATCTACAGTGTTGTCAGATTTAGCTAGACCTTTCCCAATAAACTTAGTAGAAAAAAAAAATAAAAATATTCAATATTTTCATCTTGTGAAAATTCTTAGCCAAAGATTTTAACTCATTTATCCCGGAATGGTTTCTTTTATTGTAAGAGTAACTACTACTACAACACTATAATCTGTCTAAAACGAGGCAGAGGAGAATCTAATGCACTAAACCTAAGCAATTATTCAAAAAACAAATTTAATAAAAAGAAAATATAAAAATTTTTTACTCTTTAAAATAATTCCTTCGTGACACCAAGAAATTCATCACACAAATTTTATATTTCGATAAAGGAGCACTGTAGAAAATTATAAATCTTTCCAAATCCAAAGTCGAATTTTGTTAAAACATCAATTAAAACGTAATAATTTTAACACATTTAATGCAGTAAAATTTAATTTCTTTGTACTTTATTTATTTTAAAACCTAGGTCCCAAGAAAACAATTATTTACTAGCGCTAGGATCGTCATTGACCTTGAGACAAGCAGTTGGGGGTGGGGATGGGATTAGATTAGAATGTAGCAATATATTCCGAGACTGCGAAGGTAGCTTTAGAGGAAAGTTTTCTTTTTTCCCAACAGCTTACTGAGCAATTTGTTAGTTTTCATTACTGATAATAATAGAAGTGTCTTGTAAAATCGACGTGCTTTAATTACTTGAGTTTGTTTGAGAGAGAGAGAGAGAGAGAGAGAGAGAGAGCATTTATATTTTCAGCTTCTTTAAACAAATGTTCAGGAAAGATGTTTCTCATCAAGAGTCAAATTGCAGCCGCTTTAAATCTGTTCGCAATGGTGTCGACGAGAGCAGCTGCTGGTAAGCTTCTGCAAATAAACTTGCAACTTGATATTACGTTACTTGACGACCTGGATTTGTTTCATCGATTCTACAAATAAGTTGGCGCGGCGCCACTGTAGTGTGCGGTCTACTTGCAAATTTTAATTGTTGCGTGCGGCCTACTTGCAATAAATACATTTCTAAGCAAAGCAAAAAAATAATATTGTAAACTTCGTTATTAATAACAATGACAAGTTGCTAATACGTATATTTCAAAAGAAGTTATACTTTTGCGAGATTTTTATATAAATATCACTTTTGACGAAGATGCAGCCGTGACTTTTTTGCAAACGCATAATCTTGCAGAATGACGAAAAAAACATCTGTGATATATGTGGTGCGGAAATGCAAAGAAAAAGAAAACGCGATCGCGGAGGAGCTTTTCGTCCAGTCTTATATTGTCCTACACAAACAACAAAATCGTTTAGAAGCGGAAATGAATCCTTTCATTATATGGATTTAAACGACAAATTACATTGTAATTTAAGCTTATGTCATATTATATAATTGGTGTTTATGTTTGTGCACATTTCGAGTACAATATGTGAAAAACTGACTGGAAGATCGTCACATACCATAAATAATTATTATAACATGTGCCACGAAGTGTGCTCCTCAATTGTGTTAGTCAATTGCAGAGGGCAATTAATTGGCAGCAACGACAATCCTATACAAATTGATACGCGATTCGCGGGTTGTCGAATATGTAACCGGGAAAGGCTCCTACAAGGTAATCAACAACTTCAATCTACAGATAGCGATGCACCGGTGCAAAACAATCGAAACCATGGTAGACAAATAGATGGACTCTAGGTTTTTGGTTTGAAAACAAAACGAGAAGTACGACATTTTATTGCGGAAAGGAGAGATAAATACACATTAATGCCAATTATAGAAAGAGAGGTTCAATTTCAACCTGTTATTCATTCAGACGAGTATCCAGCGTATAGGAATCTTGGCAGACGAGGCTTCGACCATCAAACCGTTAATCACAAGCAAAACTATGTTGATCCGCTCACAAGAGCTCATACACAAGGTATTGAACGGTCGTGGCTAGATGCCAAAATTTACATCTTAAAAAATGAAGGGAATACCATTAAACCATCTTCAATCACATCTAAACCATTTATCCTGGGAGATATCAAGGAAGAATGAAGACGACCAATTTGTAAGCTTTTTAAAGGATACTCCGTTTAAAGATATTAGTAAATATATTGCTAATAAAATCATTATTAACAACAAATTGTTCGTCTTATCAATTATTATTGTTTAGCAATGTTATAGCAGAGTAGATTTCAAATTTTTTGGTAGACCGCACGCTGAAGCGGCACCAATAAGTTTGAGTCAATATAGCCAGTTGTTATAGTAAAAATTGTCCCTCGATAAAAAAATAAAATATTTAAATGTTTTTAATTAGGGCATAAATTGAAATCCCATTTTTAAGCTATTTTGATTTGTTATTTTCCTCCAATTCCTTTTGAAATAATATATTTTTCTAATGGAAATTAAATTATCATTGTTTTTTTTGCATAATTATTTTGAAGTTATTCCCGACTATATTTTGGAAAGTTAGTTTATGGTTTTTCGTGTATTTTCAGTGGTTTAACGTTTAATTTTGTGGAATAAATTTTATTTTAAAAACTTCAATAACTGACGGGGGAAAACGTTAAATGTCTTTCACCTAGGAAACAACTGTTTCTCAGAGTGTCTTCACGATGATTATTAATTGGTCGTGTATGGTTGAATTACCATACCGGATAGACCGGTTTCTTTTGGTTTACGTGTAAGTAGTTAAACTACGTGTGAGAAGCGTGCTTCAGTTTGAGAAGGGGTTTTGCGGGACCACGTGTACTCTTCACAAGAGACAACTTTCAACATTCCTATACTTCAGTGTCCACATTAGCGTTTGCATTTACCAGAGAAAATTACAAAGAGTTTTTGAAGCTTCTTTTAGTATTTTTGAATAAATTTCCAGAAAACGTTTTATGACGAAAGCCATATATGCTCTTAAAATTTATTTGTTCCTTGCAGAATTTAAATTAAGAGCTGCAGAAGAGGCAAAGACTTCGTGATGTTTGTGTTTTTATAGTGGCCGTCTACGTAAAAGCTTGTTTTGCGGCACCCCTCTGTGGAAGCTGCAAATCATGACTTACAATTTGTTAAAGAATTATATTGTTATAAAACAATTAACTCTTGTGAATGCTGCGTTAAACAAATTTATCAACCATTTATGGTACATCTCACTGAGTTAGAAATCATATTAAAATTGGCTGGTAAAAAAAATGCTTAAAATCAGCTTACAAAAAGAATAGCCAATCAAGACGCTTAAATTGAGGAAAGTGATTCTGATTGTGAAAAGAAAGATTATAAACGGATCAAAGGTTCAGGTATCAGTAGAGGAAATTTTAGAAAAAGATTTAGGCTTTTTTGTGGCTCTTCAATCAATGAATATTTTTGATAGATTTAACATAAACACGGAATCTTTTGGCAATAATACCTGGGAATGAAGACAAAATCAAAACTACATTGAATCATTTCATGTTAGAAAGCTAAAAGTCGTTCTGAAAGAGCGGTAAAAATCATGGAAAGTTTTTACGGAAAATTTACCAAAGTTGAAATCAAGCAACGTACTGCAATTAGTTCAAAATCATCGTCAGAATTTCCTTACAACTTCAAAGCATGTTAATTTAAAATAAATTTAAACACCATCTCTTGTTTAAATGAATTTAGATTTAAGAAAAGTTGTATAGCATTAGTAAATAAATTACTTAAAAAATGAATATCATTTTATATAATGGTTTTGATATGTTGCTTATTTCAGTATAAAAAGCCTACATTTTTTTAATATCCGTAGTTAATTTTTTCAGACCATTTT
The DNA here is from genome assembly GCA_019049505.1 of Pachyrhynchus sulphureomaculatus. NCBI lineage: Eukaryota > Metazoa > Arthropoda > Insecta > Coleoptera > Curculionidae > Pachyrhynchus > Pachyrhynchus sulphureomaculatus. Next base: position 143,745,593 of record CM032447.1, read on the forward strand.
ATTTATTATATTCAAGTCTTTCACTTAACAAATATTATTCAAAAATGAAAAGTTAAAACTTTGATAATTATCGACGACTTATGTCGGTAACTGGATGATTCTTCAAAAATGTCTTCATATACATCCGAAAAGCAGTTTATTCATTACAAATGCCAAACAATCATGCAATCATTGGATAAATTTGACAAAAATTAAGCCCTAGACATTTTACTAACTTCAAAACGCTATAACTTCGCTAGTTTTTTATCCAAAATACGTGATTTTCAGCGCGTTTTAAAGAAAATTAAATTTCAAGGTGTCCCAGAAGTGCTCAAAATACTAGAAAATCAGAAAAAAAAAAAGCATTTTTTCTCCAGTGAAGTCTCAGAGAACAGGTTACTCACAAAATTTTTGTTCTAAAATGCTTCAAAATATCCTCCCTATATTATATTCTGCAAAAAAAAATGTCGAACTCTACTGGACTGAGGCCTTCTTAAAATCACTACAAAATCTCTTGTCCGTTTCTTTCTCAAGCAATGTACTTCATGTATTTTTGAGTCATTTTTTGAATGAAACTCTTACATGATCTTAGAGTGGTAAGGGAGAGGGGGGTATTGGGGTGGGGAAACGCTCGTTTACACTCTAGTGATATATATATATATATATATATATATATATATATATATATATATATATATATATATATATATATATATACATATACATATACATATACATATACATATATATATATATATATGTATATATATATATATATATATATATATATATATATATATATATATATATATATATATATATATATATATGTATATATATATATATATATATATATATATATATATATATATATATATATATATATATATATATGTATATATATATATATATATATATATATAAAAAGTGCAACTGAAGTCCATCGTTTGCTTAAAAAAGCTTACCGTAATTAAGCTTCATCAGGAATAATGAACAGAGATTGGTTTCGATGCTTTACCAGTGGTACTTTTAATGTCAATGACCAAAAATGGTTTGGTTCAGCAAAAGAGTTCTAAGACACTCAGTTGCATGGTTGAAAACTCAGCTCAGACGCTCAAAAATCTTACAAAAATGTTCGGAGTAACTGAAGCTTATGTTTCTATATGTTTATACTCCATGGGAAACATTGAAAAAAAGGAAAATGGCTTTCAGATTAATTATCAATGCGCGTCTGACACTTGTTGATGACACAACAAAATGGCGCAGTGTCAAATCTTTATAGCACAAACTGCATTGGTGCACCATCTGTTGTCTGAAATCCGCATTTCATACTTGTACACCTGGTATGTATATATATATATATATATATATATATATATATATATATATTATATATATATATATATATATATATATATATACATATATACTCGTATATATATATATATATATATATATATATATATATACTCGTATATATATATATATATATATATATATATATATATATATATATATATATATATATGTATTGTCTTGTTATGCGTCTTGAAAACTTTAAGCTATACTTATGTTGTAAAGCTTCAAAATATCAGAGAAAGGACTCTAATAAACATGTAAACCAAAAAGAGCCGTTTCCGAGAAATCACTTTAAGAATTTTCGATCAGATGAATGTTTAGTTTAACACATTTAGATCTCACAGTATAATTAGTTAATAGCATTTTTATAAGATATAAAAATCACTATAATTACAAAGGCCAACGAGGAAAAAACTTTTTTAATAAGCTTGATTCCTATGTTTTTGGTGTGCTGAGTCTGAAAATAATAATAATAAAGTCATATAACCCACCAATTTATCACATTTTAATATTCAAAATGTGAAAAGTTTATTTTTATCATTAGAATGTTCTTAGGTTGGCAATAAGATCAGAATTTTATAAGGTTGGCAGTAAAATCAAATGCTATTAGGTTGGCAGTTCCGATAAATGTCACAGCTGTTTGTTTTCTTCCAGTTAATATAACCTCGCATTGCAGCATTTAACCCATGTGCTTTAATTTACACTCAAAGTATGGTTAATCGTGGTTATAAAAACTCTCCCAACACTTTTTGTTATATATGTAATGAGTAATTAAAAAACATCAAAGAAACATTACTGACTTTGTAAAAAAAGTATACTTTGCATATTTTGGTGTAGAAATCGAAGAAAAATGTTGGGCTCCTCACAAATTATGTTACGTTTGTGTCGAGGAACTTAGGAAATGGTTTAACAAAAAGAAGAAAGCTTTTAGATCTGCTGTACCCATGTATATATCATTCAAATGATGGTTATTTTTGCAGCGTTGATGTTTCTGGATATAACTCCAAAAATAAGAAAGTAATTGTCTATCCTTACTTTCCTTCAGCTAATCGGCCGGTAGGACATGGACTGGGACTGCTTGTCCCTGAACCACCTCAGTTTATTGATGACGTTTTTATAGTCCAGTCCCGAATTTAATGAAAGTCGACCGTATGATGATGAGTTTCAATGCTCCCTAGAAAATTTAAAACCACAGTTGTTTACACAAGCTGAGTTAAATGATTTAGTGGGAGATTTGGTTTTGTCTAAGGAAAAAGCAGAATTACTTTTTTCTAGGCTGAAAGAAAAAACATTTATTGGACTATGGAACATCTACTTACCATTATAGAACAAGAGATCAACAGTTTGCTCAGTTTTTCCAGCAGGAAGAGGATTTGGTTTACTGCCATGATCCCTATTTTGAAATTTAACCAATGTCATATTGTAAGAGAACTGTGGGTGATACAAATAAACTGATACCAGATACGGTTTCAGTACCCAAAAATACATAATACATATGTATTGGTTTAAAAAGTTTTTACAAATATTTTTTTATTGGTCTGTGTTATTTAACGGTATGTTAGTATCAGGTTTTAGGTAAAATATATTTTTTTGCTAAAAATGCCCTAGTAATTAGGACATTTTACCTCTTAAAAACCTATATAGCGAGCGCTGCAGTTGTAATGAATTTATGAAGACAAAATTATCTATACATATATATATATATATATATATATATATATATATATATATATATATATATATATATATATATATATATATATATATTTATACATATACTAAGATATGAAAATAGTTGGGGAACTCGGCAAAGAGGCACAACAGATGTTCACACAATATTCATTTAGCCAATTTTTCGATCCTATGTTGGGACTTTCATCAGGGCACAAACTGAAAAAGAGACAACGAAGCAACCAATAAGGAAAGTCGGGCATAGAAAATTATTATTGTTAAGTTTAATTTTTAATTTTATAATTATTAATAAATTCTTATTGTTGTTTAAAAATATTGTTGTTATAAAGAAGTATACATTATTATTATTATTATGAAGAAGTACCAAAGTAAACAATTGCAAGTGACTCACATGCAGTGTGCGAATTAATCTAACAAGAATGACCATAAATATTGTCACAACAAAGACCGACATTGAAATAATATATATATATATATATATATATATATATATATATATATATATATATATATATATATATATATATATATATATATATATATATATATATATATATATATATATATATATATATATATATATATATATGGAAAAGGAAACTTATTAGTTTCCTTTTCCATGTTTATTAACATGTGGTCGTAATGTTGACGACGTATGACTTTCTGGCAGCATAATTCTCGAAGTATTCTATAAATTTTGATGAAATATGTCTTAAACAATTGCTTTGCTCTTATCATTAATCACAAAAAGTAAATATTAGTTAGAAATAATCAATTTATATATACAAGGCCTATCCAGAAAGCATTTTGGAATTAAAGACTCATAAGATTAAATAAAAAATTTTATTTCGACAAGAAAGAACAAACTTTAATCTACTTTTCTACATAATTTCCAACAATGTCACCGTATTTTTCATATCGAGTAACCAGCTTGTTAATACCTTTCTTGAAGAACAATGCCACCAATGAAGATAAGCAATGTTGAACAGCGCTCAGGCTTTTCTCACTAGACACGACAATGAAGGTAACAGTTTTTTTAACCAAATTGTGACAGGTAAAGAGACTTTGGTTTCCTACATCACCCTGAATCGAAACAAGAGTCAATGGAATGGCGACACACACAGTCTTCAAAAAAACACACAAATTCAAGACTAATGACATGAAAAATCATGTGTACGGTGTTTTGGGATAAGAAAAGGTTGTTGTTGACACATTGCTTATCTTGATTGGCGGCATCGTTCTTCGAGAAGGGTATTAACAAGCTGGTTACATGATATGAAAAATTGGTGGAAATTATGTAGAAAAATAGATTAAGGTTTGCTCTTTCTTATAGAAATAAAATTATTTTATTTAATGTTATGTGTATTTTTTAATTCCAAGACCGTATTTACTTCATAGATATGCCTCGTATATATATATATATATATATATATATATATATATATATATATATATATATATATATATATATATATATATATATATATAATATATATATAATATATATATATATATATATATATATATATATATATATATATATATATATATATATATATATTCTTCTTCCTCAGCAATCTCTCCACTGCTGGACATAGGCCTCCTCAAATTCCCTCCATCTGTCTCTATCCTGTGCGAGTCTCATCCATTTTCTTCCTGCAATTGTGATGATGTCATCAGCCCATCTTTTCTGGGGTCGGCTGACTCCTCTCTTTTCATCCCACGGTCTCCAATTTAGGACTCTGGATGCCCATCTGTCTCCCCCCTGTCTAGCCACATGACCCGCCCATTGCAATTTGGCAATACGGTCTACCACGTCGACGACTTTTGTTCGGCGACTGCATTCTGCATTTGGTACTTTGTTCCTCAGACTTATGCCCAGCATTTGTCTTTCCATAGACCGTTGTGCACATTTTAATTTATGCGTGCTGTTGGCTGTTAATGTTATAGTTTCCAGTCCGTATGTCATAACAGGGAGAATACATGTATCGTAGACTTTCCTTTTCAGGTTTATAGGAATGTCCCTACTTTTTAAGATAAAATCCAATTTTCCGAACGCCGCCCAGCCCAGTCCAATCCTTCTGGGTATTTCTGCAGTCTGATTTTCTTTTTACCAATTTTATTTTGCCTCGATAAACTTGTTGTTTATTATCAAATTTCTGTGGGATGGACTCATTATTTTTAATTTACTTATGTTCATCTCGAGACCGGTTGTCAGAGAGGCATCATGAAGTTCTTTAATCATAGTGTTTAGCTCATTTAAATCATCACTTATTAGGACTATATCATCTGCGAACCTCAGGTGGTTTAGGTACATCCCATTTATCTTTAACCCTTTGTTTTCCCAGCTCAACAGCTGGAATATGTTTTCCAAAGCCAATGTAAACAATTTGGGTGAAATAGTGTCACCCTGTCTAACGCCTCTCTTGATCTCGATCTTATCCGTTTTCGTCTCACCATCCACTCTTACATCCATTGTGGCATGGCTATAGATATATTTTATCAGGTTCGTGTATCTAGAGTCGATTCTCGCGTCCTTAAGTGCATTCATTATTGTCCACTGTTCTACAGAATCAAAGGCCTTTCTGTAGTCAATGAAAGCCAGATGAATTTGTATGTTGTATTCGGTGGCTTTTTCGATAAGTAGGCGTAGGGTTTGTATATGATCATTAGTTCCAAAACCTTTTCGGAAGCCCGCCTGTTCGATCGGTTGATAGGAATCTAGCTTCGATGCTAAGCGGTTTGTGAGGATTTTTGTCAACAATTTGTATAAGTGGGACAGCAAACTAATAGGTCGATAGTTCTCTAGATTCTCAGGATCTCCCTTTTTTTGTGTAGTAATATGACTTCAGCATTCTGCCATTGTTTTGGTATCCTTTCTTGTTCTAGACATTTATTAAGTAGAATTGTCACAGCATCAACAAGTTCATCACCTCCGAGTTTCAACATGTCGTCAGTCACTTGATCTTCTCCTGCACTTTTATTGTTTTTCATATGTTTGAGCGCATTTTTCATTTCGGTAAGTTCTATCTCTAGCATCTCCTCTGATCCAACATTTAATATGATCCTGTTACTCTCTTCTTATTGTTTCTTTGGTTGATACATTTCTGTATAGAATTTATGTATGGTTTCCACTATCATATTTTTATCGTTTATTGTTGTTCCATTTTGATCCTTTATTTTAATAATATTTGATCTGCCAATGTTTTTACCTGATCTAAGGACCTTCATATTTTTATTTGATTCTATTGTATTCATAATGAGTTTTGTATTATACTTCCGAATATCTTTTCTGGTTTCTTTCCTTATGATTTTATTTAGGGAATTGTATCTTTCCGAGTCTCTATTAATTTGTCTTTTCTCTTCGATGGATTTCATCGTGTTTGTCGACAATTTTTGGTTTTTATTGTTCTGTCTAAAGGATATTGTTTTGGTAGCTGTTTGTATGCTTTCTGTTATTTTATTTGCAAGATTTTCCATGTTCCTATCCTGGAGATCTGATTTGGATTTTAATTTCTGTTTTAAGATGTTTTCAAATATTGATTGCTGTCTGGTTATTGATTCTATTGTGGGTGGTTTCTTAAGTTTTTTATGTATCATGTTGTGTCTTTCAACTTTTGTGTTTATTCTAAAGGAAGCTCTCACAAGTCTGTGGTCGCTTCCTGTGTCGAATTTATTTAGTACCGATACATCTTTACAGTATTTCAACTTATCTGTAATGATATAATCAATTTCGTTTTTCGTTCTACCGTCTGGGCTTTTCCATGTCCATCTTCTTTTCGTTTTCTTTTCATAGAACGTATTTGCACAATAGAATTTTTCGTACTGTAGATAGTCCAACAGTGTTTCACTTCTGGCGTTTCTATTTCCAAGACCAAATTTTCCAATGTAATGTGGGTCTCCTAGTTTCTTCTGTCCTATTTTGGCATTAAAGTCTCCAATTAATATTATCAGGTGTGCTTTTTCTGATTTTCTTGCCCTTGTAATATCCTCGTAGAACCTGTCGACCTCCTCATCCTCTGCTGCACTTGTAGGAGCGTATGCCTGTATGATCTGTATTGTGAATCTGTTGTTTAGCCTAAACAATATGTACATTACTCTGTACGATATACTATTCATCTTTGTTACCCTATTTCTTACATTTTTATGGATTATTATTGCAATACCTCCCGTTGATGATTGTATATTGTTATAATAAAGTAGATGACCCGATGCTAAGGTAATAGCTTATATATATATATATATATATATATATATATATATATATATATATATATATATATATATATATATGTGTGTGTGTGTGTGTGTGTTGTGAAATTCACTGAATATATTGAAATGGGTGACTCGTGAGGCCATGTAGAAGAATATTCAATATATTTTTCCAAATTCGAAAATTTTTGAAAAATTAAAAAAAGGGGCAAAACGGCATTTTACCAAATTATTTACAACATTGACCCGCCACTGAATAGCCGTTATTGTACGCGCAAATATGTGTTGCCAAATCTACGATTTTCTCCAATAATTAGGGATTTTCAAATTTTGGGTACAATTCAATATAACAAATCAAGATAATAATAGATAATACACCGTACATGTAGTAAAAATAATATTTAAACATAATTTCTTATCTATTATATCAAAAGAATTTCCTTGATTATAAGCGAAAGCAAGCACGTAATTGACTTGATCATTACGTGATGAAAATCCATCTTATTCAATTCTGATAGTGGAAAAAACGAAATATGTCATGTACTTTTCACCAATATAATAATAAACGAAGATTTTTGTAAGTGAAAATCTAAAAAAAAAGTGTTTCACTATCAGAATTGAAAGCAAATTCGTTGATTCTTGAAGGCATTGCCCCTTAACAAGTGCCTCTGACCTTTAAGTGAAGTTAGCTGTTTTTATTTTGATGTACCTTAAATGGGCAACTGCTCTTCATGTTATGTGTGACATAATCACTAAATCACTTTCATTTTTACAATTTTTACGCGTTTATAATTTTATTATTTAGAATTATATATTATAAAGTCTTGTCTGTCAAGTAATTTTCACACTGATGTTTGATAATAAGCCATTTTTTGTGGATTCTGCTTTATAGGCATTTTTAGAATTTCTATTTGATAACACAGCCCCACAAAAAAAAAGTGGGGAATACTTTTGATGCGATATATCAGATCCGTAGTATTTTTGCCCGCTGATCACGAATCTGACGTCAGAATATCGCCATCACATCTCAATTTTTTTCTAACCTCAAAAAATAGGTAAAAATTAGTAAAAATTAAGAAAAATATACTCCTAAAAAATTGATTTAAGCTTTTTCATGAATCCAAAGATGTATTAATATCTATTCGGACACGCTAAGCTAATATTCATCGGTTGGATTGAGCCATACAGTTCTGTTTTCTTTCTAACCTCAATAAATCAGACAGCTTTTCGAATGCAAAAACGAATTCAAATTAAAATTCAACCGATCCTTACCAAATTTGGTACACGGGGATTTTTTTTGGGTCGCTGATCACTAATCTGAGGTTGGATTTGCAAAATTCAAGATGGCAGATGTTTTCGCGCCATTTTGAACGCCGAGAAAATTCATCGGTCGATTTTTATTCTTCTACCTGCATCCAGGGCACCTCCACCTGGTGACGGTGGGCAACGGTGTTACTCCACAAGCCGGCAGAGTCCCTGGATAACGGCTTAGATGCCGTCATGGCAGGTAGAAGAAAGAGAATTACGATGCAAGGACTCGGAAACCCAGTATCGGCGGTTGGTCAGGGTGGGAAAGCGGGCCCGCAGCCGTCGTCATCCAGCGACCGTAGCTCTTCATGTGTGGGTGACTTGGCTCATGTAGAGTATAATGCTACAAGAAAACGGTCTCACGGTACAAGGACTTTTCATAAGTGCGATAAAAACAGTGATTCATTTTGTTATATTTGCTGTCAACACGTATTGAGTAAAATGGGGTCACCGATAACGGATAAGATTAAAACCTTATATAAGGATTGTTTTAACATTGAAATACAGCACCAGGATACAGATTGGGTTCCCCACATCATTTGCAGTTCTTGCAAAATAATGTTGTACATCAATAAGAAGGCGATTAAATATTCCAGACCAGCAATATGGAATAGACCATACAGTGAAAATGATTGCTACTTTTGTATGAATGTTGTATCTAGGCATAACCGAAAAAATAAAAGCACTATTACTTATAACGATGTTTCGACAGTAACAAGACCAACTAAACTAATTCCGCCTCCTGAACCACTTGATGCTGATGTTATGGAAACAAATGATTTCACCTTATCAGTTCATGCCGAAAACATTGAGACTGTCGAAAAAGATTCAAACACTGTTACTAATGAATGTTCTAGTGACAACCTATCATATACTAGTGACACAGATAAAGAATTTCTACCATACAACCGTAAACCAGAACCAATACTCGTATCACAGTCAGAACTTAGTGATCTAGTCAGAGATTTAGGCTTATCCAAAGATGGTTCAGAGCATCTTGCTTCCTTTTTAAAGAAAAGACATTTACTTAAGCCAGAAGCTACGATTTCTTATTATAGAAACAGAGATGAAGAATTTCGAAAATATTTCACAATGGACGAGGAATTGTCACTTTCATATTGTACCGATGTAAAAGGTTTTATTGGATGAATTTCAAAATAACTCATACGATCCTGAAGAATGGAGACTGTTCATTGATTCTTCTAAACGGAGCATTAAGGCAGTTTTGCTGCATAATACCAACGTTTACGCTCCCATTCCGATTGCTCATTCCACAGTTATGGAAGAGCAATATGAAAAAATGAAGCAGCTTTTGATAAAAATAAAATATGCTGATCATAACAGGAAAATTTGTGGAGATCTGAAAATTGTAACAATATTGCTTGGCCAACAGTCAGGGTTTACACTTTATCCCTGTTATAAATGTCTGTGGAATAGCAGAGACAGGGAACGTCATTATAAGAAAAAAAATTTAGCCAACAAGAGAATCGTTCACTCCTGGTGAAAATAATGTATTGTTTCCACCATTGGTAGACCCAGGAAAAGTTCTTATTCCCCCGCTTCACATTAAGCTTGGACTTATGAAGCAATTCACGAGAGCATTAGATACAAACGGCCCATGTTTCAAATATTTGCATAAAAAATTTCCGAAATTTTCTGAAGCTAAAATTAAGGCAGGCGTATTTGACGGGCCACAAATAAGAAAATTGTTTCAAGATTCATTATTTGTTACTAAAATGAATAAAGTTGAAAAAGCTGCTTGGCTTAGTTTTAAAGAAGTCGCAACAAACTTTTTGGGAAATAATAAAAGTCCTAAGTACAAAGAAATAGTCGAGAAAATGGTAAAAAATTTTCAAACATTAGGTTGCTTAATGAATCTAAAATTACATTTCCTGGACTCCCACATCGATGATTTCCCAGATAATCTCGGTGACTACAGTGAGGAGCAAGAGGAACGTTTTCACCAAGATCTGAAAATCATAGAAAATCGGTATCAAGGACGATGGGATGACCATATGCTAGCGGACTATTGCTGGTCGCTAAAAAGAGAAACAAGTCCTCAAAAGCGTTTGGGCAGAAAGCCTTTGAATAGGTCATTCGCGGAAAAAAGAACAAGATACAGCCAAAAAAAGGAAAGTTAGGCGCGGGTCTAACCTTCGCAATTCTAGGGCTTAAGGGTCTACTATTTGAGAGTATATGGTTTAAAAGTCCTGGTTTTGTGTTTATTGGGTCTCATTTTTAAAGTTACAGGGTTATTGAGGTCTATTTTTTGAGGTTACAGGGTGTGGGAGTCTAAGGTTTCAGGGTTTAGGGTTTAAGAGTATCAGGTTTGAGGATTCCCCAACTGTATACCAAATTTGGTAGAAATCGGTTGGTTTTCAAAAATTTTGTCCGCCATCTTGGATCCGCCATTTTGAATTTTGCAAATCCGACCTCAGATTCATGATCAGCAACCCAAAAAACCCCCGTGTACCAAATTTGGTAAGAATCGGTTGAATTTTAATTTGAATTCGTTTTTGCATTCGAGAAGCACTATATCTGTCTGATTTATTGAGGTTAGAAAGAAAACAGAACTGTATGCCTTAATCCAACCGATGAATATTAGCTTAGCGTGTCCGAATACATATTAATACATCTTTGGATTCGTGAAAAAGCTTGAATCAATTTTTTAGGAGTATATTTTTCTTAATTTTTACTAATTTTTTTACCTATTTTTTGAGGTTAGAAAAAAAAATTGAGATGTGATGGCGAGATTCGTGATCAGCGGGCAAAAATACTACGGATCTGATATATCGCATCAAAAGTATACCCCACTTTTTTTTTGTGGGGCTGTGTAATGGTTATGATTTAAACTGCAAGCAAAAAATATTTATAAAAATAGTAAAAAAAAATTAAGAAACGAATAGCTCAAATGAAAAATTTGGAAAAGGTTATTTGAAGTTCGTTATTCGTATCGTTATTATGGTAGAGTCTGTTTAAGAATTAAACTAGGAAAGTATTGGATTTCAAAAATACAGCGATTCAAGAACAACGTGAATCGCTTTTTGCGCACTCGTGCCGCTCCTGGAGCGCTTTAGGGACTTCCCTGCAGCACGTGTGCTAGACCCATAAAAAAAAACAAGTAGGTGAGAGTTGAGAAAACTAATGACAGAACGAAGAATGGGCTCACGTACTTATTCTCTGTCTCCACACAGTTGCATTTCCTGGAAAAGTACTAGTTATTATACATCAAGTATATTACACTATTTAAAATAAAATTTAAAGTCTATTGCTATTACAAGAAAATGTTTACGTTTTCTGCAGCTAAGCTAGGTGATACATACCTATCTAAAATTTAACCAATTACCCAGAAAACTGTGGCTCTAAATTGGGTTTAAACTCAATGCGCTACTTAGTGCCTAGAGTAGGCAAGTCTTAATAGCAATATAAGGTTTGTTCTAACCCCGCAAGAAACCGTCATTGTACTATCACACTCAGGCGCAATGAATAAAAAGTGTTCCAACCGAACGGTGTCGGTTTATTAAACGATCCTTGCGGCGATCCAACCAAAGTTGTGATCGTTCGTGAACCGGTTTCGTTACGTTCATTTCGATCCCTGGTGAAAAGCAGAAACCGCGAGGACTGTGCAATGACTGACTTGCGCATTAATAATTTTCATTAGTTTTTTTTTTATCGTTCACCTCCCCACCTGAGTAGCGATTTTACCCTTTTTCATATCCTAAGGATATCGGCGGATGTCGTAATACCCGTCAACGTTGTCCAAGTGTCGAAACAAACATTTCTGTATTTCACAGCACCTTTTAGACAACGCGGTAGTACTGCCTCGGGCGTTATCACATTTATGCGAACAACTACTACCTATGTACGTGGCCAAGCCAAATATACTTAAATAATTTAATAAATAAAGTATACCGACCTGCGGGATTGAACCCTCGACCTTCTGCACAGTAGCAAGGTACTATACCACTAAGCCACGGCTACCACAACAACAGTCGGTTTTGTTTGCTTACTGTAAGTAAACTAACCTTAAAATATTTAGTATATGATTTGTGTTTCCAATTTGTGTAAAATTCAATATAATATTCTAAATTAAAACATAAATCTCATAGTTGTCCACCTTCCTGAGCTTTTACGTTTAACAAAAACATATGATGAATGCCGAAAGCGATAGTGACTTTCTGTCAGATCTTGAAACAAGTGATGATGATGATTTGGTAGCTCTAGGACAACAGAGAATGAAAAATAAAAATTATTCAGGTAAATAATTAGGATAAATTACTATTAGGCCTGGATTACCCAATGCCTTAATTCTTAATTTTTGTTCTTGGTAATTAATCCCTAAAATCATAAATGTTAAATAAATGAATTTTTTTACGAATTAAGAATCAAAAGCAAAAATTAAGAATAAAGGAATTGCTTTGTTTTCTTATAAACAAAATATGCCAAACTCTTCTAGTAAAACTGTAGATACTTTTCTCAGTTTGCTACCAGTGCTACTTAATGTAGATACTATTAATGTTTTGTTTTATTATTACTTTTAGTGATTCCACAATATTCTGATGAAGTTTTTTTTAAACATTTTCAATTATCACGGCAAAGTGTAAATGATATCGGTGCTAGATTTTAAAATAGCCAGTATTTTCATGATCAACCTGGACAGTATGGATATATAGTGCCTGAAAATCAAGTAATTAAAATACAGATTATTTTTTGGACGCCAAAATGTAAAAAGTAAAATATGATTATTGTTTTAGTTCAGGTTGTATGTTCATGCTATATATGTAGAGTAATTCCCACTAACCATTATTTTTTTCTTTTAGGTACTTATCTTTTATGGCATATAGATTACCAGATTGCTAGCTTTCGAGATGTGGTAGATTGTTTTGACATAACAATAAGTTTAGTAAATAGGGTGATACGTAGAGTAACATATTTTTTTTTCAGCAACTTCTCACTAGAAATAATAAAATGGACAAATAATGCTGAAAAACTTATAAGTGAAGAACATTTGTGAAGAAATGGATTTCCAAATGTTATGGCCTCAAACAGTTATATTTTATGTCGCCAAGTCGAGCAGAAAGCACAGCCGTACCATCCTTTTCTCGAAGCCACTCACAGCACTGTCGACCCACCTGTAACTTCGTTGTGGATAAAGCAAGAAGCCTGAATTTTCAGTGGCCAAGAGGATATACTATACTAGCTATATTCCCAAATTACCTACTATTTATACCTTATAGTTTACGAACTATCGCCAGTCGAAGTTCTTTAATTTTGTCACTGACACAATTACCGATCATCAAAATTCTAAGGTACTTCTAGCAGGCACCCAAACTTCAAATTTTGCATTTAGTTAGTGTTTAGGCTATGAAGGAAGGAAAAACTGAAACATCCCGACATTTCAGTCCCGCTTTCTAAATTGTACAGTCAATTAAGCCAAAAAAGTGTGGCAACCTCGGAATGAGAAACAATAAGCTGTAAACTTGTATAAACCTTTATTTTGGCACTCTAAAAGTTGTCTCAAAAGTCTCATAAAATCTTGTGTCCGCGTTTTAAGATATTCAAGGTCAAAGGTCACAAAAATCAGGTTTTTCGCAAATATCTTGCTGCTTCCCATAGCTTCAATGATATATGTAAAAATTGTAGAGCATAAAATTCTCTACAAATTTTGTTCTAAATATTTTTTGATACGCTTAACCGTTTTTTTGAGATAGAGCGCGCAGCGCTTAGCCAAACATAGCATAATGCAAGGTCAACCGTGAGTTAATCACCAAAAAATCCATAATTATGAGTAATTTGTATTATTTATTAATTAATATATTATATTTAATAATATTTTTCATTTATTAAATATATTCGTTTAATAATACTAACCTACTTCGTGTAATTAAAAAATAGTTAAGTGAAATACTTTAAGTATATTTTAATTATAAAAAAAAACCGGTCAAGTGCAAGTTGAACTTGCACAATTAGTGTTCCGTACGTTGATTGTTTTTAAAATAAAAAATTTTGTTAGGGTGGTATAAAATGATCAGTGACTTCACAAAACACACCCCAAATGAGTTTTCAACAAAGTTTGTTTTCAATCTTTACTGAAAACTGGTGACCTTGAAATTTTGTTTTTTTTTCTATATCAGATAAATTATTAAAGGTAATGATAATTTTCGTTCAATCAATACCCCGTGGAGAATATTCCAGGACTTTTTCAAAATTTTTTGATCAGTAATTTTCGAGATAAGGTAGGGGACAGCGATTTTTCTCGATTTTTTAAAAGTAATAATACGAAGAAAAGTGTGCGCAAGTATTATATTATATATATATTTTTTACTCGTGTTTTCACAAGCTTTCATTTGACACCACACTCGATGACCTAGTATTTAATTTTTTTTTCACTTCCGATTTCACCCTCAAAACGAATCCCTTAAGTCAAAATTTATGTTACGGTGATATAAAATGATCAGTGACTTCACAAAACACACCCCAAATAAGTTTTCAAGAAAGTTTATTTCCAATCTTTACTGAAAATTGATGACCTTGAAATTTCTGTTTTTTTTATATACCAGATAAATTATTACAGGTAATGCACTCGTGATAATTTTCGTTCAATCTACACCCCGTGGAGAATATTCTAGAATTTTTTCAAAATTTTTTGATAAGTACTTTCCGAGATAAGGCGTGGACAGCGATTTTTCGCGGTTTTTTACAAATAATACAAAGAAAAGTGCGCGCAAGTATTACATTATATATATATTTTTTACTCATGTTTTCACAAGCTTTCATTTGACACCACACTCGATTACCTAGTAAAAAAATTTTTTTTTCACTTCCGATTTCACCCCCCAAAACTAACCCCTTAATCAAAATTTAACTTTCAAAACTACATGGCTCTGATGAGGCCATCAATTCCTATATTACTACCAAATTTCAACTTTCTATGACAAATAGTTTCGGAGAAAATCGGGTGTGACAGACGGACAGACAGACGGACAGACACCGAAGTGATCTTATAAGTGTTCCGTACGGAACACTAAAAAGTGTGAAGATGATGCTTCCATGACAGCAGGGCTAGAAGAGAATATAGTTATTAAAATAGGAGCAAAAGCCATGTTAAGATGAAATATTCACCTGAGTCTGGGCTTAGTCAACGGTTCTATCGGTATAGTACAAGGAGTAAAGGTTGTTCCTGAAAATACAAATAAAATTTAAAAAAAAATACATACTACATTTAATAATGAACATCTTTACGAGCTTGGTCCAGTCAAAACCAAATTTGAAATTATTAATAGAGCTTATGTTCATCGCGAACAGTTTCCGATATGTATAGCCTATGCTATTACCATATAGAAAAGTCAGGGGCTAAGTCTAAACAGTGCACTGATGGCCATCGGTTCTTCAGTGTTCACATGCGGTCAAGCATACGTGGCACTTTCGAGAGTGACAAGTCTGGGCGGATTACATCAAATTAATTCGACTTCGGTAGTATCAAAGTTCAGGAGCCCGCAATCGTTGAATATAATCAACTTAGAAGCACTTATCGTCCAGACTTGTCAAAAATTGTTACATCATAGCCTTTGAGAAGAACCAATAGAGACAGGGAGTGACGTACAAGAAATATTACCCGAGAAGAAAAAAAAAAGAAAATGAATGCTTAAGTGCACTGTTTAGACTTACTTAGCAATCGAAAGAGTAGATTATTCTTATGTGATTATGTTGCCGTGCGATTGCAAAGTCATTATATTTTATTATAGAAATAAAGATGTCTAATATTGATACGGTCACTATAAATGTTGGTAGGTAACTAAATAGATAACAATTTATGACAAAGTTGTTGAATAGGTGCTTCCATAGATACTAGCTAAAATAACTGACTTGGTTTTACATGAGATCTCACAACTTTTTGTGGTGGAAGGACTGCGTTGCTAGACTTTTAAAACTGCGATTTTTGAAATTTATTTGCTAAAGTGTTTCCTTTATTTCTTTGCTTTATGCTATAGAAAATGTGCCGAAATAATAAAAAAAAAAACTAAAGTAATGGTTTTGATGAAGCTAATAGCTTCTTATTTTAATTGTAACATTTTAGATGCAAGCTGTATGTGACCACAAACATAAGATATTAGACGTTTTTATTAGCTACCCGGTATCTGTACATGACAGTAGAATGTTCAGGAACTCTCCACAAAAAAAATAATTTGAAGGAAAATGTGGTGAATTTTTTCTTTGGGGATATGGTAGATATCCTCCGCAACAAAATTTATTAATTTCTTATAAAGGTAGAGGGAGCCTTAGCAGGAAACAACAAAATTATAATCTAAAACTTGCAAGGTACCATTATGTAACAGAACATTGTTTTAGAATTTTAAAGCAAAAATTTAGACATATAAAGTTAAGAAATATAAGATATATTGTATATTTTATCAGGGCAGCATGTGTTCTTCACAATATAGCAACAAATGATGACTTTATATTGGAGAATGAACTAGAACCAGGCCACCCTAATAACAACTTACAAGTTGGAGAAAATTGTACTAATGATAATGAAGTTGATGATGTGGGAGCCCGAGATGTGAGAAACAGGATTGCAAATACTTTACAGTTGTAAATATTTCCTAATCATATTTTGTTGTGCCTACCTAAACTTGTGTCGTACTTACTATTATTTTTTTATAATCTAAAAGAAAAAATACATACAAACATTTGATACTTATTACTTTTTATTTATAAGTCCTGCATAGAATAATACATAGAATAAAATAAAAAAAAAATGAAGCACGAGGATCATTTGGTAAAGAAATGAGCAAAAATTCCTAAAGACAAAATAACCATAATTCTTGATTATCAACTTCATAAAAATCTTAAACAGGGTAAGTTTTTACATTTATCACTTGCGTATCTTCATTTTTCCCAATGTTATGCTGCTCTTGTCATTTAAAGGTAGCAAAACAAGGACATATTGCTCAGTAATGGAAATTCACAAGCAATTGATGAATTGAAAAACTAGCACGTCTTAACTTCAGTAAACTTCTTGAATGACAAATGCCAAAAATAAACTGAAATTAAATCCCCTTAAAAAAGGCTTTAAGATGAATTAGTGCATTGACAATTGTCCTTATTTTCTTTTAAGATTACGTTCCTCTCTTCAAATAAATTATTCCTCCTCTCAATTTGTTCTAGTTTTTTTTTCAATCCTCAATCTTTCATTATAATATGCTTTTCTATGCAAACGAATTTTTTCAGTGGTGGTTGTCTGTTTTCGAAAGATTTTTTGATTTACAATGCTTTACTCGAGGTGTTTCCTCATTTTGTTTTTTTCTCTTCTACACAATTACCTTTAATAAGTTCTTCAACTTTTGATAAGTTGAGATATTTTCTCTGTTAGTCTTTTCTTAATATTTTCTTGTTTATTTCATCTTGTAGTAAGTTATCCCTTGTATCTGAAGCCATTAACATACAGGATGGACATTTTTTTTCTTACCAAAAATTTCTTCATTTCCTCCCATTTCCTAAAATCAAATATATGAATAAAATGAATGAATAAAAATCTATCGGAAAGACCAAACATAAACAATATAAACAGTTTTGATAATACACTTCTTGTATGATCTGTTCCCGTCATTTGATAAAGGCAAGGAACTCTTTTATTTTACTTTTTTTTCATACCTGTAACACCTGGGCAACTATCGAAGAATCTCAGTATTGGGAAAACCAGTATATGTTTAGCATTAATATCTTACAGAATATATATTACTTATCACAATAAGTATATAAGTATGAGTTTGTTTTTACCAATTAACTTACCAGTTTTGTTAATATCAACAACTTTCTTATAACTTTTTTTGAGAAGCCTTTAGCGATTTAAAAAATTATTGAGGGTCACATGTATATTTAGTTTTCCTAGCTATTCAGTTATCTTTTCCCATAACATTTTTAAGGATCTCATTTAGAGTGTCCCCACGTTATCTCTGCATTTGACATAAAAATCAATTAGTAATTTTGAAGTGTTCTCAGTCCATTTATATTCCATTTTGTTTAAATCAATTTCAGTAGTAGTTGAAGTCAAAGGCCTTGAGATATTTGTTAAGTTTGAATTAAATACAGTGTACTTCTGCAAATCTAAAATTATTAAATGCAATAAGTAATTTTGTCTGCATAATCATAATAGGCAAAAAAATACTAGTTATGTATTTAACAACTGAAACAAAATTATTTTAAAATATTATACTTACCGAGATATGTGTTATTTTCCGTGAATGTTGAACCAAAGATTATTAAAATGACACCTACTACGTCATTAAAATCTGAGGAAAATGATCTTAAAACCGTTCCAACTTCAGGTCGTTTTCGAACTGACATAAAACCGTGCAAAGTCGACGATTGCGCGTGTAATCAATCCTAACAGTTCTGAAATCGTTTCGTGACAATACAAAAACTACGGGTTGGAACAAACCTATAAAATAAATATAAAAATAACATATAAATATCATTACCAATACAAAAAATGGAAAGGCTTCGAGCCATCAGAGAGTCACTGAGGGACGCTTCTCACGTAGTTTTACTACTTACACTTAAGCCAAAAGCAACCGATCGATGCGGTATGGTAATTCAATCATATGGTACACGACTAGTTTATAACCATCGTTAAGGCACCCTAAGAAGTGGCACGTGAAAATCATTTTATGTTTTTGCCCATCAGCTGTTAATCCAGTCTACCATATACTAACTTTCCAAAACATAGTCCTGAGGAACTTCTAAATAGTTATGCAAAATAGCAACAAAATAACATATCAGAATAGCTAACAAAAGATATTTCAATTTATGCCATAATTAAATACATTTGAAAATTTTATTTTTTATTATCGAGGGACAACTTTTACTATAACAACTGGCTATATTGACACATCTATTGAAATTAGACTGCTGTAGAACAAGTAAATGAAATAGTAACAGATGAAATACCGATTCAGCGAGGAATCAGTCAAGACTGCGTACTGTCACTTATATTCCCAAGTTATCTTCAAGAAAGCATTATGGGAACGAAATGAAGGAATCAGGATAGGGGGGTGAAGTGATATACACCATTCGCTTTGCCGACGATACCGTGATCTTAGCAGTAATATTAGAGGACCGGCAGGTATTGGTTGACAATGTGAATAGAAAAAGTGTCGAAATGGGTCTGACGATAAACGTGGAAAAAAGGAAAATTTGTCTTCGTTTCTAAACATCAAACCAAGAATTTCCAATTATTTCTCGAAGGAAAACAAATAGAACGTGTACAAAAGTAAAGGCACCTAAATCACATCCGACATTGACCAAGACACTGAAATTAAAATCAGAATAGAGTTTGCAAGAAATTCATTTTTAAAATTTCAAGCAATGTTCTGCAATAGAAACTTATCCCTCGCTCTAAAATTATGTTTCCTGGAATGTTATGTGTGGTCTCAAGTTTTGTATGGAGTCGAGACAAGGACGTTAAAGCAATACACTACTAAGAAGCTAAAAGCATTTAAAATGTAACTCTATCGAAGAATATTAAAAATCCCATGGACAGCCAGGACCACTAATGAGGATGTTCTACTAATTATAGGCCAAGGCACAAAACATTTGACAATCATAAAAGTACGAAAAACATCCTACTTAGGTCATGTAATCAGAAATGACAAATATTCACTATTGCAAACTATCATTCAGGGTATAGTTGATGGTAGAAAGGGTGTAGGAAGTCAGAAAAAGTCTTGGCTGAGAAACATGAGAGAATGGACCAGCTTGAATGTAGGGGAGTTGTTTCATATTGCAAGGGACAGAGAAACATTTAGAGAAGTGGTCACCAACCTCCATTCGAAGAAGGCATGGGAAGAAGATGAATAAGAAGATATTGTCTTAAACAAAGCATAAAGAAATTAAATTTTACGGCATTACATGTGTTACAATTTTTATGTTTTAAGTGATGGTTCAATAAAATTCGATTTTTGACAGCGTCCCTTCAAAATTTGTATAATTAATTTGTTGGTATTACGAAGGAATTATTTTAAAAGGTAAAAATTTTTTAAATAAGTTTATATATTTTTTATTTAATTTGTTTTTTTTTAAGTTTCTTAAATCATTGGAAGTTATATTACAAGAAATTTTAGTGCATTAGATTCTCCCATTTCTCGTTTTAGATTATAGTTTTGTAATAGTAGTTATTCTTATAATAAGAAACTATTCTTGGACAAATGGGTTAAAAGTTTTAGTAAGTGATCAACTTTGAATAAAAATTTTTTTAAAGATAAATATATTCAATATTTTTATATATTCTAGATGTATGGTTCCTCAGAGGCGGTGTGAAAAAAATATTCATGTCACATTTATTCATTATTTGTTTAGGGTCGATTTTTTCCTTTATTGTTGAGATCCGCTATTTAAAGTGAATTTTCTACAATCGATCTTGCTATAAGGAGCCACCAGTTTCAATATATGCAGTGAATTCCATAGCACCCTGTATATATATATATATATATATATATATATATATATATATATATATATATATACACATATATATATATGTGTATATATATATATATATATATATATATATATATATATATATATATATATATATATATATATATATATATATATATATGTGCGTGTGTGGGTGTGTGCGTGTGTGGGTGTGTGCGTGGGTGTGTGCGTGTGTGCGTGTGTGTGTGTGTGTGTGCGTGTGTGCGTGTGTGCATGCGTGCGTGCGTGCGTGCGTGCGTGCGTGCGTGCGTGCGTGCGTGCGTGCGTGTGTGCGTGTGTGCGTGTGTGCGTGCGTGCGTGCGTGCGTGCGTGTGCGCGTGTGCGCGTGTGCGCGTGTGCGCGTGTGTGCGTGTGTGCGTGTGTGCGTGTGCGTGTGCGTGTGCGTGTGCGTGTGTGTGTGTGTGTGTGTGTGTGTGTGTGTGTGTGTGTGTGCTTGTGCTTGTGCGTGTACGTGTGCGTGTGCGTATGCGTGTGCGCATGTGTGTGTGGGTGTATGTATGTATATAACTGCTCTTTTTTAATACATAAAACTCAATCGGCTTATAAATATGTACTGACTTCGGTTACAAGTTCTCATTTACCCCCTAATATTAAAAATAACTGAATTTCATCCAGATGCTTTTGGTAAACATAAGGTTAAATGTTAACACAAGAAGGATAATATCAATGGAAAATTTAAAGTTTCGGAAAATTTTAATTTAATTTATCTGCCTTACCACGAAAAGCGCGTTAAGGGGTAAAACCGAGATTTACGGCTCCACGAAAGTTAGCTAAAATAAATTGGGGTGCTTTAGGGCATAGTGGCAAAACAAATTAATGGAGGTTGGGAATAATCGGACTAAAGGAATCACAAATGCATCATTTATTTATTTACAGTTGTCTTCATTCTATAAATGTCTCTGAAATTTAAGACTAACAGTTTCTTAAAATTGATCATACAACAAGACATGTAACCCTTGTAAAGGATGAATAAAAAGTTACACACGTTAAGTTTCAGCATCAGAGGAGGAAAATTTTTTAAAAGTTTCGGTTTTTGCTATTAGCAAGGTATTATTTCTAACCTAGAAATGACCACAAAATTAGTCATGAATAGTTACAATAATTAGGGCTTAGTATCTACAAAAATTCTGCTAAAAAATGCAATATTTAAATTTTTCCATTTTAGCCTAATCCATCTCCGCAGCGGATTACTTTATAAAAATAACTTATCAAACAGAGCAGAGAAGAGTACAGAAGGAGCCCGCACGCATGTGAAATTATAAACAATATAATAGCTTTCGCCGGCGTCCCTCGGAAACGAAATATTCCATTAAAAATTTCAGCAAATCCTTCTACCACTGGACACAACCATAACGAAGAACGACATCTGAAATGAAGGGCCCTTCCCAGGGCCAACCTTGACCTTAGTGAGCCTAAAAAACTGTTAATATCTGACATGTGCAAGCAAGTGGGAATTGATATGTTACGTCTGATTTAAAAAAGCTTTCAATGAGGAAGTCGACATAGCTGTTGAAGAACTTCTAGCTATGCCCACAGACTATGAAACTTTTATTGATATGGTTAAAAGGATATCTAAGAAACACATCTCAAAAGGATGCAGCAAACTTTATATCCCTGCCCTTACAAATGATATGACAGAAATATACAATCAACTTTATGACAATAGCCCATTTAGTGAAGGTACAAGATAGCTAGAAAATAACCTCATGAGACTATTGAGCGAATGCAGGAAGAAGAAGTGGATAGATACTCTTGGGAGGATGGACAAGACACATAATAAGATTGCTTGCAACTTTATTAAAAAACCAAATGAATAGTTAAGGACTAAGGTGACCCAAGGAAGAGCTGCAGCTAACCCATTAACACAGCAACGACTTTTGAATGGCAAATCCTATAGAAAGATAAGTTGCCCAAGAGTTCTAAGACAGCTGAATGAAGAGAATATTCTGGGATCACTCTTCACACTTAAAGAGATGAATGAAGCTCTCAAAGATATGAAAAACGCACAGACGTAGGGCTGAATGACAATGGCACAGAGCAAGTAGGAAACTTCGCGCCAACTAAAAAACTTTGGACTCTAAATCTATTTAATCACTGCCGCGATACCTACTCCATACCAAAACTCTGGAGAAAAATGAAAGTCATAGCTCTGCTAAAACCAGGCAAAACCTTGGATAACCCATTAAGCTACCGACTGATTTCGTTATTATGCCATCTGTTTAAACTATATGAGCACCTGATACTGCTAAGGATCGGATCAGTGGTAGAACCAAAAGTTATACCACCGTCCGGGAAAATATTGCACGAGTCAAGTACTGAACCTGACGGAATATATCGAAGAGAGATTTGAAAGAAAGCTAGTGACAGATGTAGGCTCAAAACTCTATAACTCTTATAGAGATTACAACTTGGTTAAACTTGTGAAATCCCTCATAGCTAATCGAAGGCTTTATGTCTGTTTGGAGGGCAGGAAGAGTAGATGGAGAACCCAGAAAGACGGATTACCCCAGGGAAGCTTATTATTACTTATCCTCTTCAACGTTTACACTAATTACTTATCTTATGTTAGGGATTGTTTATACGCTGACGAGCTAGCGATTGCTATACTGTGTGTGTGTCTTCCCAAGAGTTGAAGAACTAATGGAATAGGCTTTGTCAAACATGTCAACATACTATAAAAGAAATGCTTTGAAACCAAATCCATCCAAGACTGTGCTTTCCATCTGCGACCAAGAAAGGCAAGAAAGAAATTAAACGTTACTTGGGAAGAACATATACAAGAACACACAGACCAACCAAAGTATCCTGGTGTTACCCTTGACAGAAGCCCTGCCTACAAATATTATTTTGAAACCACTGCAGCTAAAATTCATACGAGGAAAAATATTCTAAAAAAACTATATAGCATCAAGTCGGCAGCAAGCCCAAACGTTTTGCGGACATGTGCCAAGACATTGTGCTTTTTGACTGCAGAATATGCCAGCCCAGTTTGACACCAGTCTGTGCATATTAAGAGGGAATATGTGGCTCTGAATGAAACGTGCCGTATAGTGACTGGCTGCATGAAACCGACCCCAATATATCTGCTATATAAAGTTTTAAGCTTTACTGAACCGAAGATTCGTCGAGCATCACATGAATACACAGAACGATTCAAACAAACGTTAACGAATGATATGCGATATGAGGTAAAGAACTCGCCATCCAGCAAGCTGGCTTCTTCAAGATCCTTCCTTTCACGTACAAACATAGAACCACCAGAATGGTATCCGGTTTTGGACGATGACCCGTCTGGAATAAAACTGGTCTGGATGACATGGAGGACTTTCAATAGATTGAGCACAAGTGTCACTTCAGTAAAGGCAAATATGGTTAGATCGGGCCCCAAGAATGAATGGTGCAAATGTGAAGAACGACAGACAATCGAGCACCTATATACTTGTACACAATGCAGAATTACGACTACAACCGACGACTTATCAATTGGAAACAAAACTGCTACTGCCTTTGCCTAGTACTGGGTAAGACGCTTGTAATTATGTTAGTCACGAAAAAGTAAAAGTAGGTATTTTTCAAAAATTGATAAATTGGAAGTTGGTAAAACCTCATCTAATTTATTTCTCATTTGTTATTAGTAAAACAGATTTAGCAATATACGGAATCTAATAGACAAACCTGCCACGGCAGATGAGTTGAAACATAAAATCCGACGCATTGTAAATCCTGCATTGCGACGCCTTTTGACCAAAAATGGAAGACTTGGTTTTTAGGATTATCGATGAAATTCAAATTTGACCAGTAAATTATCAAAAACAAAAAAAGAACTGTACACTACAGGTAGTTTTACCAACTATCCTTAATTATGTTTAGTTTTTTCTTAGTAATTGAAGCCTAACCCTATAATTAGATAAAAGTACTTTTATTTTATCCTCTTTATGTACGCTATTTTCCTATTTATGTCTGTGAATATGTATTATGGCCTTAGTGACAAAAAAATATAATATAAAAAAATTGGGGGATGTTCTGCGATAATATGTTCAACCTATGGAAATTGATATTGAATTTTATTACTTAAAAACAACTCAGAAATAATTATTTATATAATAATTATGTAAAGTTTTTACGAATAGATTACTATTCGTATTATTATTACTAATTTCGGAAATATGGAAAAAATTGTATTGCTTTGTATTCGATGGCTCGGCTTAAGGCCCAAATTGCTCGTTCAGAGGCTGAATATGCCTCATTGTTAAGTAATGGACTGAAGGACCATTTACCACAAGCTGTATTAAGAATTTCAATAATGTTCGATAAAAACAAAATATATTTTCGATCACAGCTATAACACGTTCTCCGGTCGATTCTTGGCAATTCACGGTCACAAAATAATGCTTCCCTCCTTAACGCATACATGCATACTCGCATACTTTTTTTTCGGTTCCCTCCTCTGATTTTACTGCAATATTCTGCGTTATTGGCAACAGTATTTATTTAATCTTCCTGATAAATAATCGAACTTCGAGTTATAAATCAAATTCTAAAAAAAATTACACAGATGCGTAAACTATATTACGAACTATTGTCTTTCATAAGTGAGAAAATTTTTTCTCGGCATGTATAAATAATATTTATAATTTCACACTCTCCGTCCTTATTCAATATTCTAAAATGACCATACTTTTCATATATTTTTGTTACATTTATGATTACTTTTAGTAAGAATGTATCAAAATATCCTACTTAATTAATAAACATCTCTTGTGGAGTACATAATACAAAACATTCTCTCAGAAGAAATATTTTCCTGACAAATATTTCTTCATGCAAATGTTCATTAAACTCAAAATTCATTGGAAACATTATTATCAATCTTTTCCCGTTTCCTGCTCCTGTCAATGTCTTGGACTGTATCAGTTTTGTAATGAAGAGGGGTTAGCCGTGTCAGATCAGTTTCAGGATGAGGCCCTCGTACTAGATTCGGTCGAAAGCCTTGGATACATCGAGAAATACAGCTCCAACTTCGTGGTGTATGTTGAAACTGTTTTAGATGGTTTGGGTGACATTGGTGATATGGTGTATGGTGCCACGAAGGGATTGAAAACCAAACTGTTCGTTAGGGATAACATGGAGGGCGGTGGACTTTGCTCTGATTATTGCGAGTATGACTTTTTTAACTACTTTACCTAGATAGGGAAGTAGGGTGATTGGGCGATAACTGCTTGCCTCACGGGAAGGAGAGCCTGGTTTTTTGTTCATCATGCTTTCTTCCAGAAAAGGGGGAAGTAGCTGTATACTGTTAATGATGTTGGTGGATTCTGTGATCTGTTTCGAGAAACTGCGTATAGTGTTTTTGACAGTGATAATTATTTTTACTTATTAACCTTTTGTATGCTTATTTATTTTTCATGTAGTACTAAATTCCTTTGTAAACCTGATAAAAGAGAGTCGTCTTTAGTACCTCATTTATCTATACTAGTCAATTTTGGTAGTAGGAGACATCAAATGCTAGTGTTATAGTCAACGAAGGCCTATGCTTTCTCGCCCCTATAGATGTAGAAAATAGGATTGTCACAGAAATATAGCATTTTTTTATTCAGTGAGGTTTCAAAGTGGTTTAAATAGATTCCTTCTGGCGAAAAATATCTACCGTCGTCAATTTTTTAATTTGTTTTGAGCTTTCCGCAGTAAATGTGAAAGATCCATACCCATCCCCCTGGTCATCGATTTAAGATTGAGTTTATGCTTTCAAAGTTATCATGTATAAATAGGTTCTTTTTTGTGAAAAAATTATCCTTTTCCCCGATCATCAATTTTGAGCTTACTATGTTAAAAAGGATCTACGCTTTTAAGGTTATAGTGAAAAAGTAACTTTTTATATCTGTACATTGTGTGACCATAAGATCAGTAACCAAAGTCGATATTAAATTAAAATTTCAAGAACTTATATGGTCCAAATAAGTATAGAATTTGACCGTGAGTACAAGTGATTATCACTCCGATTTAGCCACAAACGAAATCAACTTCGTTATTTCCCAAAACGTGGGTCTTGTCCTATACCTTATCCGTAGTTTAAATGTGTAAAACGTTAACCATTCACCTCGAACTCGTTGTTTAAATTTGCGAAGGAAATTTCCCATTTGCAGTAGGGTAATAGAACTAATGATTTGATTAATCAGCTCATGAATATTTTTTAGCATTCTCTTGAATAATTCTTTAATATAACCCCAGTAGAAGAATTGAAGGGGCCTACGGTCTGGTGACCTTGATCCAACAAGTTTCAAAAGTTAAATTAAAATAACTCTAGTATTATGAGCGGTCGTTCTCTTGATAAATAATTTGGTAATGGATGAATTTTCAATAAAATTTGGTTCTCTAAAAAAAACTAAATATTGTTTGGTATTTAAAAGTTCTACAAAAAATTAGCGTTATTATTTACCTTCCTACAACACCAAGCCAAATCTTAATTCCAAATCTTTTCTGGGAAGTACCGTATTACTTTTGCAAAACGTTGATGCAATGTTATTCGTTCGAAAATAAAATAAAAAAATTTAAATTTGAAGATACCAGAAGTCCAGTCGTCGTAGGTTGTCGCCCCTATAAAAGTGTTGGTAATTTTGATATTTATAAGATCTTAAGCCGCGTTTTTATAAAATCTTCCTCAGACTTTCCCAACTTATCTCTAAGTCACCGTCACCAGCAATTTGTATGAAGCAGGTTTGATGGTCTCGACACGAGCTAATGTATTTATCTCTGCCTCTTCGCTTACTATAAAATCATTTTTATTACGTTATTATTTTTTTGTTGAGATGGATTGAATGAAAGGGGCAGTAGAACTTTTAGTTATCCATATCTTAGAAACTATTAATTTTAGGCATAGAAAAATCTATATAAAAATAAAAACTATTTACCAAATTATGTATTATCCCATTAAAATTATTGGAATTATTTGACCTTAAAAATTTATTTCCGGTACTCTTTCAGTTGGACCGAAAATTATAACTTTATGACATCATTCAACAATACTTTTAATATAAGCACAAATAACGGTATTATTTTGTTTTTATTTTCATTTGTTTTCTATGAAAGTCTGATCCATTATTTGACATCTTTAGTCAGTATTTTTTCAAAAAAAAAAATAATTTTTAGGTGTGAATTTGTAAAATTCGATCGTTCTAGGTAGTAGCCCTAATAAAAGTGTTGGAAGTTCTAATATTTATAAGATCTGAAGTTAGGTTTTAGTAAAATATTTCTTAGATCCCCTTAAATGTACAATACTATCACCTCTCTTCGATTTTTTCTAGCCTGTCCGAATACTACCAATCAATTTGATGCCCTCGGATAAAAACAGGCATATTAATTAAAATTAGAAAAATAAAATGTATCATTAGAAAACTTTATAAACAAAAAAGTTCAATCTTAATTTACGACCCACAACTTTCAAAATGATATATTACAATAATAAAAAAAATAATAAATTACCCAAAAATAATCGCTCTATAAAACAAATGAAATCTTTGAAATTCAAAACTGTCGAAGAGAACTACATGGACATGATACATGTTTTAGGATAAGCATCGTCATTTAAATTTAGAAATTATATTATAAGATGTAGCGAGTTACGTAAGAAATTACGAAATTTATTTTCATTTTACCTCAATCGAAGGTGTTTTTACAGTCGAACAAATGGTTTATGATATTTAACTAGATGATTTTCTCGTTCAAATAAAGAAGGATTTGCTACTTTCTTTTCTACATTTGGACAAATTTATAATTTGTGACAGTTCCACTTATCCTACAGCCCTTAGGATGCATGTTAATGTAATTTTCAGATGTTCATTTTTTTCAGTCACATGATATTTAACTGAAAAGTTATTTCTTAAAACAACCGAATGTTAACTAAAAAGTAATAAAAACTGTTGGAAAATAAGACTTAAATTTTAACAGGGAAAGTTTAAAATCATTTTTAGGTTTACCAAGTCGACTTTTTCCATCAAACACTGAAAAACTGATCAATTTTAATAACTACAAATATTTTTAAACTCCTAAAAGTTTTTTAGAGAAAATAATTTTTAAGTGGATTGTCAGCTTATTGGTTCAATTTATCACATCGACCTGACATAAAGTCAAAAGCTATTATTTGGGCGACAATCCGCTTTATAGACGATTATACTTTAAACCGAAAAATGAACTTTAGCTGAAATGAGTTTTTTTGTTTCAAAGTAACTTGGCTTTTAACTTTTAGTTTTAACATAACTTTATAAACGTTTTCGTTAATAATATTTCGGTGAAAAAAGTGCGTTGATCAAATGGATATAAGTAAATAGTAAAAAGTAATTCTTACTTTGTCTGTAGAATTTAAATTTTTAATTCTGAATTGAAATTAACATAATTTGGCGAAAATGCTTATGTGAGATTATGCTCACTATTTAATGGTTAAAGCGATTTTTAAAGAAGTTCATAAGTGTAGTTACTAATTTAAAATCATCTTTGTGATGTTATCCATCTCTAGAGAGATTTTGAAATCCTGTAGATTTCTATGTGTTCAGAGGCATAGTATTCAAACGAAATTGATTATAATGACTATGAGTGATGATGTTTATTCATCAACATTTCTTAACTGATACTAAAAGGACTATTTCATAACGAATATTTTTTCGCGTCTCTTAATGCGATGTTGAAATTATAATGCCAATTAAGATGTACTGAAATTAGTAAAACCTAAATTTAAAGTAAAGAGTTCAGAGATTTCTAAAAAATATTCTACAATATATTGTAATTTTTAATAATAAAAAAAAACTATATTGACGCTCTGCACTTTGAAAATGAAAGAAGAGAATGAATAAACAATGAATACAAAAATGAGTATGAAAATAACTGTGATTTAGTAGTTATGATATCCAAGGAAAAATACCCCCAACTATTCCCACTAAGTATTGTATGTAACTATAATTAGGAATTTACTGTATTGACTCTTTGATCTAAATATTAATTCATTGTAAATAAAAGCAAGCGTTAATTACATTATCAAAAAGCAATACAGATAACAGAACACAAAAAGGTATAGAACCTCTAAGAATCATTCACATAGAAAATAGAAGTCTATACATATACGTTCATAATTCATTAATAATATTATATTAACCTTTCTCGAAGTTACACAATATAGTTTTATAGTTTAAGAAAAAATAAGTTCCAAAAAAGTAGATACAGTGTTTTTTAATTAACGAGAGATCTATCACACCAAACAACACAACACTGCTTAGAAAAAAATGCTCTTATTTTAGAAGATGTTGACATCTTAGTAATGACAATTAAAATTAAATTAATTTAGTCCTTAAAAAACATCTTTAAACACAAATTTACTTGAAAAAATGATGTAAATAAAACTTTAACCTCAAACAGTGACGTTTAACTTTGATAGACTTTTGAATTTTTGGATAAGGTTATTAAAAACTGAAGTTGAATATGAAGAATTCCATCAAATACCTTCGTATCAAGTTTTTCACCTGTATTCATTTATTTTCTAACAAAGTGCTCCATTCTTTTTGTTTTTTTTTTATATTACTCATGCTACATTAACTTTTATATTACTCATGCTGTATTAAATAACAAATCAAAAATTTTCAAACATTTCTATATCTATGATTTTGAATGATAAAACTTTGCACAACTTTATTTGTATTTCAAATCTCGCGCTGGTCCACTTTTAACATGGCGGATTGCCACGTGACCTTCTGAAAACGAACCTGATTTTCCTATGCGATTATCCTTGAGTTTCGCTACTGTATAGTGTGTTTATTGTGCTATAACTACAGCTTTGCTTGCGAAAACATTCTCCTTGGTGTCAAGCTAATCCTTTATCTTCTGAATGCACATGTATAAACTCCAATATATACACAGTCAAGGATACCCGATATTATCCTTAAACAACGTATCATGAAACGTATTTTAATGAATATGGACATCAAATAAGCTTCTGGCGCTAACGGAATACGTACCATAGTACACAAAAATTCGCGAGCGATCTAAAATCAGTTTTCTGTAGACTTATCTTCATATCCTACAGAAATATTTCGTTCTTGCTGGAAATGCACTACAGTTCAGCCGATAACCAATAAAGGCCAGAAGACCTTCTCAAAAAAACTACCGACCAGCCGCACTGCTTTCAATAATAACGAAAGTTATGAAAAACGCTATCAATCAGTATCTTTTAAAATATCTAGAAGGATTTAACATTAACGGCAATCATCAAAATGGTTTTCGTAAGCAAGGACTAACTGGAGATTTTCTAACTTATGTAACACATGTTTGGAACAATTGAATACTTTAGAGAATCTCGAGCTATTGCACTTAATATTTAAAAAGCATTCGACCGTGTTTAGAATGACGGATTGTTGACTAAGCTACACTTTTTTACGAGTCGCAGTTGACGGATTTCTTTCCAATATCTTTACTATAGGCTCCAGATTGTCTCCATCTCTCTTTCTCATTTAGATTAGTGATCTGTTGCAAAGGACCAGGAATCCAATCTACAGCTTTGCAAGTCATAGTACGTTTATCATTTCACTCGCTTTAAACGCTCGAACATCGTCTACTCACGCAAATATTCTCAGATATCCAGACGTCGTTCAACTTAATAAAGACTTAGAAGAAATTCTTCATTGAGGTGATAGTAACCAACTGGAGTTTAATGCTACAAAAACTCAGGTGGCAATTTTTGTCTGAAAAGGTTAACGTTGTTGAACCCAACATGGTTATGTCTGGAGACTCCATTCCTCTAACATCGTCACTCGATTTACTAAGCGTTAATTTTGGAGTAAATATATCTTGGCATGAACATGTTGAATGCGTAGTAAAGAGAGCTTCTCCAAGTCTGGGGATGTTATTTCGAACTAGAAAGCTTTACACTCCACATCAACTGTTAATTCTGTACAAAACTCAAATTCGACCAACAATGGAATACTGCTCTCATGTTTGCTGCTGCTGCCAAATATTCACGGCATTTGCTGGATTCTGTTCAGAAGAAAGCCGTTCATCTGACTGGAGACCCAGAACTCACTAGCAACCTTGATTCCGTTGAACATCGAAGAATGGTTGACAACTTGAGTCTATTCTACAAGTATTTTTTCTTGTCACCTGAAAAAAAGTAAAAATCTAGGAAGGTGATTTTTGTACGAATACAATACCTTCTTTATCTCAAAGCACACTGAAAAACTCCTATAATACGATGAATACAGAGCCACCCTACTAAGTTACTTCCCCACCCCTTTAGCCCCACACATGAGTTATTGTAAATAATCATGCTTAAAATTTGTCTATTATACCACCCAAAAACATGAAAAAATTTTCATAATGCTACTGAAACTATATAATATTCCACGGCCCCCACGTTTAATTCCCTTCCCTGTTAAAATTAAAAATAATGAAAGAATTGTATTTTCAGATTAGATGTCCCCAAGAATCCTGAAATAATACCATATATGTATAAGAAGCAACTCCACCAGCATCTTATCCCACCCCTTTAACTTCTTATGTATTTATTTTACTGCAAATAATATACTAAAAATTTTCCCATTACATCAAGCAAAAGATCTGGAAAATTTTTTAAAATACTATACAATATTTAATGACTTCCACCCTCCCACTCCCGTTCCGGGTTAAAATTTAAAGCAATGAAAAAATATATAATAAAAGACTGTTTTTAGTCAATTTCCACTGGTTTATTTAAATTGCGATGACGCGTTTCGCTGTCGATGCAGCTTCTTCAGATCTACATTTTACACTGTGTAAGTGTGCAGTGTAAAATGTAGATCTGAAGAAGCTGCATCGACAACGAAACGCGTCATCGCAATTTAAATAAACCAGTGGAATTTGACTAAAAACAGTCGTTTATTATATATTTATAATGAATTTCCATCAAGTAGAAGCTATAACCATCCAATGAAAAAATATCTTAATTTTCCTATTCATCGACTACAGAAACCTTATAATACATATAATATGCTATATACACAGCAACCAGACGAACAAATCTTGAATGGTTAGCATTCGGTAAACCAGGACATATAACGGAGTTATCAGTTATCCCAATAAATCTTAAAAGAAGAGTCTTTAATAGTCGTATGGTCTAGAAACTACAGCACCCAATTGTAAGTTGGCTAACAAGCTCCGAACCGCTCAGAGAACAATGAAAAGAGCCATGCTTGGAATAAGATATGGAGACCGAATCAGAAACCAAGATATCCAAGACATAACAAAAATACCGGATGTATTGAAAAAAATAGCAGGGCTTAAGGGGTAATGGGCGGGGCATATTGACAAGATCCAAAGAGATGGATTAACAAATTGTTAACATGGAGGCCAAGAAAAACTAAGAAAAGTGTGGGAAGACCACAAAAGCGATGGCGAGACGACATCTTGAGAATTGCAGGAACGAACTGAATGCAGGCCTTAATGGACAATAGGGCATGAAAGGTAAATAATAATTTCTTTTTAATTTTAAATTTCTAAATCATACAATTTCGACTGGGCTATAGACAATAAAAAATAAATATCATTCATCTTTTATACATTTTTTTCTTACATCTATAAAGACATATTTTTTCCTATTGTTATTACGTATAAAAAGATTTGTCAACTTCTCTTTGCACGGTATCTCTGAAAAGTTCGACGAGGTAGGTAAAAAGATATTGCGAAGCCGGAGGTTGCCCGCCGGCCTTGTTTTGCGGCGACGTTTTGTTGTCATGTGTTTGTCTTTCTGTATCGTTAACTATATATTCTGTGATATAGTATAAGATTAGACAACTAGGTATGTTGCTTTTCACATGCTTCTTATATGCTCTCCTAAGGGTAAAGTGAAGCAGTCAGATATATATGATATATTAAATTAATTATCCATATTTATATTACATACAGTGTGAAAAGCACCGTAAAACTTATCTAAAAAATACTATTTTTCAAAACTTGTTAGGTCCCTTACCAGAAATTCACTAGAAACCGCGAGTCTTTTATAAAATGATAGGGATGGTTGTAGCCAGTTTCTTCCTTTCCGAGTAATACATGCTGCTCAGCAAAGCTCTTTTTTATATGTAGAACCTCATTCCTTTGAATTAAACTGCTTAGAACTATGTTTTCTACAATACAATCTGAAAGCGATTTGGATATTTTCCTGCAGAACGAGTACTGTATCGACAGTAAAATGTAGAACAATATCATTATATATGCTTTTTTTATAATTCTTTTCTGTTATATTGACTCGGTTTGAGTATTAACACCTTGAAATTTTTGATTATTAAGGACAATTACGCATAAAGCCTTATTTAGTAACGTTTACATATAGGCTGTATTAATAATTAATTTTTGTTTATGGTTGTTGAAAACTAAGAAATCTTTTTCTCATTTTCTTAGTGTTTCTCCTTGTATTTAAATTAACTTAAAACCGAAAAGAGCAAAATGTAAATTTGATTAACCTTAATTTAATTTATATGCCTTACTACAAAGTCACGTAAAGTCCTGAAACCGAGATTTACGGCACTACAAAGTTGCCCGAAATAAATTTTTTGGTGTAGTGGCTAAATAAATCAGTACGGTAGAATGTAATCCTGAACCGTAAGGTAGAATAAAGTTTAAAGAAATACTGAAGAGGAATTTTTTATAATATATAATAAGTAAAATACTCTTAGCAATAAAAACTAATAAAAGCTCTTAGTAGTTCCGTTATCGTCGATTTGCTTCGGTGTTGGAATGATATCTCCTTAACGAAAATAAATCGCTTTCAAATTTGGTACACATGTAATACTTGACGTAGAAATGCAACCTATAGTTCTGAGTGGTATCGTTTTAGAAGTAGGAAGTGAAAAGTATAAGCGCTAATAAATTTTGTGTAGTTGTAATAGTATTATAAAAAAGTTTTTATAATTTTAGTATATACCCTGAAATATGATGAAATACGAACTGTAAGGTTGAGTTTTTACTTTTCTTGATGAAGTAAAGTATTGTTTTCGTAAAAAAAAGTACATTTCGAGATTTTTGCTTTTCTTCACGTTTAGCGCTCCTAGATCACAGAGTCATTCATTTCGGCCTATTGGCATGATAACTCTCAAACGAAATGAGATATCAATTTCAAACTTTGTACATATATAAGGCCTACTAAAGGGATGAAGCCTATAGTTTTTGAACGATATCGTTTAAGGCAAAGGGAGTCAAAGAGGTTAGGGTCGATAAATTTTGCATGAGTTTATGAGTAATAAGTTAGTAATTCTTCCTGGATTTTTGTTGCAATAATAAACAAATATTATGCATATATATTTATAGTAAAACGTAAAAAGGGTGGGAGAAATTAGAGGGGTTGGTTCCTATAAGGAGCGTTGAATGTCCTTTTTAAAGTTTTTGGAGAGCTTCCATAATTTACTTCTTGCTTAGTATTTTAAATAAAAACGAAAAAAAAAATGCTAAAATGATTTATCCGGTAGTTGTCTTGCGAGTGCACTGTTTTAAAATAGGAACTGACTTTGACTTGCTCACACCGAAGCATAATTTAAACCAAGTCGATATTTTAAATAAAATGTTTGTGGAAGAAAGAATTCGGTAGAGAAAGACTCTCAACTGAAAATAATAAAAGTGATAATACAATTGCTAAATTCCTCTACATATATATATAGCGTCTAGAAGCGTGGCCGGTTTTATACCCTCACGTTGGAGCGCTATTTTGTAACGTCTCGTTGCAGCGTTATTATGTATAGCCCCAAATTTCTTTATTTTTAATAATTTCTTTATTAAATAGAAGTCGTTATTTGCCCCTTATGTATATGTTAATTTTTGAGAATGGATTGAGTGGATATTAATACTTAAAGAACTAAAGAAATTAGATATAAGCTAACTCATTTTTTTTTCTGGTAGCGAATATGGATAAGAGATAATTTTTGTACGTCTTGTGAAAATAGTCTCTATAGTTGTTAAAACTTGGCTGTAGAGATTTGGGCACCATTCATTTTAGGATAAAAAGAATTTAAGTTCAGCTAAAAAAATGAAAAAATACTGAAGAGTTATTTAGTTGTTGAAATAAAATTAATTTACGTACAACCGTTGCGTCCTGAAAGAAGGAGCAGGAGTTTAGTAAGACACTACATATTTAAATAAAGAAAGGTATATTTATTAAAAAAATAAAAATTCCTAACTTTATTACACACTTAAAATTACTTCTACTAATTAAAAACCCCTTAAGCTAGAAGAGTGTACACTATTACATGGAGTCATTAAATCAGGATTACTAAGTTTTTAATAAAAGGCTTGATAAAACACGATATTAAAAGTTTGTGAAATTAACTCCGCGAGTTACACGTGGTAAGTAGTCGTTGGAAACACACTTGTAGACAGGAAGTGCAATATTTAGACTTAGGATTGATTTTTCCTCGTCGATTTTCCATAAGTTACTTGGCCTATCCCGGTGAGATTTTTATAAAAATATTGTCTCAGCCATTCTAGTTTCATTTGGGCTGCTAAATACTTTTTGACCCGAAATGCCTGAAGATGAGCAGGATATTTCAAGAAAGGAAAAAGGCCTTAAACTTGAGAGCTAGAAACCGTTACTGCACTA
>CM032447.1:143784735-143827975 GCA_019049505.1 Pachyrhynchus sulphureomaculatus
CAAACAATTAGATTACTAGTGGAAAAAGCAAATGAATATAAGGTCACCTTATGGATAGCAATAGTTGACTACGAAAAAGCATTTGATTTCGTAGAGATATGGACAGTCATTATAATAATATCATCGCATTCTTTTACATATTCTCAGCTAGTATTGGAAATAACCGTAAAGTAATATAATTTTTGGATTTTTTGACTCTATGCATGAGCAAGTTCAATGTTACCCCTAAAACTCCTTCCCCTACTCTATCTCAACTTGCAATACTATTGCAACTATACAAAATTTACTGGCTTTTATAAAACCAACTTTAAAGTCAATATCTCATTTCTTTTGAGAGTTATTGTATAGACACAACGACAGACTCCCAGTATAATTGCATTCTAACTTACTAATTTATTTAGCCGATATACCAAAAAATTGCCTAATTTATTTCAGGAAACCTTACAGTGCTGTAAATCTCGGTTTCAGGACTTTATGTGACTTTCCGGTGAAATTAAATTAAAGTTTATGAAATTTACATTTTGCTCTCTTCTGTTTTGAGTCGCTGTGTCAGAACCCAAACCGAGACAATAAAATAGAAAAAAGTTATGAAATAAGTATACAGGATGATTTTGTTTTTCTTTTTTTTTGACACATTATAAGTGCTGCAGGGAAATCTCTAAATCGCAACAAGTACAGCGCAAGCGACGAAATAACGATTCAGGTTAGTCCTGAATCACTCCAGAAGGTTACCGGTTAAAATATATTGTTCTGAGCAATTTTTTCCAAAGAAATGAGGGTTTTTTTTCTACAAAAAAAAGCTTTCCTGAACAGCATGTACAAACAAATAAATTACATCCATTAAACACTTCCCCATTTTTTTCTCCGATATTCAAAAAATCAAGGTTTCTAGTGAGTTCCAAATCCGCAATCAGGCAAAAACCCTCTTCTGGATAGAATCTTAAAAGACAGTATTTTTGCGAACAAAATTCCAGACATAATGGCAGTAAAATAAGTTTTTATAAAACTGCCTGTTGGAGAAACGTTTGAGAAAGTATTTAGTAACAGAATAATGTTTTACCTAATAAATGTTGAAAATAGAACTTTTAAAAGAAGAGTATGATATGTTTTTTATACCTCTACAAACTATACTTCTTTTAGGACTACATGAAATATACATGTAGTTAGTTAATTTTAAAATGTCATCTATAACCGCTTGTTTCTCTTTGCTGATAGGAGAAAAAGAGTGTGAAAAGTAACATGCGTGTTGCCTAATCTTATACTCTACAGACAAATACATGGACAGCGTGTGTAAAGTTTGCACAATATGAATCTATACCGTAGTGAAACTTGATTAGTAGTCACAGTAAAATTATTTAGTAACAGAATGTTTCACAAAACTATTAAGGATTAAGGAATGGCAAGCAATTTTAAGAGACATTTCTGTTATATTATCATAGTTGTAAACTAACGGCACTTTTCCTGATTTTCATCATTGGCCTGAAAACTTTGGTATAAATATTATAGAGGAAACGTTGGTCTATTCAAAAATCATGTTCTATCCAGTTCATTACAAAGATATAACTATAAAACTGGTCTAATTTGGTAATTAAGTATTTAAACTGACAAGGACATCAATGAGGAAACTAAAGTAAGATGGTCTCTAGATTAAAACTAGATAATTGACATGATTATACCAATGAAAACGAAATATTATATTAAAATTCTAAAAACGGTTACATTTCCTACCTGACTCTTCTTAATTCTCTATTTTTATATCAAATTTTCTTATGAAAACTTTTATTTGGTAATATTTATCACGTTGGGATTTTTTAATCTTTGGCACACTGACACCTTCCAACAGTTTTCACCACTACACCAAGTAACTTATTTTTGCAATCGACGCGCATTTTGCTAACCATGTTGGCATCAATGGGAGCGGTGATTGACTAAATCTAAAATAAAAACTTCACTACTTTCTTATGGGTTTAATCATTTTCTATTACTTACATTTTTTATTAACCTTTAATCATCCAATATTACTATATGAATATGTTCAAGAGAATGTTCGGCAATACTTGATTTTTATGGTCCAGCATACCTAAATGAGCTAATGTTCTTTAGATTACCCTTAGACTAACTTGGCTCTGCCTATATTATTAAATACCTTACAAAATCATCTGGTATATTTTCGATTACGTGGTATCGAAAAATATTTCGTCTTATTCCATTCACGAGTAAAAAAGCTGGAATTTTGATTACAATGGTCTACAACATTTTTTTTTTCTTTCACAAGGGCTAAATTAACGGAATATATTTGTCTTTTCCATGCTGAGTTTAAATATGTTCTCAGATTTTATCCATCAGGCAGGGTTTTTTTTTTTGGCACGTGTTTAAAGTTTTAAAATAATTAGTACTTACAAAACACTGCATAATAAATTCACAGCTAATTTTGTCTAACCTAGAAAGTTTTATATGATGATTTTCGGTCATATTTTGCCTTGGGGATGTCTCTTTTCGTGGTCCAGCAGTAGTCGGCCAGCATACTGGGACCATTTGCCTTGATACCTCTTTTCCATAGTAGAAATCTGCTGATGAAAACACTCACCATGCTCATCAGAGACAGCCCCAAGATTTTCAGGAAAGAAATCTAGGTGAGAGTCCAAGAACTGAATTTTTAAGGACATGTTACAGCTCATTTCTTTGTATGAAGTTAGAAGATCACTCACTATTTCACTATAGTTTTCTTCTTTATTATTGCCAAGAAATCCACCACAGATATTTTTGCTACGTTGCTTTTTCCGGTGGATGTAACAGTTCCTTAAAATGTTCATTATCCGATATTAATGATCTTATTGGGGGCCCTATAAAAATTCCTTCCTTTAATTTTGCATCACTATTTTAGGAAATTTAGATTTCAAATATAAAAACGCAGCAGAACCTTTATCCATTTTTTTACAGTTTTATGTGCAGGGGAGATAAATACACCTTTTCGGGATTCACTAATGAGGTATTTGACAGATTTTTATGCCCAGGAATAAGAGATTAACGTTTAGGCCAATGTTTCCTTATGTAGTGAGACTCCTTATCCCTGCTATCCCATTCCCACAAGAAACAGCAGAATTTCATGTAACCAAGTTGCAAACCTAACAATAAAGTTATAACCTTCAAATCACCACAGATATTCCAGTTGTATTTAGTATACTGAATTTTTTCTAACAGCAATTTCCTATTTTCATATACCTTCTTCATATCACTGGCATGCGCGACAGGTATTGATGGTAATTCATTCCCATTATGGAGTAGTACAGCCTTCAAACTGACTTTCGATGAGTCTATGAACTATCGCCACTCATCTGACTGGTGTTGATGTCCAAGAGCCTCCATTACTGCACAAACATTATTACAAAAAACTACATGGCCTTCTTTAGAGAAGTAGTTACTGAAATTACTATGGCGTCTACGATAAACGCATATCCTTGTATCTTTTTCGAGTAGATTCCAACCTTTGGCCTGGAACTTAAAAAGCTCAGTTGACTGACTGACAAATTTAAATCCCGTATAAGATCATTATGATCTTCTTGAGATAAAAAGTGAGGTTCTAATGAACTACTTGCTTCAAATGTAGGGTCACTTATCTCGATTTTTCCGTCTTCAGTATGAACTGGGTCGGAGTCGGAGGTATCACTTAAGGTCATGAAATCTGGAAACTTTGATACAGGATACTCTTCAATATGTGGCACAGGTCTAATTCCAAATGCCAAATTGGGGTACTTAACTGTATATTTGTTTGGACTCTTTAATGTTAGTTAAGCAGAAATAACAATCAATTAAATGGTCCTTCTGTTCCCTCCAAATCATAGGAACTGAAAACGGCATATGATGAGTACCATTTTTCCAACCAGTGAGAAGCCTAACATATGATACACAGCATAAATTTGGAGCTCAGTCTTTATCAAAATCACCAGCTTTACACCCAAAATAAAGCTCATAACATTTTTTCACAAGCGGTGTAAAATTTCGCCTCTGAGACTTGAAGATCAGTTCACCACACACGTAGCAGAAATTTTTTAGTTGATTTACACACTCTCTACGAAAATAAGTAGTAAGTACACGTGTTACCAGACTCACTACAATTACAATACTGGCTACTGGTCCTCTGCTTGCTAAAAAAGTGCAATACTTGTACAAGATAGGACAGGTTTGAACATCATTAAGCCTGGACTGAGTTAAAACATGTTTCAACATGAATAAGTCTGCCTGGTGCCAAATTATTCTGAATACAAATTCCCACTTCTATATTTACAAGAATTATAACAATGAAATCCTAATATATGCCTGATAGAAAAAATCTGATAACATATTTGAATTCAGCATAAAAACTGAACTAGGGTCTCTATTTAGTTTCCTTGTGAAAAAATTCATGTTGACCAGTGTTATTTAACTTAAACTTGCTTCCTAAGTTTTCGTCATAACCAGAGATTCTAGCTATATTGCAAATGCGATTATTTTAATTTTTAAAGCAGACTTCATTTACGGGGAAAGTGGCTCTACCATGAACTAAAAAGATGTAATGCGGCAAGTTTATGTTGTTTAAAATGAAATGAATCATTAATAATATTTTAATTATTATTTTTAATAACAATATGATCTAAGAATGTTAATTATTGTTTGTACTCAATTTAACAAGTAAATCGAATTACGTCGTATCCGCTATTTAATTTAGAAACGAAGTCATTTACATTTAAGTTTCTGTCTCGAAAATCGCGAATACATCATTTACAAAGCTATGCCGTACTCTTGGAAATTACTCAAATCCTTGACTGCCATCGGTTTCAATCTTACTCATCAATGAATTTGCCATGAAAGGTAATAAGCAATTACCCATTAAAGTGCCTTCTTTGTGAATAGGAAATTGATTGTTATATTGAAAATAATTTTGTTCCATGGAAAGCTTGTGGTATTGTTACACTGGGAAATAAGGAGCTGACATTAAAAGAAATTAAAATTTCGTCTTTATTGAGAACTAGATCCTTCGATTTTCTAACGAATTCTAAGGAGTTTTTCACTCGAAAAATAGCTCTATATTAAATTTTCGAATTTTTACCAACTATTTAGAAACGAAATATGCGAGTATTCCTACTGTCCATACAATAGGTCGCATTGCTTTCCCAGGTTTATGAATTTTAGGTAAACAATACAACTTTGGTTTGGTCGCATTAATTACATTTAGTTTACATTTGAACAAGTGAGGGGTAAGGTTCTTACATTTTTTCATAAAGTATTTGACTTCTGCTCTAGAAACATTAATCTCAATTTTTTGCATAAAACGAAATGTGTATTTTAAATAATGATCTCGATTCTACAGATAATTCGTCTGATATAGTAAGTTATATCGGAAGCTCCATCGGCACACTTAGTAAACCATTTAATAACGATGCCGTAACCAAATATCGAAAAACATTATTAAAATTCGCAAGCAAACAACAAAATAATTAAAAGACTAAGATCGAGAGATATTTTCTATTTAGAAGCAGATAAATGCAACTTGATGGTTATAGTTAGAAAAATATAATAACCTTATCTCTGACCTTCTAAAAAAAACTAACCCGAACTAAACGTAAGTAACCCGACCATACCAAAGTTATATTTTTTACTGAAAAACTACAAACCTGGAAAAATGTATGTGTAGTCCTATCGTATCGACGATAGGATTGCACATTTAATTTCTAAATTTTTTTTTAGTGTTCTGTAGGAACATTTATAAGATCACTTAGGTGTCTGTCTGTCTATCACCCGATTTTCTCCGAAACATAGAAAGTTGAAATTTGACATTAATATAAGAATTGATTGCCTCATCAGAGCCGCGTAATTTTAAAAGTTAAATTTTTGACGGTGAAATCGGAAATGAAAAAAAAAAAAACTTACCCGATGAACAAATGAAAGCTTGTGAAAACACGAGTTCAAAAATATATATAATGTATTACTTGCGGATACTTTTCTTTGTATTATTTTTAAAAAAGTGCCCAAAATCGCTGACCCCCTCTTATGTCGAAAAGTATTGATTAAAAAATTTTGAAAACATTCTGGACATTCTCCACAGGGAGTAAATTGAATGAAAATTATCACGAGTGCATTACCTTTAATAATTTATCTGGCATATAAAAAAACAAAAATTTCTTTGTCATCAGTTTTCAACAAAGATCGGCAACAAACTTTGTTAAAAACTAATTTAGGGTGTGTTTTGTGAAGTCATTCATCATTTTATACACGTACCTCTGTAACCAAAATTTTTATTTTAAAAGCAATCAACGTAGGGAACACTAATTGCGCAAGTCCAACTTGGTTTTTTAAATTTTATTTTAATTTCGGTAGTCGTCGATTTGTAAACGAATATTAAAAATTTATATTTAGGAACCTTAAAAATAGTTCTTTAGGATTCATAAATAAAACAAAAGATCTAGTTGTCAACAAAGGCAAAATTTTCTTTCTAAATAGTTGATACAAAAATCGAAAATTTACCTTTAATATGGAACTATTTTGCGACTGAAAAACTCCTTGGAATTCATTAGAAAAAAGTAAGATTTAGTTCCCAATGAAGACGAAATTCTAATTTCTTTTGTTCCCTAGTATACCAATACCACAAATCTGGCACTGCCTCAGGGAGCTGCTTAAAATAAATGAGTACGAAGAAGAAATTATTCGTGAATGCTGCCAAACTTTGAATGAAACAAAATTATTTTCAATAAAACAATTAATTTTTGCTCAAAAAGTCAGTAAAGCAATTGGCGATTCCTTATCACTTTTCATGACAAATTTATTTATAAGTAAATTTGAAACCGATACCAGTTAAGAACTTATATGTATCCCATATAATTCAAAAGATACTAGATTAATTAATAAGGGAGTTATATAGACTTCACCTTAGACTACAAGTTATCAGGTAAGTTAAAAATTATCTTAGGAATTTCAAAGGACAAAATCTAGGCACTAAATATATATATATATATATATATATATATATATATATATATATATATATATATATATATATATATATATATATATATATTTAAACATAAACTATTTTATTAACCTAGTTTTTTCTTGCTAATAACTTAATACTTACAGAATGGTTTTGAATGCACAGCTCGTTGAACACAAATAACAGTGGTTTACAGGTTTATATTCTTTACCGCAATTTCAACTTAGAAATGGTTTAATAAAATTTAATAAAAACTTCATCAAAAGAACACCGAAAAAGGTTAGCTTTACGCTGAATTAACAAAGGAGAAAATTTTATTTAAGAAAACTTTTTACAAAATGTTTTCTCTAACTTGCTGCTAAATAATAAAACAATTTTTCCAAATCTAGTTAAATAGATGCTTTTCTCGTCACAGTAAAAAATAATTTAATTCAGTTTCCAAAACAGAAAGCATTTTTAGTGTTCTAACATAT
Organism: Pachyrhynchus sulphureomaculatus; assembly: GCA_019049505.1. Taxonomy (NCBI): domain Eukaryota; kingdom Metazoa; phylum Arthropoda; class Insecta; order Coleoptera; family Curculionidae; genus Pachyrhynchus; species Pachyrhynchus sulphureomaculatus. Next base: position 143,792,173 of record CM032447.1, read on the forward strand.
AGAATAAAAAGTTTTTGATCTGACACATAGATCTTGCCCTTTTCAAAAAATCCATATGATTTTTAGGAAGTACCAACCTTTAAACGATACGTGTCAAAATATCATGACATTTCGATAATTAGTTTACAAGTTACAGTTATTTTAGTGTCGCTAATTTTGATATTTTCAAAACAATGGAAAGAATCAAATTTCGTGTGTTGATTAAACACTGTTTTTTGGTGGGAAAAATATCGTTCAAGCAAACAATGGCTTGATAAGTATTACGGGTCACTTATCATTTACGGGTATGCTGAATTTAAATACTGTTGTACAGATACAAATGGTGCTGAACGCTCTGGACGCCCAAACGAGGTGGTCACACCGGAAAACATAAACAAAAATCCACAAAATTGGTTTGGATGACCGTAAAGTGAAATTGCATGAGATAGCTGACACCCTAAAGATATCAAAAGAACATGTTGATCATATTTTGTATGAACATTTATGTATGAGAAAGCTCTATTTGAAATGGGTACGGCGTTTGCTCACAGTGAACCAAAAACCACAACGTGTTGGTGATGTTGAGCACTCTTTGGACCTGTTTAGGCGCAATAAAAAGGATTTTTTCATGCAATATGTGATAATGGATGAAACATGGATCCACCACTACACACCGGAATCAAATCAGCAGTCAGTGGAGCGGGCAACAGCCGGTGAAAGCCGCCTTAGACGACCAAAGACACAACAGCCGACTGGGAAGATTTTGGCCTCTGTATTTTAGGATGGGCATGAATTAATTTTCATCGACTATGCTGAGAAGGGAAAAATCATCAATAGCGAATATTATATAAAGTTATTGGTGCATTTGGAGGCAGAAATCGCAAAGAAACTACCCCAAATGAACAAAAAAAGGGGTCTTTCGTCAAGACAATGCACCGTGTCACAAGTCGATGGTTACAACGGCAGAATTGCATGAATTGAAATTCGAATTGCTTTCTCATCCACTGTATTCTCCAGATTTGGCCCCCGGCGACTATTATCTATTCGCAAACCTCAAAAAAATGTTCGCGGGAAAGATATTTGGCTCCAATGAAGAAGTTATCGCCGAAACTGAGACCTATTTTGAAGGCAAAGACAAATCCTTCTACAAGAAAGGTATAGAAATGTTAGAAAAGCGTTGAACTGATTGTATTGCTCTTAAAGGAGACTATATTAATGAATAAAGTCGAGTTTTGCAAAAAAAATGTGTTTTAAGTAGCTAGACAAAAAACTTTTCAGCCTACGCGTTATATTATACTGTTCAATTTTTAAATTATTTATAACTCCCCTCGATCGTAATCTAGATTGAGAGCAACATTATTTGTTAGAAAAATTTTAGAGGTTTGTTAAAATTACTGAAATATGTGACTTGTAGTTAATATATAAACTTGTTATTTCGTGCATATTTTACAATCCTTTTTAAAAATAAATTATTAGTCAGGTCAAACGAATACAAACATTTTTGAATATTACGACTTAATACAATCGTGTATAATATAAGTCTTCGTTTCTTAACCTGGTGGTCCCGACCCCTAGGGGGGTGGCGTTTAAGTATAAGGGGGGTCGCAATCTGTCCAAAACATAACACCCATATAAAAAATATCCTTTTATTGAATAAAGTATAAAGTATTTTAAATTATAATCAAGTGTTACAAAATTAAATATTACCTTACCACTTAATAACAACCTAACAAAATAAACTAATAGCTAAAGTTGCTTGAAATATTAATTCACTAATTATTAAAGCCACGGTTGGCTTTGTATTTCACTTAAAAGTTTTTCTATGCGTGGATCGTTACTGCAAACACACATAGTAAATTATTTGCTAGGGATAATAGATGATTTCTGTAATTAGTTTTTAAAGCCACAAGAAGCCTTTCTCGCATAAGTAACAAGTAGCAAAGAGGATCAATATTTTCAAAGCTTCCGTTACTAATCTTCCGTATTCACATCATCATGCAAGCCACAACTTATCTAAATCTTGAGATAAAATTTCTAGTTGTAACATTTTGTCGGCCGATATGTCAATTAGTTTGTTGTGAATCTCAACAGGTAATTTGGCAGCTGAAACAACATTTTCATCAAACGGATTGAGAACCCATCGTTTCGAGAAATCATCGTTGTCATCTGGAAAATATTCCAGTAACTGAATTTTCAATTATCGTAAATGCATTTTCATGCTCTCCAACACGTTATCAATAACAGAATATTCAAAGTTCAGATTTTTGTCAGTATAATCAGAAGTTGCAGTGAATGAGTCAAAATTGCGTTTTTTAAGGCGAATGGCCCGAATACCAAGCTTCTTGATAAAGGCATTGACTTTGCCTATCATTAGTAAAATGTTTTTGTTGTGGCCTTGTAGGCTCGTATTCAAGTCATTCAGATGTGAAAATATATCACTCAAGTAAGTCAACAGTAATAAAGATTCTTTATATTGTAAAAACTCTGAAAAAGAGTTATTTTAATCTGTAAAAAATATATCCAATTCATCTGGCAATTCAAGAAGCCTCATATTAAAACTTTTCCTCGTGACAACCATCTGACTTTAGTATAGAAAAGCAGGCTTGGCACCCATTTCTTCGTATAGTGTGGAAAGCAACGGCCTGCATTTAATAAACTTTGCAACGGCCAGCATTTAATAAAATTAACAATTTTTGCAGCTTCAAACAGAACATTTTTTAAATTATCTGGCTTTTTTTTGTGGCGAGCGCATGTCTGTAAAGAGAGCAGTGCGTCTATTCCATCTGTGGCATAATGTCTTTTAATTTGACTATCACGCTACTGTTCTTACCCGTTATCGCTTTCGCATGTACTGATGTTGCGGTTGCGGAAGTTCAGGTAATTCCAGTTTTCGTTTTGTGTTGCATCAATAAAAACTTTAAAAAATCCTTCCCTTCTTTAATTGACCCCTTGTATTTGTGTCGGACGAAACATAAAAATTGAGCCGAATTCGACAAGTCTGTTGACTCGTCGAACTGAATAGCAAAAAATTAACCTAATTTTACCTTTTCAACTATTTGATCGTGGACATCGATGGCCATATTATTAATACGTCTCGATATTGTGTCGTTTGAAAGTAAAAGTTTTCATTTTTTTTTTTTGCTTCTTCCGGGCCTATCATCACATTGACCATATGAATGACAGCGGGTAAAATGAGATTTTCCACAATCGTATGAGGCTTAGACTCCCTGGCCACTCTTAATACCACTAAATGGGATGCTTGAAGTGCTGCATTGCGGCTTGATTTATTGATAGAAATTTGCAAATTTTTCAAGACAAGTGATTTACGCTCGAAGAATTCTAATGTTATGCTTTATAAAGACGAGTGTTTTGTTTCCAGATACCGGATTAATTTTGAAGGCTTCATATTTTCCGTGGACAGAACTTGATAACAAACAACACATTGGGGTTTGTCATCCAATGCAATAAATCCATAACTTAAATATGTATCGTTGTATAACCTGGTCTTTTTCTTCACTGTTTCACCAGACGCATTTCGTTTTGTCACAAATTTTTTTTCAATATTTTTGCCCAATTCGATATTACGCTACATACACCACACAAACCTATCCTAGCGTATATATGAGATAAGAACAAGCTCGTCTTGTAGTTTGAACTTGTTTGTCGGTATTTGTGGCAAGTGTAAACATTCTATGCCACATTAGTAAGGTAAAACTTTGGTAACGATAAAAATATTATATTGAGGGGGTACAAAGTATTTACTTAATTTTTTGGCTATTTAGGGAGTCGCGACACTAAAAAGGTGGAGAAACGCTGCCACAGGTAACGCAATATGATTTAAGAAATAAATTGCATTACGAGCTTTCTGTTGTTATCGACACAATACACGTTTTGCATAAAAATCTCTAAATTGCTACTAGAATGGCTTATGCACGGAAGTAGTGACACTTACTAGGTGAGAAACACAATCCAGGCAGGTCATTTCAAAGGAATGAGATTCTCCACTCACAGAGGTTGGTTGAACAATCAACTACTACTATATTTATCGATTACTTCTCATGAAAGTATTTAAAAAATAGACACAAGTCGCTAACTTTTCTTCGATGTATCACAGAATTAAGGTTTCTAGTACATTTCTGACCTCCAGTGAGACCATTAATTTTCCTATGGATAGAGTACAGAGATGCAGAGTATATTTAGGAACAGAGCCTTAACCATATTTTACATATTGCATGTTATAATAATTTTAGTTGAGTGACTAGTACCACTATTAAACCCTAATTTTCCAGTCATTTGATGGTAATTTCTATAATGTTTTTAAAGTCTAATTTAAATTTGATTAATGTTATATCATATTTTAATTTTGAGTTTTACTACCCTTGTTAAAGGGAAATATTAGATATTCTCAAAGAAATCACCCTCCGAGATTTTTTTCTCTTTGTGTTTCATAGTTTCTGGATCACTAAACTTCAGTTTTCTATTTTCGTTGATCTGTTTGTCTATCGGTTTGTCGGCACGATTACAATCGAACAAAATGATATCTGTTTTACATTTGGGACACATACAATTCTTGAAATAGGGATGAAACTAGTTTTAAGCAATATCGTTTCAAGGGGTGGTTGTCGAAAAATTTTAAATGGTAATATATGGTTTCTTGTTAAGATAATACACAAATGTTATATATTATTATTTGTATTAAAACATATCTAAGGTGGGTAAGAAGATAAAGTGGTTGCTTCGTATATATCTTATAAGTTATTGTTCAATACTTTCAATTTACCAGAGAAACAGAGGCAATGGGGCGTGGGCCGTTAATTATTGTAAAATTTCAGTAGTACTATTAGGATTTTTCTTGATTTTGGTTGAGATATTTGATGAATTTTTTGCCCAATTATTTATATTAAAACATATAAAAGGTTAAAATGGTGGAAAATGAAGTCAACCAGCTGGCTTGATCCTTATCGTGGTATAGCTCATTTTTAACAAAGGGTTGGAACTTATTAAAGTATTATGTAGTTTCAATAGTATTATAAGAATTTTTTTTGGTTTATAGTTCAGGTAATAGACAAATTTAAATGAGTTATAAGTGTAAGGAAAAAGGCATTATTGGATTGGTGTCTATAAATATATCATGTTGCATGTCTTCTCTACAGTTCTGGGAGTCAAAGAATCTAAAAATTTTATTTTTTTTTTCTTCATTTCCAATTCTACGAGGGGGTTCAAAGAATTTTTTTGGGTTTAAGTTGATATATTAAACAAAATTTTCGCATAATAATTTATAGTAAAATTACATAAGATTAAAATAAGGAGTTAAAGGGATAGTTATGTATATATCGTAGTATATGTCCATTTTAGGGTTATTGGAGTCTAAGAACCTGAAATTTTATTTTCATTATTCTCAACTATAGTTTTCCATTTTCTGCTTGATTTCTTTAAAATAATATTTTACGTGATATGTAAAATGCCTAGGTTGGAAGTCATTCGGTTGTGTGAGAAGAGTCAACACAATGTTTATTTAAAACTACGTGTCTGTAAGGGAAATACTCAGTAAATAATTTTGTCAATTTTCTGATATATGAATAAAACAGAGAATGCAAAAAATATAAAATGACGTAATAAAAAAATACTACTAGCTCTACTTAAATGTAATTTAAGGTAAGGAAAGTTAAAGTCTCGAAATTTGCCATTGCTAAAAATTGCTTCAAGCAAATTTCAAATTTTATTTACCTCTTAAACCAATGGCTCACTTTGAAATGTTAGTGTATGTCTATAAACACAGGTGAACACTAATTTAAACTTAATTAAACAAAATTCTATTCTAATTATATCAAGTTTCAAAAAATTTCATAAGGGTCATTTCAAAATTGCTTAATTTAAATGACAATTTATATATATATATATATATATATATATATATATATATATATATATATATATATATATATATATATATATATATATATATATATATATATATATATATTACTGAGTAGTTTCAAGTATAAACCACAAGTATTTGTAAAATTCGCTAATTTTCCGAAACGATTCTTTCTTTGAAGTAATAGATTGATAAATCTTGGATTTGTCCGTGTCTGCAGCTAAATGCATTACACAAGCAAGCCCTTTTTGATACTAATTTCATTGATAGACAACGAATTTACCTGATTTTTATAGTTCACCATTACTTTTATTTAAAAATGAACTAGCTGATCTCTCTCACCAAGGTAATCAATTATCGATGATATTAATAAATTAGTAAATAAAAGAAATATTATTAGACTAATTTATATAATAGATTGGGAACCTTATACAAATATCTATCACAAGCTAAAAATTGTGAGTACCTCATGGCTTTTATAAAATCAATTTCTTTAAATATTTATAATAATATAGTAATTGCAAGAACTTCTTTGCTAATTTTTAACTATATAAAATCCACAGAAAAGATAGCAAATTATTTTCTCGACTTCCAGTTTTAAAACTTTCATGTTCCTAACTTGATTAAAATTAAAGGATAAGAGATAAAACTAATGTATGTCAATTTTTAAGCACTTGGAATCAATTTCAAAGGTAAATTAGAGACCTTTGTTTCATGAGGGAACGTTTCGAAATGATTGTTGAGTTATATTGCCATTAAAATTAAAGAAAATTGATTGATAAAATCGTTTAGTTTTTTTTTTTCATATAAATGAAATTAAATTTTTCTTATTGTGCTTTCTTCTTACTTTTATTAAATTTTTCATATCGTAATTTACTCAAAGTATAAAGTATCTCATAAGAAATTTTAATTTTAAAATATTTTCAGTAAACAAACATGTTGATAAATGAAAAAAAATCTTTACTGTACATCAAACTATAGTTTAGAAAACTGTTTCTGAAAGATAATGTTATCTTAATTTTAACGTTACATTTTAGGCACAGTTTTAAGTGAACGGTGAAATTATTAACCACTACTCGGTACGTGATATTGGTCATTACTGTAATTTCTTGCTGATGATTTTTTATAACTGGGCCAAAGAGCGAGAGTTATTACTGCAAAATTTAATCTAGACATGTTCTCACTTGAAGAGTTCCACCGGTGTCAAATCAGGACTACCTGGACAATAACTTATGTCACAACTTTTAGAAACCATTTATTCAGAATTTTTTCCGAATAACTGGTAAGTGTTTGAAGTGTCCTATCATACTGAAACCAGTTTATCTGGTTATTTAGTAAAGTAGTGTAAAGTAGTTTAAAGAATTTGCCAATCACCTTCATATATCGCTGCATACTCCACGTTCGAACATTTTAGGGTTCTCCAATTTTAATAACGGTAATTTTGTCTATTGACGTGACAGATATTAAACGCAAAAATATCACAATTAGATACTCCCAGAATTATTCTCATCAATTACACTTGTTACTTTCATGCAATAAACCAAATAAATTTAATCCCATTTGTGAAACACATCGTATTTACTCAAAACTATATAACATCATTTTAGAAAAACTTTTTTTTCAGTGTGGCTGCTAATTGATAATTAAATTATTTGGAGAGTGTATGTTTGTTTTAAAGCGCATTACGTATGTCTCTAATGAGAAAATCCGATTAGTTTGTTCCAACAATAAATAATATACTTTTATTAAAAACTGTTTTAAGAAAAAAAATAAATTTAATTGTATAGGCTTCATAAGTACCGTTCACTGACGGAAAACCTGTCATTGTTCTAAAAAACTGTTCTAGGGAACTAACACCAGTTTTCTGTAGACTTTTCAACTTATCCTACAGAAACGGAATATTTAATTCCTGCTAGAAATGTGCCACAGTTCAGCCGATACCTAAAAAAGGCAAGAAGACCTTGCCATTTAACTACCGACCAGTCACACTGCTTTCAATAATATCGAAAGTCATGGAAAAAGCTATCAATCAGCATCTTCCAAAATAGCTTGAAGGAGTCAACATTATTAGCGATCACCAATATGGCTTTCGTAAACATAGATCAACAGGAGATCTTCTGACTTATGTAACACACATTAACGATCTGCTGGAAAAGACCGGAAACCCAATCCTTTGCAGATAACAGTACGCTTATCTCTTCATTCACTTTGAATGCTCAAACATCGGCTACTCAGACAAATGTCCGCAGAGAGCGGGAAGTCGTTCAACTTAACAAAGACCTGGTAGAAAGTCTATCTTGGGGTGACAGTAACCAAGTGGAATTTAACGCTACAAAAACCCAGGAGGCAGTTTTTTCTGAAAAAGTTAACGTTGCTGAACCCGACATAGTTATGGCGGGGCACTCCATTCCTCTAATATCATCACTCAATTTGTTGGGCGTTAATTTGGGAGCAAATATGTCCTGGATTGAACATGTCTTAGGCATAGCAAGGAGAGCTTCTCAAAAGTTGGGAATATTATTTCGAACCAGAAAGCTTTACACTTCACAACAACTGTTAATTCCTTACAAAGCTCAAATTCGACCAACTGTGGAATACTGCTCCCATGTTTGGGGTTCCGCTCCCAAACATACATTGCATTTATTGGATTCTATTCAGAGAAGAACTGTTCGTCTGATTGGAGACCCGGAACTGACCGGCGGCCTTGATTCGCTGGAACATCGAAGAACAGTTGGCGACTTGAGCTTATTCTGCACGTGTGCTAGACTCATAAAAAAACCCTGTAAAATTTAAAAATAACATGTGTTATTGCTTAAAATGTTTAGATTTTTGACTTATAAAACGTAAAAATATGTACTTTTTTCAGTATCTTAAAAAATGTTATTTTTTTTATAGATGAGTCACATTTATTGAAGAGTAATCCCTAAATCGGGAAAGGAGTTGCGCGTGCGCTGAAAAGCGATTTACGTTAGTCTTGAATCGCTCCAAAGTGTACTCGGTGGGAAACACAGTTTTGCCCCAATCATTCGAATGGGATGATGTCTTCTATATAAAAGAATTTTTGTAGAAAGTAGTGATTGTTGAAATCACGACGAGTGCTCTAGCTAGTAAAAAAACTCTGGGAAGAATCAAGCAGGGTATATCCATCGAACAGTTCCCCTTATAATATTTATAGAATACACTCAGGCAACCATCCGTTCTGCGATGTTCCACGGAATCTAAGTTTCTGGCGAGTTTCGGGTTCCTAGTAAGGCAAATAACTCTTCTGAATAATAATTCTGGATAATAATCTGAATAATAATCTAACAATGTAGCTTATGTTTGGGAACCGAACCCGCAGCACGGGAGCAATATTACGTCGAATGTCGAATTTAAGCTTTTGTATATAATTAAAATAAGTTGTGATACATAAAGCGTTCTAGTACCAACTAATTCCCACTTTTTGAAAACCGTCTTTGCAATGTTTGCAACATGATCGTGTCAAAACATATTTGCTTCCAAATTAACGGGTAGCATACTCAGTGTGCGACCTTACTATGTCGGGTTTTGTAACGTTAATTTGTTATTAAAAACTAATGTTATTCTTTGCGTATGAAAGTCATACTGGTGGTCACTTATAATATTAATAATCTTCAGTTATTTTAAAAGATGCTTATTAATAGCCTTTTTTCATTTCCTTTGAAACTACTAAATGCCAAGCCGGTCGATAGTTGTTTGCATGCCCTTTTTGCATTTTTATCTTATCTGCTAAACCCGCATTTTCAGCAGATAAAAAATACTCCTTTGCTGTAGAATAAGCTAGATAGCATACAAAAGATCGGTGTCAATTTGCTCACATATTTTTAGATTATCTTATATATCTTAACAAAGCCAGATCATGTTTTGTGTCTAGTCTTTAAGCATGATTCTGTGGAGCGTTGAAAATAATATTGGGCATCTTTGAACATTAAAGTTGTCCAGTATGACAATTTCGACAGGAATAAGTAATATGATTAAAGTGTACTAAAATATCAATTTATAGTTATTGAATGCAGCAGTTAGTTTAGTTGTTTCGATAGTTACGTTTAAGCCTAGAATAAAACTAGTATTCACGATAGAAGCTGCCTGTGTTGGCCGATAAATGGACTTTAGCTTCGCAGAGAGCGAGTACATTAAATTTATTTGATTGCAGACTGGTCTACTCAATTACAGTTAGAGTTTAAATATGGTATGTTATAAAATCTATTTTAAAACTTCCATCTCTTCAAGGTGATACCCCCTAATCAGCCACCACCGGTGGATCTGAACGTGACTATTTTACTTCCAAAACAATTTTTATCTCAGGTGCTTTATCATGCTATTACTTGTGCCACCGAGATATCAGCTACCGTCGGCACAGTCACGAAACCTCATGTCCTCACCACAACTTTAAGCGGCCTAAGCTGATCTGATGGTGTCACGCCGAGCGTTGCTTGATGTGTTCTTGACATCTACTTTTTCGACAAGTAGATTATTCCACACCTTCTCGGTATGAATTATATCACACCTATATTGAAATATGGTTTAAGTAAATTGTACTTTCTACCTTATAAGGATATTCTTTATTTGTAAAATATCCACAAATGCTACATTCATTCATAAAGTTATACAGGGACATCAACATGCAGAGATCGCAACTTTAAAATAGATTTTTATAACATACGAGGTGTAAACTCGAACATAAATTCAGTGCAATCAAATAAACCTCATGAACTCGCTCTCTGTGAAACCAAGGTCAGTTCATCGACCCGCAGAGGTAACTTTCTCTATTCTGGGTACGATTTCTATTCTCGGTTTTGACGAATCTGTCTTCTTGTCAGAAGCGCCCTCTCTTGCCAACGATAGGAGGCTCTAGAGTCCCGAAATTTCAATGATTTGTGCTTAAAAATAACAACTCAACAAACCACAAGGTTTATCTGCCACCTCTCTCAACCACGAAGTGATACTAACTTTAAAACAGTTTTCGCGTCTCTTGCAGATACCATCGATCATTTACAAATTAAATTAACCATCCAAATGCCGAAATTGCCATCCTGGGCGCCTGTAATGTTCACAATATCAACTGGCTTAATTATTCACATACTACCGACGAACAAGGTGGTGAAGCTGAGCCATGCTCAATCAGTTGTGTCTTAACTCAGCATATTAACGAGCCAACACGGATCCCTGATCCAGATGGAGAGTTCGCCAGTCTTCTTGATTTGTTTTGAACCACCAATCTAGAGATTTACACTGTCACCGTAAATCCGCCGTTAGGTTTTTCCGACCATAAACTGCTTTCAACATTGAGTATCCTACCAGTCAGTGATAGAGAGGCGCCTAAACTTCACAAGATTTGGCACCACAAATCTGCTAAATGGGAGAAACTCGTAGAATATTTTCGAACTTTCCTTTCATTATAAGCTTGTTTTCAATCCGACGACCCATCTGACTGCTCTAAGGAGGTTTTCGATGTTATTTTGGTATGGACACTTACATCCCTTTTTCAAAGAAATGCGTCTAAAATGCTTTTCAACATCTTGCCTACAGACAATGGCGTGAAAATCCTAACATCATACATCGTAACATCTTTGTTCGTGCCCGGAACAGATGTAAAGAAGTTATCAACGAAACCAAGGAGACACACAATCAACGAATTAGAAACAAACTTCTTGCTTGCCCCAACAAAGGCAAAATTTACCAGATTCACTACACCACTACTCACACGGTAAGATAATTCTATTGCAACAACACCTGTTGAGAAAGCGAACTTGTTGACTGAATTCTTTCCTTCACATTCTACTGTTGGTTTCCAAGGAAAACCATCACCTACTATTCCCACAGTGCAGTCAAGGATGCCCGATATTGTCTTCAGACAGCGTATCATTAAACGTATTTTAATGAAGCTAAACACCAAAAATGCTTCTGGCGCTGACGAAATACTTGCCACAGTACTCAAAAACTGCGCAAGAGAACTAACACCAGTTTGCTGCAGACTTTTCAACCTAATCTACAGAAAGAGAATATTTTCCTCCTACTAGAAATGCGCCCCAGTTCAACTGATACCCACCAAGACCTTGCTAAACAACTACCGACCAGTCACACTGCTTTCAATAATATTGCCATGTCATAGAAAAGGCTATCAGTCAGCCTCTTCTAAAATATCTTGAAGGATTCAGTATTATTAACGACGATCAATATGGCCTTCGTAACTATAGCTCAACAGGAAATCTTTTAACTGATGTAACACATGTTTGAAATAACGCAATTGAACACTTTAGAGAATCCCGAGCGGTTGCTCTGGATATATCCAAGACGTTCAACCGTGTTTGGCACGATAAATTGTAGGCTAAGCTACGCTCTCCTGGTATATCTAAAAAGTTCTATTTATGGCTCTCATGTTTCTTCAAAGAGCGTTCTTCGAGTGGCAGTCGACGGATTTCTTTCTATCAACGCCGGTGTGCTCCAGGGCTCCATAGTGCCTCCTACTCTCTTTCAAATTTACATTAACAATCTGCTAGAAAAGACCAGGAATCCAATCTACAGCTTTGCATTGAGAGAATACTTATCTCTTCATTCATCTTGAATGCTCGAACACTCTGCAGACAGCAGGAGATCGTTCAACTTAACAAAGACCTAGAAGAAATTCTATCTTGACGTGACAGTAACCAAGTAGAATTTAACGCTACAAAAACCCAGGCGGTGGTCTTTACTAAAAAATTTAACGTTGCTGAATACGACATAGTTATGTCGGGGCACTCCATCCCTCTAGCATCGTCATTCAATCTGTTGGGCGTTAATTTGGTAGAAAATATGTCTTGGCATGAACATGTTGCAAGCATAACAAGAAGAACTTTTCAAAAGCGGGGAATATTATTTCGAACTAGAAACCTTTGCATTCCACAACCGTTAATTCTGAACAATGCTTAAATTTAACCAACGATGGAATGCTGCTCCCATGTTTGGGCTCTGCTCCCAGACATATATTGCAATTGTTGGATTCTATTCAAGAGAGAGCTGTTCGCCTTATCGGAGACTCGGAACTGGCCATCAACCTTGACTCATTGTAACATCGAAGAACTATTGGCGACTTTTCTACAAGTATTTTCATGGAAAGTTTTCGATGGATATAGCCCGCATAATTCTTCCCAGAGCAATGCATGCTAGAAATACACATCGCGCTATTACTTCACATCCGTATAAGGTTCCGCTCGTTACTCCTCGCACAATCGTTTTCAAGCAGTCTCTTGTATGGAGAACCTCATCACTTCGGAATATTTTAGCTACGACTGTGTTTCCGACCGAGTACAATTTACAGCGATTCAAGACCAATGTGAATAGCTGTTACCGCACATGTGTCGCTCCTGTAGAGCTTTGGGGGAAAAAAAGTGTTCACAATTTTAAACATATTTCACGGAAAGACTACCAGACTGTAACCTAATTTTTTAAAAATTCTGTTTCATGAAACTCTATTTTCTGTTGAAATTATTTTCCTGAAATAAAAAAAAATAATAGTAAGATATCAGTTATATATGTGGCTAATTAAAACCCAGAATTATAAACATTCCAGACCTCTATCAACGACCGTGGAGTTAGGCTATTGGTTGGTAGAGGAGTTTTTAGCAAAGATACATTTTGCAGTCACAATCACTAAGTAATGTTTCTATTAGCAAACTGCAAACTGCTTCTTAGATAAAATCACTCTGTCAATTTGTGGCCTATAATTGCACGGCCTTTGATAGAGAGCAAGTATTCGTTTAATATTGTCTTAAGGTAAGCCAGAGATACAACTATTGTGCATTACTCTATTTTGCTACTAAGACTGTGAATAGTAATTTTTGCTTCCTTCTGTGCGGGTCCTAGTTCGACTAATGAGTCACGATACGATAAAATGTGTGTCTCAAGATGAATCGACTAATGGAAGAGCGAATTATTGCTGAAATATCAATTTTACACAGTTTTGGTGGTTGCAAAATAAAAGAAATATATTAACTGTAAAGAAAATATAATATTTATAGTATAGTATTACAACAGATATGTGCAAATTTGGAAAATGAAAAATACACAAGTTTGTTTAATGGTATTTTACACTCCTTATAAACCTTTGATACATTTTCTTTAAAACCTGTAGCTTAGTTATTGTATTTACTTAAGAAAATGTAATAAAACGTTTTTGTGAAAGAAAAGTTTTCAAGTTAAATATTAGTTTATTGGTTTAGCTTGCCACATGCATGAATGCGAAAGCTGGGATTTAGGTAACACGCTGTTGTACAGAGTTTATACCTAAGCCAAGAAAAACGATTTAAAAGCTTGTGATTATTTTTAGAAACTTCATACTTTGAAAAAAACTTTTAGAAATCTAGTTGAAAATGGAGAATATTTAATCATGTTTAAAGATAAATAAAATAATTTTGAACTTAATTTAAAGGCCAACCAAAATTCCTGCGCTTTATCTCTAAATATGATGTCATATACAACCAAATTCTAAAAATACTTTCTTCTTCTTGAAGCGCCGTATCCGATACGGACATAGTCGACCCTCTTGCCTTTCTTGTGGTTTGTGCATTTTTTAAGTATTTCACAGGCAAAGCAGAACCACAGTTTAATGCCGGTTCCGAACTGCCAAAGTGAGAGGGCTTTACTAGGCATGATACTACGGGTGGTTTGCCATTGCTTTACCGAGAGAGGCGAGCATCACGTTATAACTTTGTTTTCTTAATTTATTATAGATTTCAGAAACTAGTAAACTAATTTTAAAATATTTTTTTAAGAATTGGTTTGGTAACTTATTTTATTGATTGGCAATGATTCAATGCTGTCAATGACTCACACTAAACATTTATGGTGCAATTTTGGTTTAAAATTGTAAAGAGTGGGCAAAAACCCTTTTTACTTTCCTTGTTAAAGGTAATATTGTATTCATGAAAAAGTCATCAGAGCATGAGAAGCAGCCCCGAATTTTCTTTGGTCTTTCAGTCTCTGCCTGTTTCTTAGCACATTAACTTTCAAATGAAATGAGATATCCGTTTATATATATTTGAAGTAGAAAAGTAACCGAATCTATAGCTTTTAGGCTATATCCGTTAAGGAGAGGAGAATGATATATTTTTTATAGTTTCAGTAGCAGCTCTTGAAGACAAAGTATCTAAAATCAATCATCGCTCCTATAGTCAATCATCGCTCCTGATGAAGCTAACATGGTTAGCGAAACGCGCGTCAAGTGCAAAAATAAACTGTTTGATGTAGTAGTGATATATACTAAGTAGTATCACTATTCCAAAGATTCCACATTCCCAGCATATCTGCCATTTTAACAAATTGTGCAATTTACATTAATTTTCATCTTATTTATTTTTAAAAAGTATTAGCGTGTCTTATACCTACTGATCTAGTTATAGGCATAATGAGAGAACATCATGAGAGATTAAAAGAATGCACAGATGATCCACCATTACCTTAATGAGCTATGATGAGACCTTCAAGGGCTATCTTTTAAGATCTGATTTCAGAAAAGATTACCAAACGTAAAAAAAAAAGTTATTCAATTTTTATTACACTAAAAGGACCACGAATCTTTTATGTTACATAAATTAAAATAATTGCCAAAATACATTAAGTTTCCTAACGTTATGCATATAAGCCCTTTAATATTTAAATTCTGGGTGTTTTAAACATTTTAAGATACTTTAATTAACTTGAAAACTGAACAATAAAGTAAAAAAATAAATTGACAATAAAAGTCATAAAAGAGTTTTATAATTTCTATAATAATGTCAATTTTTAGTATTTTTGAACTCCTATGTATTCTGCATCTTCCAAAAGCCATTGTAGTATCGTTTTACGCATATTATATTTAAAACAATATCTAAAAAAAAAATGGGTTAAGTAATCATCCAGTACTACCATATATTCACAATTGAAATTCGATTTTATTCTCTATATATTATGTAGTGATTGATCAGTTACTTCCCTGGCAAGTCATATAGTTACAGCTAATAATAGATATTGCTCTCTATATACTTCTATAGATTCCTTGTTTTCAATAGCTGCTACTGAAACAATAAAATATACATCATTCTCCTTTCCTTAAGGGATATAGCCTTAAAGCTATATATTTGGTTACTTCCATATTTCAAATATATTTATCAAATTAGAAATTGATTTCTCATTTCGTTTGAAAGTTATTATGCCAAGAAGCAGGCTGACTGAAAGACCGAAGGAATTCGGGGCTGCTTCTCATGATCTACAGATCTTGAAGTGTGAACTCAGGGGTGACTTTTTCACGAATACAATATTACCTTTAACAAGGAAAGTAAAAAAGGTTTTTTGACGAGTTCTAAGATCTCGCCTAGAAATTTAAAAAAAGAAAAATTAATTATTCAACTTGTTATAAATCAGGTAATGGAAAAAATAAGTTAGAAAAATATATATTTTCAAGTGTACTAGAAGGGGGTGCTTAACATGCCCCGAGGATAATATTCAGGAACATAAGGGTATTTAGAGTTATGGCACGGTTTTTGGCCACTCTTTACAATTTTAAACCAAAGTTGCACCATAAATGTTTATTGTGAGGCAATGACAGCATTGAATCATCGCCAGTCAATAAAATAAGTCACCGAACCAATTCTTAAAAATTATTTTTAATTTACTAGTTTCTGAAATGTATAATAAATTAAGAAAAAAAAATATAACGTGATGATCGCCTCTGTCGGTAAAGCAATGGCAAACCACCCGTAGTATCATGCCTAGTAAAGCCCTCTTACTTAGGCCGCTTGGAACCGGCAGAAAACTGTGGGTCAGCTTTGTGTGTGAAATACTTAAAAAATGCACAAACCACAGGAAAGGCGAGAGGGCCTACTACGTCCGTACCGGATATGGCGCTTCAAGAAGAAGAAGGTACTTTTAGAATTTGGTTGGATATGATATCATATTTAGAGATAAAGCGCAGGAATTTTGGTTGGCCTTTAAATTAAGTTCAAAATTATTTTATTTATCTTTAAACATGATTAAATATTCCCCATTTTCAGCTAGATTTCTAAAAGTTTTTCAAAGAAAGAAGTTTCTAAAAATAACCGTAAGCTTTTAAATCGTTTTTCTTGGCTTAGGTATAAACTATAAAACAGCGTGTTACCTAAATCCCAGCTTTCGCATTCATGCATGTGGCAAGCTAAACCAATAAACTAGTATTTAACTTGAAAACTTTTTCTTCACAAAAAACGTTTTATGAGATTTTCTTAAGTAAATACAATAACTAAGCTACAGGTTTTAAAGAAAATGTATCAGAGGTTTATAAGAAGTGTAAAATACCATTAAACAAACTTGTGTAGTTTTTATTATCCGAATTTGCACATATCTGTAATAATACTATACTATAAATATTATATTTTCTTTACAGTTAATATATTTCTTTTAACATTAATATTTCAGCAATAATTAATATGACTCATCAGTCGAACTAGGATTCGTACAGAAGGAAGCAAAAATTAATATTCATAGTATACAGAGTATAGAGAGTAATACACAATAGTTATACTTCTTATATTAACACAATATTCAACGAATACTTGCTTTCTGTCAAAAGCCGTGCAATTATCGGCCCCAAATTGACAGAGTGATTTTATCTAAGAAGCAGTTTGCAGTTTGCTAACACAAACTTTACTTAGTGATTGTGACTGCAAAATGTATCTTTGCTAAAAATTTCTCTACCAATCTATGGTCAGTAACGGTATCTTACTATTAATTTTTTTTATTTCAGGAAAATAATTACAATAGAAAATAGATTTACATGAAACAAAATTTTAAAAAAATTAGGGTACAGTCTGGTAGTCTTTAGTTATATCCGTGAAATATGTTTAAAATTGTGAGTTCTCTTTTTTTCCCAAAGCTCTACAGTAGCGACACGCCTGCGGATAAATCTATTCACGTTGGTCTTGAATCGCTGAACCTCATACGGATGTGAAGTAATAGCGTGATGTGTATTTCTAGCATGCACTGCTCTGGGAGGAATTTATTGTAGAATAAACATAAGTCGCCAACCGTTCTTCGATGTTCCAATGAATCAAGGTTACTGGCCAGTTTCGGGTCTCCAGTCAGGTAAACAGCTCTCTTCTGAATAGAATCCAACAAATGCAGTATATGTTTGGGAGCAAAGCCCAAACACGGGACCAGTATTCCATCGTTGGTCGAATTTGAGCTTTGTGCAGAATTATTAGTTGTGGAGTGTAAAGCTTTCACATTCAAAATAATATTCCCAGCTTTCGAAAAGCTCTCCTTGCTATGCTTGTAACATGTTCATGCCAAGACATATTTGCTCCCAAATTAACGCCCAGCAGATTGAGTGACGATGCTAGAGGAATGAAGTGCCCCGACATAATTATGTCAGGTTCAGCAACGTTAACTTTTTTACAAAAAACCGCCCTCTGAGGTTTTGTAGTGTTCAATTCTACTTGGTTACTGTCACCCCAATATAGAATTTCTTCCAGGTCTTTGTTAAGTTGAATGATCTCCTGCTACCTGCAAATATTTACATGAGTAGCCGATGTTCGAGCGTTCAAAATGAATGAAGAGAGACGCTTACTCTCACTGCAAAGCTGTAAAATAAAGTGTTTGGTGTAGTGGTGATATATACTAAGTAGTAAAATTGAAAATAATAAAAAAATTCTCTCAGCTGTAAAAAATTATATACCCACAAACTTTGAAAGAAATCAAACTTGTGAAGTAATTTTTTTAGATAACATTGTAATCACACTCTAGTCGATTATGTATTTCTACCAAGATTCGAAGTAATGAACAAGAAAACAAAAACATAATTTTCAGATTTATATAGCATTAGCCGTGCCCGCGGCTCTGCTCGCGTGGATTTGATTCCCAATAGAGATCGTCACTACTTATTCCTTATGTTACCTAACGTAATAAAATATATCCTATAACCTGGCCAGAGAAAATATGTATTTTATAAAAAAAAAACACGTCAATCGGATAAGTGGTTCCTGAGTGCTAAGCGCAATAACCGATAGACGGACAAACAGAGAGACGTTGCGTTTTATATATATTATAGATTTTTTTTTCGTTAAATATTAAGTTAAAAATAAAAAAAAAAACACATAAATCGGATAAGTGATTCTCGAATGACAAGCACACTAACAGACAGACAAACAGATAGAGAGAGGTGGCGTTATATATATATATATATATATATATATATATATATATATATATATATATATATACATACATATATTATATAGATTATTATTATTATTATATAACCTGGCCAGAGAACATACGTACGAATTAAAAAAAAAACAAACACGTAAATCGGATAAATGGTTCTCGAGTGATAAGCGCACTAACAGACAGGCCGATAGACAGAGAAACGTTGCATTTTATATAAATATTGTATTCTTTGTTACATGATATTGTCCCATATTTAATGATTTAGGCAGCGTATTGCAAGAGAGTGCGCTAGCGGCAAACTTTTTTCCGACTTGATTCATTATTTTCGTCACTGCTTATTCTTATATTATCTAACGTAATATCCTATCCTATAACCTGGCCAGGGAACATATGTGTGTTTTAAGAAAAAAACACTTAAATCGGATAAGTGGTTCTCGAGTGATAAGCGCACTAACGGACGGGCAGATAAACAGAGAGACGTTACATTTTATATATATTATATTCTTTGCTACATGATATTGTTCCATATTTAATGGTTTAAGTAGTTTATTACAAGAGTATGCGCTAGCGGCAAGCTTTTTTCCTACTTGATTCACTATTGTCACTGCTTATTCCTTATGTTACCTAACGTAATAGAATATGTCCTATTACCTAGCCAGGGAACATACGTATGTTTAAAAAAAAAATTACGTAAATCGGATAAGCGATTCTCGAGTGATAAGCGCACTAACGGACAGATATACAGATAGACAGAGAAACGTTGCATTTCATATATATTATAGAAGATTATAGACAACCTGGCCAGAGAACAAATGTATGAATAAAAAAAAACACGTAAATAGAATAAGTGGTTCTTGGGTGATAGCGCTCTAAAGGACAGACAGACAGACATACGTTGCATTTTATATATATTATAGAAGATTATAGATAACCTGGCCGGAGAACAAATGTATGACTTAAAAAAAAAAGCATGTAAATCGGATAAGTGCTTCTCAAGTCATACGCGCACTAACGGACAGACAGGCGTTGGATTTTCTATATATATATATATATATATATATATATATATATATATATATATATATATATATATATATTTATATATATATATATATATATATATATATATATATATATATATATATATATATATATATATATATATATATATATATATATATATTTATATATATATATATATATATATATATATATATATATATATATATATATATATATATAGATATATTTACATATACATTAGGCAGTGTATTGCAAGAGAACGCGTCAGCGGCAAACTTTTTTCCGATTTGATTCACTATTATCGTCAATGCTTATTTCTTATGTTACCTAACGTCATAAAATATATCCTATAACCTGGCCATAGAACATATGTATGTTTTAAGAAAAGAAGCACGTAAATCGGATAAGTGGTTCTCGAGTGATAAGCGCACTAACGGAGAGACAGAGAGATGTTGTATTTTATATATATTATAGATGTTATATGCGACACTACATTCTTTGACCCCTTCCTACCTGTTTAATTGTAAAATAGTTATGTTTAAATTTTTCTTATTTTCAGTTTTTATAACTCTAGCAAATTTATTGCCTCACTCCTTTCGCCTAATTCTCTCGAAAAAATGTTATTCAAGAACTGTAAGCCTTTTCCGTACTTCAAGTATTACATGTATGCCAAAATTTCTTCCAGGAGTCTTAGTGCCAACATACAGATGACCAACAGAAGTACAAAAATTGGAAATTTTTTCTGTCTCTGAAAAGTGTAAAAATAACTTTCTCCGAATACAGTACTTTTTTTCACGAAAGAAGTAGCATTTATTGAACTGTGTAGAAAACTGACGATTGTGCCGAATTGCTAAAAAGTAAGTCACAAAATATAAAAAACAAATGCATTGTTGAAGTTCTATACCTAATAGAAATAGCAGTAATAGTACGGTTTTATGAATAAAGGTTAGTTATTACTACTAAAATCCAAATTACAGTAAAATAAACCTCTTCTGTGAACGACAGCTCGTTTCAGAACATTCCGACCTGACAGTTTATTTGAAAATTCATCCCCGTTTGTCTGAAAGTTAATTCCCTCTTATTATAATTATCTTGAATTCTGTTTCCAAGAAGATATCTGTATAGGTCTGGATAAATATTTCATGCAGAGTCTTACATAAGCGACGTACAATAAAACATGATAAATAGGAAAGTGTCTAGTACCACTAAACTAATAAAAATGAGAAAGCTCAGAAAATGAAAATTGATGATAACCTTTTCTACTGTACTAAAATGTCCAATGTTTTTGACGTTCTGTACTTCTAAGGCGCATTTTGATCTATTAGACTTCATCAGGTAAATGTAGACTATGCACTTTTTTGCGATGGCAAAGCAACCTTTTATATTTTAAGACGTCTTCAAACTCCAGCTGGCAAAGATCACCAATAATTCTAAAACTATACAAAAGCTTTCAATACAGTAGAAAATCGTACCACGAAAAACATAATATTCTTCATTTACATAATCTCTTGAATGATCTGTAAATAGTTTTGATTCTAACAATACAATAGAGATATTTGATAGTCTCTACCCTAAACGTATATTATTAATATGCTTATTATTACTTTTAGTTCATAATGTTAAACATATATAAAAAAAAAATCTCCCAACATTTAAACCATCCTTTAATATATTGTTTTGATTACAAACAGAAAAGTTTTTAGTTTTGGTTAAAATTTATAATCTACAAATTTACAAAAAAAAAGTTTTTATATCAAAAAACTTCGACCGTATCTATCACCTTCACATATTTATACACTTTTGTAAGTAATGGATCGATTTTATCCTTCTTACTTCAAAAAGTTTCTATAAAACTTTTTATACCAGGACGAAAACTTTTTAGTCCAAGTAACAGGTTATTGGCTCAATTTGTCAAATTGATGTCGAAAGTTAAGATGCAGGCAACATGCTCTTTATAACTTTAATAGATAAAATTCTAAAATCGATTTAGAAAAATTTTATTTAAACTGTTTTAATGATAGTGTTTATAAACTAGATGTACCAAACCCAGTGACAGCAGTAAAGGCAAACCAACAATATTTTTGAATATACGGTTATGTTTACAGCACATAAGGATTGTATACTCAACTGACCGACACATCTTCATATTTCATTAAAAATTATTTCGAATATAAAAGTTTATAAGTAATAACTATGAGCTACCCTTTATTACTTAATTAAGTATTGGGCTTTTTGAATTAATAGAGCAGTATTGCAGAATTACACAGCCAGAATCACTGAAAACGTCTAACTTTAAAATTGGTCTAATTTGATAATTAGTGATTTAAATTGGCAAGAGCATCAGTAGGTCTAATTGGCAGTTGTGCAGTGTAAACGCCCAGAAAATCGTTTTTATTTGTAATTAAACTAATAAAATCAGAAATTACTTAAAAATTTCATAAATTAATTTGCTTACCTGTTCCAAGGCCTTACTTTTCGATTTTTTTTAAAGTTTAACTTCCCTGGCAACTAGATCTTAAAGGAGTATCTAGATTTTTTTTATATTAGTAAATATAAGTTTTATGATTTATAAACATATTTATTCTCTTAAGAATTTAAAGGAATACAACATGTATAGGTATGATGTTTTTAGATTTCTTCCAGCTTTTTCGGAGCTTGTTTCAAGAACCGACTTCTCGGAATCTAGCACGAAACTGTAATTATGTGTATTATTATTATTATTATATTCTTGTTTCCCACATTTGGTTATTGTCGTTCTATTTTCGGCTGACGGGTTTATGCCAAGTCAGCACAAACACTATTATCATACTGTATTAGGGAATTACCTAACAATGTTACATGTTGTCAAAATACCTGACTTCTAAATGTTTTTATGTATATTTATATCGAGGCCTAATTGCCGAATAAAGGTTCAAATATCTTCCTGAACATGTCAGTTTTGTGTACCAATCTGTCTGAATGATACGATTTTTTCTTGTGAGTGTTAGATCTAAAAAAGTTATTTTACCATGTTTCTCTATTTGAGATGTGAACGTAGTTTTGTGTGAAAACTGTTAAATTCATGTAAGATCTCATCAATTTTTCATTGTTTGCTAGAAGCAAACCTTTTTAAAAAATAGAACGTTCATATTCAGATTTTTTATAACATTTTCCTCTAGATGCTCCACTAATTGTACCATGACAGATGATATTGGTGAGCCCATTGCGCATCCTTCTATTTGTTTATAGAATGTATGAATCAATATGAAGATATTGGAAATAATTGGTGTTTATAGTAAGCTCTACTGCTTCAAGAAAATTGTTTTTTGTCAGTGTTGTGTACTTTTTGAATTAAGTTTTTTGAAATATTTGTGTACAGTGTTGTAACGTCGAGAGAGAGGAGTTTGTAGTTTTCGGGAATTCGTATCGTATCGATGAAATTTTTGAAACTGGAAAAGACTTTGATGAAACGGTTGTTTTCTCCTGTTATATTTGATAGAAAGTTTGCTAGGTATTTTTTTAGGTTTTATAATGGTGATTGTCTACATGACACGATTGGTCTTAAAGGGATATCCTTCTTGTGCAGTTTAGGTAGGCACGTGTGCGGAAAAAGCAATTCGCGTTGGTCTAGAATCGCTGTAAATTGTGCTCTGTCGAAGACATAGTCCTGGGCAAATTATTCCAAAGGGATGAGGTTCCCCATATAAAAGACTGCTTGAAAAGGTGGTACGAGGAATAACAAGCTGAACCTCATACAGATGTAAAGTATTAGCGCGGCGTGTAGTTCTAGCATGAACTGCTCTAGGGGGAATTAAGCGGGCTACATCCATCGAATACTTTTCATGAAAATACTTGTAGAATGGAGTCAAATCACCAACCTTTCTTCGATGTTCCAACGAATCAAGGTTGCTGGCCAGTTTCGAGTCTCCAATCAGGCGAACAGCTCTTTTCTGAATAGAATCCAACAAATGCAGTGTTCCATCGTTGGCCGAATTTGAGCTTAATACAGAATTAACAGTTGTGGAGTGTAAAGCTTTCTAGTTCGAAATAATATTCCCAGCTTTTGAGAAGCTCTCTTTGCTATGCTTCTTGTAACATGTTCATGCGAAAACATATGTACTCCCAAATGAACGCTCAGCAAATTGAGTGACGGTGCTAGAGGAAAGGAGGAGGTTCCGACATAACTATGTCGGGTTCAGCGACTTTAAGTTTTTTAGCCGCTTGGGTTTTTCTAGCTTTAAATTCTACTTGGTTACTGTCATCCCAAGATAGAATTTCGTCCAGGTCTTTGTTAAGTTAAATGACCTCCTGCTGTCTGCAGATATTTGCATGAGCAACCGAATGTTCGAGCGTTCAGAGTGAATGATGAGAAACACGTACTGTCATCTGCAAAATTTGTAGATTAGATTCGTAGTCTGTTCCAGCAGATCGTTAATGTAAATGAGAAAGAGCGTAGGAAACGGTATTGAACCCTGGGGCACACTGGCGTCGATTGCCAATCGTAAAGAACGCTCTTTGAGGGAACTTGGGAGCCGCAAACAGAAGTTTTCAAACATACCGGAAGAGCGTAGCTTAGCCAAGCCAAACATGGTCGAATGTCTTGGATATAACAAGAGCAATCGCTCGAGATTCTCCACAGTGTTTAGTTGCGTTGTTCGAAACATGTGTTACATAAGTTAGAAGATCTTCTGACGATCTATGTTTACGAATACTGAATCCTTTAAGATATTGTAGAAGATGCTGATTGATAGCCTTTTCTATGACTTTCGATATTATTAAAATCAGTGCGACTTTTTCGGCAAGGTCTTCTTGCCTTTTTGGGTATCGGCTGAACTGTGGTGCATTGCCAGCAGGAAGGAAATATTCCCTTTCTGTAGGATAGGTTGAATGGTTTACAGAAAACTGGTGTTAGTTCTCTCGCGCAGTTTTTGGATACTATGGCAGGTATTCCTTCACCGCCAGAAGCTTTTCTGGTGTCTAGCTTCATGAAAATATGTTTTATGATATGCTGGCTGAAGACAATATCGGGCATCCTTGACTGAACTATAGGAATAGTAGGTGGTGTTTTTCCTTGGAAATCAGCAGTAAAATGTGAATGTGAAGTTCAGCTAACATGTTCGCTTTCTCAACAGGTGTTGTTGCAATAGAATTATCTAGCCAAAACGACCTGGAATTGTTGGGGCGAGAAAGAAATTTGTTTTTCTAATTCGTTGATTGTGTGCCTCCTTCGTTTTGTCGATAATTTCTCTCTTGTTAGTATTTTCACGCCATTGTCGGTAGGTTAGATGTTTAGAAGCAACAGATTCTTTGCATTTTCGGTCAAACCAAGGCTTGCCGTTAGAAGGGCATTTTTTCGAAAAAGATTTGTAGGTGTTCATATCAGCCAAAATAACATTGAAAACCTCCTTAGCGCAGTCAGATAGGTTGTCGGATCGAAAACAAACGCGTCTAACCAAGGGAAAGTTTCGGGGCTCCAGAGCCTCCTCTTGTTGACAAGTGCCAAAAAGACAGATTCCAAAGTTACGCCTAAACCGAGAATAGAAGTCGTACCCAAAATAGAGAAAGTTGACTATGCTGGTCGATGAACTAACCTTTTGAATCCAAGTGCCTTATCATACTATTTGGTCCCACAATGCGAGGACATTAGCACAGTCACAAAACGTTAAGCAACTTTACGGAGCCTAAGCCGATGCGATGGTATCACACCGGGTGATGCCTGGTGGGTTCTGAGCATCTACCATCTAAGTTGTTCTTTTAGTCGTCTTCTACGACAGGCTTCTTTTATTTTAGAGTTTTTTATTCTAGGTAGTTCTTCTAATCCCGCATTTGACACTACTTTTTTTGTGTAGTGGGCTTGTTTTGACATATGTGATGTATGTAGTTGAAAGTAGAAAATATGCACTATTTGAGTAATTTCGTCCATGTTTGTAATTATCACTTCCTAGGCAATTTTTATCTTGGTGACCTGCGTTTTCTCCCTAACAAACTTTAACTTAAGACTCTCTGCCCTATCGTTTTTTGGAGAGCAAAAAAAACTGTACCTTCTTTCCTCACAAAACTAATGCTTCTCATTGAAAAATAACAAACCATTTTAACTGAGAGAATTGTTTAAATATATCAAATACAACATTATTAGGGACAATTTCGACTCGAAATATTTTAAATTTTGGTAATTAGTTATATTAAAATATGTTTTATTTTCCTCAGAATAAAATTTTTCTTCTGGCTTACATAAATTTTAAAAGTTTTCTTTTGATTCAACTTCAGAAAGTTGCAGATATTGCTTTTAAAGAGTATTCACGAATGGTATCCTCTGCACTTAAACTTTCTAAGTTTAAGTTGAAGATGTAACTCATGTATTTTAGGAACTTCTTGTTATTATAAATTTAAATAGTTTAGAGAAATATTTTAGTTCGTACCTAGATAATAAAAGAATTCAATAATAAATGGTAATTAAAAAAAAAGTTGTTAACAACCAAATTGAGTCACTTAGGTAATTAAGAAGAATGAGACAATATAATACTTTTCTAGTTCTTGTTATTTCTAATTTTATTAAAATTTTTTCATTATACCTAAAATTTCATATAGTTTACGACCGCTATAAATATCCAATATTAATAAATAAATAAATATAATATATATATATATATATATATATATATATATATATATATATATATATATATATATATATATATATATATATATATAAATATATAAATATATATACATTTATATATTTATATATATATATATATATATATATATATATATATATATATATATATATATATATATATGTATATACACGAGGCTGGTTTGAAAAGTCCGTGCAAAGTCCGAGAGATGGCACCACCGGCGCGTATCGAGGTCATGTTTAGTTAGTAGCATCTCTTGAATGAACGCACACCAAGTTTCAGCCATATTGGTATATTTCTTTGTGTTTGGCATTCGTGTGAATCAAGGAAGTCGAGTGATTTTCAAGAAATGGACGAAAAAGAATTTCGTGTGGTGATTAAACATTACTTTATGAAAGGCAAAACGCCTCAGGAGACTAAAGAGAAGCTTGATAAACATTATGGTGACTCTGCACCTTCGATTAGAACAGTTTATAAGTGGTTTCAAAATTTTCGGACTAGCCATATGGGCACAAGTGACGCTGAACGTTCTGGACGGCCTGTGGAGGTTACGACTCCAGAAATCATTGATCAAATCCATGATATGGTGATGGATGACAGAAGAGTTAACGTGCGTGAGATTGCTAGTGCTGTGGGCATCTCGACTGAACGGGTACATAATATTTTGCATAAACATTTGGACATGAGAAAGCTATCTGCAAGATGGGTGCCGCGATTGCTCACGCTTGACCAAAAACGGAATCGTGTGACGTGTTGCAAGGATGGTTTGCAGCTATTCCAGAAGAATCCGGAGGACTTTAAGCGTCGTTTCGTCACTGTGGATGAAACCTGGATACATTACTATACTCCTGAGACCAAACAACAATCTAAACAATGGGTTACCAAGGGGGAATCTGCACCAAAAAAGGCGAAGACCGTTCCTTCGGCCGGAAAGGTTATGGCGACTGTCTTTTGGGATTTGCAAGGGATAATCCTCATCGACTATCTGGAAAAGGGTAAAACTATTACAGGTGAATACTATTCATCGTTATTGGACCGTTTGAAAACCGAGCTGCAAGAAAAAAACGCCCGCAATTGGCCCACAAGAAAGTCCTTTTCCATCACGACAACGCACCAGCACACACCTCAGCAGTTGTGGTCGCAAAATTAATGGAAATAGGATTCCAACTCGTTTCACATCCCCCTATTCTCCAGACTTGGCTCCCTCGGACTACTATTTGTTCCCCAATTTGAAGAAATGGCTGGCGGGACAAAGATTTTATTCAAACGAGGAGGTGATTGCAGACACTAATGGATATTTTGCAGACTTGGACAAATCCTATTATTCGGAAGGGATCAACAAACTAGAACATTGTTGGACGAAGTGTATAAGCCTAAAAGGAGACTATGTCGAAAAATAAAAAAGGTTTACCCCAAACACATAAGTAGTTTTTATTTTTGCACGGATTTTTCAAACCAGCCTCGTATATATATATATATATATATATATATATATATATATATATATATATATATATATATATATATACATACATATATATATATATATATATATATATATATATATATATATAAATATATATAAATATATATATATATAGCAAACTTGAAATTCTTGAGGTAATCAGTCGTGGGAACAGGGCTAAAAGGTTCTTAACACCTTTTTAGCTACGCCAAGCTTTCAAAAATATTTTATTTTCTTCTTCAGGGCTACAAATAAGTAGATTATCAGTATTCTAAGGTTTACAACAGCAATACAAAATTATTAACTTCAAAACTACTTACTGCTAAGTGGTGCTTTTTGGATAATTCCTTTCAACAAAAATCCACATTATTGTTAGTATTTATTAGAAAAACATGACAAAATTTCGACAAAAATACTTTTAAAGAATATAAAAAAATAGTTTACTCCATTTTGTTATCTACGGTACGAACAACTGTGTGCTCTTAAGTTGATTTTATTTAACATGGTTTTATACATTTTACATTCCTTTTTATTAAGGCTAGCGCCTTTTTACCTTCTGGGAAAGTAGTGATTGATTTATTCTAGGGAAGACAATAACGTTGGTATCTTGTTTAATTTTTTAAAGTTTGTGAAAGTTGTAAAAAATTGACATTAGGTTATTATCATAGAGATGTGTCTGTGGTTTTGTGAATTATCATTTTGCCAACTTGTCTGCAGTAAATTAGATAAAATTGAGCTTAAATTCTCAATGTAAATTTTTTTATTAATAGAAAATATTTTATTTTCTTCTTCAGGGCTACAAATACAGTAGATTATCAGTATTCTAAGGTTTGCAACAGTATTTGTAGCCCTGAAGAAGAAAATAAAATATTTTCGAAAGCTTGGCGTATCTGAAAAAGTGTTAAAAACCTTTTAGCCCTATTCCCATGACCACTTACCCTAAGAATTTCAAGTTTGCTGTTTAACTAGCCGGTCAAGACTACCCTCCTCTTCTAAATTCTAGAAAAGGGATTTTACCAAACCATCTCTATACAATATGGTGGAGAACAAGCCACCCTTCTCATACAATGACTACTCCAAAACGCGTACTGGACGCAACAAAGAACATCAACTCTTTATGTAAGATATAAGATGGAAACACAGGACAGTCCACACAAGCATTCAGTAATAGGTCGAATGGAAATTATAATGACAAATTTAAAAAAAAACAACTTTATCCTTATCTCAATAACATAGAAAATGAATAAAACCGCAAAATAACCGTAGATGTTTTTAATGAATTCAAAACACGTCAAAATGTCAGTTCTAATTTCCATTTTAATCTAATTAAGAATAACAACATTAAAAAATTTAATGAACTTCAATTTCAACAAAACATTTTCAACATACATATAGAAGAAAAATGTATTAAAAACATCTCAGGGGTTGACATTCCTAATGATATTCAAAAGTTTTTGGCGTTAGGTCCTAAATTCAGTGTTAATCTAAACAAGTAAGATATTTCCGTTAAAGATCCATTAGCTGATTTCGAGAATATTTTAAAATCTCTCTCAATTAACTACAACAATAAGAATATAATTAGAGCTAAGTTCACCAATGTCTTAACATACCACTATCATAAACCTATTCAACAAAGTTACTTAGATTTAATGTATAAGAAATCAGAAGCATTCCTTAAGGATAATGAAGAGTTCATTGTTAGTAGGGCTGATAAGGATAATGTCACAGTTATCATGAAAAAAAACACATATTTTGAGAAATGCAATACTATCTTGCATCACACCTCTACTTATCGACAGAAGGCTAATCAACTAGTAACTAAGTTGAAGAACCAAGGAAAACTGACGGATGAAATAGCTAAATCTCTAGTGATATATAATCATACTTCACCAAAATTCTACGGGCTCCCCAAAATTCATAAACCTCAGTGAGCTATGAGACCATTATTTCATCCCTCAATGCCCCTAATAGCAAATTGTCAATGTTTCTTTCTGAAGTTTTATCTAAAGCATATGTAAAAAAAAAAAATGATTATTATGTATGCTGAATAGACAGTGTAAACGCACTTGGCAGCAGGAAGCGAGATCTATGGATTGATATACTGATGACTTATGGTTTTTCTATGAGTTTTTTTGGCCTGTCCTGGCGAGATATTCATAACACTGATGTCTCCACCTTGGCTATCCCAGTTCCCTTTGGGCTGCTAAACATTTCTTGACCCCTAAAGGTCTGGGAACAAGCAGGATATTTCAAGGAAAAGGTCTTGAACTTGAAAACTAAATCCGTTTCTGCACTACTACATCACTAATAAAAACGAGTACGAGTTAATTTTAAATCACTGTCAAAAACACATTTTTACCCTCTACAAACAAACCACTTAAGTTGAAGGACTTTATATAACCAGTCATATAAAGTCCTTCAAGTTAAGTGGTAACCTTGATTACAAGAGAATAAAGAGACATATATATGAACTAGTTGTTCTCGCGGCTCCGCTCGCGTATACTACAGAACTATTATTTCGGCTTTTTGCAAGAAAGCGCGCTGGCGGTAAACTTTTTTTCCGACTTGATTCACAATTTTAGTCGCTGCTTATTCCTTATGTTACCTAACATAAAAAAAAATACTAAAAAACCTGGCCAGAGAACATGTATGAATTACAAAAAAACACATAAATCGGACAAGTGGTTTTCGAGCTCACTAACTGACAGACAGACAGACGGACAGAGGACGTTGGGTTTTATGTATATTATAGATGTAGATACTAACAGTTCTTTGCGTATGTAGTGATGTAAAAATGTTTTTACAACAGCTTCTAGGTTTTTCTCAAAAACTCCACCCTTCGGAACGCCTATGGATTGAAGACAAATTTTTCATTCTTTAATTATATGTTTTATGTGGTAATTTAGCTCTCCGGTTTCGTAATTAAGCCGAATTTATTCACGATTTTAACCCGCGAACATCATCGTTTGCTCCAATGAACTCTTTGCTCTGTTTATAAAAATTCTCGTAAAAATCTTTTCTAATCTAGTTGGTTGATAAACCAGCCGTGTCTAAATATTTATTTCGAATGTATTTTAAGGAAATCAAATTGTTCTCAGGTAAAACATTATTATTTACTTTATTTATATGTATACGTCTTATGTAGAATAGATTAAAAAATGGGTAAAATGATTTACCCAGTGCTCTGCTGGCAAACACGCAGTTCTAGGATAATTTCTTTTTCTCATACTAAAGGAAAACTTGCAAACATGACAACTCGATATTTTAAATACACTGATGGGCAAAAAAAAATCGAAATTTCGCTTCATTTAACATGGATTCTAGAATTTAGTGTTCACATATTTTTACGGATTGTAGTATCATTTGAAAACCCATTCTATTATCTTTCTAATGATACCAAATTCCATAGCATACATCATGCTATATTTTTTTTTTTTTTTACTGATTAAATTGGTTGAAAGCGGAAACAAGGAGAACAAGGATTGAAAATAGGGGTAAGAGAAAGGAAAAAATTAAACAAATTTTAAGTTAACAATTAAATTTATTGATAAAAAAAACCAAATTAATACTTTATATTATCCTCCTAGCCCTAATTATGGCTTCCAGCCGGTTTTTTCATGGAGCTGGTGAACTTTTTCACCACTGTCTGTGGGATTCTTGCCCACTCTTCC
The DNA here is from genome assembly GCA_019049505.1 of Pachyrhynchus sulphureomaculatus. Classification (NCBI taxonomy): domain Eukaryota; kingdom Metazoa; phylum Arthropoda; class Insecta; order Coleoptera; family Curculionidae; genus Pachyrhynchus; species Pachyrhynchus sulphureomaculatus. Next base: position 143,823,979 of record CM032447.1, read on the forward strand.
GCCATCGCAATTTTTAAATCCTTCAGCGATGCAGGTGCTGGATTACTCCTTTGAATTTACTAACTTTATAATGAGCAAGCAACTCCCGTGAAGGTTCCTACTGATTAACTTAGATGCTATCTCTTTATATAGCAATATCCCTCTTCAATTAGTAATCAAAAGCATCAGAAAGAACTGGACTGATATTCGAAAATATACTAATTTAACACTTAACAATTTTCTTTAAATTTTGGAGTTTCTTTTTCAGTCAATATATTGCAAATTTAATCAGCATTTTTACAAACAAATAATGAGTACTCCAATGGGGGCTACTCTGTCTCCAGTGATATCACAATATGTAATGAATAACCTCCTAGAAGAAGTCATACCTACTTTTTTAAAAAAATATGCTCTTGACATTGTCACCTCAATACCCCAAATGATGGATAAAATGAGGTCCTCAGAATATTCAATAGCTTTTACCCCAAATTTCATTTCACGATCGAGGAGTGTTCCTTTCTTAGAGACAGTATTAATTAGAAAAGATGACAACTCCATCATTCTAAATTGATACACCAAACCAATCTATTTCAGAATGTATATCAACTTCCATTCTTCCCACACCACGAAAATCAAAGTAAATACGATTTTGTGGTTGAAGTCCAGAATACAGAGGATCTCTCATCCCGCTTTCAGACTCAAGAACTTAAATAAACTTCGAGGTATTTTGCTTACTAACTCCTATCCAATTAAGATGTTGAAGAGACTATTATTTAACTCAATATCAACTATCTCTGAACAAGACAATAATCTTACTTCTATCAGTGCCTTTCTTCCTGAAAACCGAATCATATCTCACTACTCCTTCCATTATCTCAAAGAAATTTCCACTACAATCTTTTTAAAAACCAACCTAATTTAAAAATTGCCTTCAAACATGCAAAAACAATTAATAATATTTTCACCAATTTAAAATATAAGGATGAAACTATAATATCTGAAGTAGTATAGAGCATCCCTTACACTTGGTGTGAAAAAATTTATGTAGGACAAATATCAAGAGTCCTAAAAGACAATCACTTCTCAAAAAAGCAATTACAGACTTAAAAAAAACTCTTGCGCACTACCTTGAACCGAATGCTATTAATTAAAAAATTGACTTTTAGGATTTAAACTCAATTTTCTCTTATATATTGCAGACAAGTTGGCAAAATGATAATTCACAAAACATATCAGACACATCTCTATAATAATAACCTAATGTCAATTTTTTGCAAGTTTCACAAACTTTGAAAAATTAAACAAAATATCAACGTCATTGCATTCCCTAGAATAAATCAACCACTACTTTACCAGAAGGTAAGAAGTCACTGGCCTTAACAAAAGGAATGTAAAACGTATAAAGAAATTTTAAATAAAATCACCTTAGAAGCACACAGTTGTTCATACCATCCATAACAAAATGGAGTAAACTATTCTATATTCTTTAGAAGTATTTTTGTTCCAATTTTTTCATGTTTTCCTAATAAATATTAATAATAATGTGGATTTTTGTTGAAACGAATTATCCAATAAGCACCACTTAGCAGTAAGTAGTTTTGATATTAATAATTTTAGGTTGCTTTCTGTTGTAAACCTTAGAATACTGAAGAAGAAAATAAAATATTTTCGAAAGCTTGGCGTAGCTGAAAAGGTGTTAAAAACCTTTTAGCCCTATTCCCATGATCGCTATATATATATATATATATATATATATATTATATATATATATATATATATATATATATATATATATATATATGTATATATATATATATATATATATATATATATATATATATATATATATATATATATATGTATATATATATATATATATATATATATATATATATATATATATATATATATATATATATATATATATATATATATATTGGAGAACTAATTTCTTAGTTTTTAGTAGATTATATGAAACTATTTTATATGTATTCTTTTTGAAATAATAAGTTATTTGATTACTGTTGGTTAATTTTATTTTATATATTCAGTCAAATAATATCATTGCATACTGCACTTTAACTTAATATTTAACTTGATAACGACTAATTTCAGCTATATAGGATTATGGGATTCTTAGTATTTTTTTATGAGTCTAGCACACGAGCTGCAGGGAAGTCCCTAAAGCGAACGTGTGCGGAAAAAGCGATTCACGTTGTTCTTGAATCGCTGTAAATTGTACTCGGTGGGAAACACAGCCCTGGGCAAGTAATTCCAAAGGGATGATGTTCTCCATATAAAAGACTGCTTGAAAAGCGTTGTACGCGGAGTAAGAAGCTAAACCTCATACGGATTTGAAGTATTAGCGCGACGTACATTTCTAACGTGCACCGCTCTGGGAGGAATTAAGCGGGCTACGTCCTTCGAACACTCTCCGTGAAAGTACTTGTAGAAACAGACTCAAGTCGTGAACCGTTCTTCGATGTTCCAGCGAATCAAGGCCGCTGGTCAGTTCCGGGTCTCCAATGAGACGAACAGCTCTTTCCTGAACAGAATCCAACAAATGCAGTGCATGTTTGGGAGCAGAGCCCCAAACATGGGAGCAGTATTCCATAGTTGGTCGAATTTGAACTTTGTAAAGAATTAACAGTTGTTGTGGAGTGTAAAGCTTTCTGCCGCCTGGGTTTTTGTAGCGTTAAATTCCACTTGGTTACTGTCACCCCAAGATAGAATTTAGTCCAGGTCTTTGTTAAGTTGAACGACCTCCTGCTGTCTGCGGACATTCGCCTGACTAGTCGATGTCCGAGCGTTCAAAGTGAATGAAGAGACAAGCGTACTGTCATCTGCAAAGCTGTAGATTGGATTCCCGGTCTTTTCCAGCAGATCGTTAATGTAAATGAGAAAGAAAGTAGGAGACAGTATGGAGCCTTGGGGCACGCCGGCGTTGAAAGTGAAGGTGTTAGAAAGAAATCCGTCGACCGCCACACCACTTGCAAATAACGCTCTCTGAGGAAACATGAGAGCCACAAACAGAACATTTCAGACATGCCACAAGAGCGTACCTTAGCTAACAATCCATAGTGCCAAACACGGTCGAATGCCTTGGATATGTCAAGAGCAACCGCTCGAGATTCTCCAAAGCGTTGTTCCAAACATGTGTTACATAAGTCAGAAGATCTCCTGTTGATCTATGTTTACGAAAGCCATATTACTGATCGCTAATAATATTGAATCAGATATTTTAGAAGATGCTGATTTATAGCCTTTTCCATGACTTTCGATATTACTGAAAGCAGTGCGACTGGTCGATAGTTATTTGGCAAGGTCTTCTTGCTTTTTTTAGGTATCGGCTGAACTGTGGCATATTTTCACCAGGAAGGAAATATTCACTTTCTGTAGGATACTATAACCCGTTAGCAAATGTTACATAATAAAAACTATTATTTGTTCAGACCTCAATAAAAACTAAACAGGTGTTTTTTTTTTATTTTCAAATACTTCTTGAAATTAAATTAAAATTTAAATAAATTAATAAATTAAGAACAAATTAAATTAATTTATCTAAAAGTCTGCGTAAAACAACATAATCTGTATATCTACAATATATATAAAATTAAATGTCTCTCTGTCCGTTAGTGCGCTTATCGCAACCAGTTATCCGATTTACGTGTTTTTTTTTTTTTTTTTTAATTCTCTGGCCAAGTTATATTTATATATATATTTTATTACATTAAGTAACATAAGGGATAAGCAGTGACGATAGTAGTGAAGTCGGAAAAGTTTGCCGCTATTGCGCCCTCTTGCAATACGCAGCCTAAACCGTTAAATATGGAACGATATCATGTAGCAAAGAATATAATATATATACAATGCAAGGTCTCTCTGTCTATCTATCCGTTAGTGCGCTTATCACTCGAGAACACTTATCCGATTTACGTGTTTTTTTTTATAATTTATACATATGTTCTCTAGCCAGGTTATTCAATATTACTAATAATACTCTATATAATATATATAA
>CM032447.1:143828075-143833075 GCA_019049505.1 Pachyrhynchus sulphureomaculatus
TATATATATATATATATATATATATATATATATATATATTATATAAGAAGAGTTTGCCAGGATAATACGCTCTCTCCCAAGCTTCTAGAAAGTATTGTACAATCAAGAAATTGGGAAAAAATGGAGTTTCTCATTGAATTGAATTGTGAAAAGTTAAATCACGTTTGTTTTGTTGACGACATTGTTTTAACAACAGACAACATGCGAGAAGCACAAACTATTGTGCACATGCTTCAAAACGCTTCAGGAAGGGTTGATTTAAAAATCAATCTCTCCAAGACTCAGTTTATGACAAAGCTTGTATTAAAGTACACCGATGTAAATTCCTAGGACATGAAGTCAACATAGGATGAGACAACCAAATACATAAAATTCAGCGGAGAATAGGCCTCTCTTGGATGGTATATGGAAAAACTGGGCAATGTTAAATCTAATTCTCCGATGTGTTTAAAAAGAAAGTTTTTGACAGATGCATACTACCCGTTCTTACGTATAGAGCCGATACACATTGACGAAGAAAAATATCTACAAAATATGTGCCATGCAAAGAAAAATGGAGAGGTTAATGTTGGGCATTACTCTTAGGGATCACATCCCAAATCACATTATTAGGAAAAGAACGGGAGTACAAGACGCAGTCAAATTCGTTCTATATCTTAGAAGGAACTGGGCTGGACATGTTGCTGTGTTTAACGATGGACGATGGATAAAAAAATTATAGTGGGGCGACCAAGATCCGAAACCTATCGAACTATGGGTAGACTACTAAGTTCGTGGACAGATGATTTGAAAAGAGTGACTGGAAATTGGGTACAAGTGGCTCAGAACAGAAAAAGGTGGTCAGACTTGAGAGAGGTATATATATATATATATATATATATATATATATATATATATATATATATATATATATATATATATATATATACCGGATGTTATGGAATTCACTGCATATAATGGAACGGGTAGCTCCTTGTAGCAAGGCCGATTGCAAAAAATTCACCTTAAATAGCGGATCTCAATAATAAAAGAAAAAAATCGACCCTAAAAATATGATCTACAGTGTTGTCAGATTTAGCTAGACCTTTCCCAATAAACTTAGTAGAAAAAAAAATATTCAATATTTTCATCTTGTGAAAATTCTTAGCCAAAGATTTTAACTCATTTATCCCGGAATGGTTTCTTTTATTGTAAGAGTAACTACTACTACAACACTATAATCTGTCTAAAACGAGGTAGAGGAGAATCTAATGCACTAAACCTAAGCAATTATTCAAAAAACAAATTTAATAAAAAGAAAATATAAAAATTTTTACTCTTTAAAATAATTCCTTCGTGACACCAAGAAATTCATCACACAAATTTTATATTTCGATAAAGGAGCACTGTAGAAAATTATAAATCTTTCCAAATCCAAAGTCGAATTTTGTTAAAACATCAATTAAAACGTAATAATTTTAACACATTTAATGCAGTAAAATTTAATTTCTTTGTACTTTATTTATTTTAAAACCTAGGTCCCAACAAAACAATTATTTACTAGCGCTAGGATCGTCATTGACCTTGAGACAAGCAGTTGGGGGTGGGGATGGGATTAGATTAGAATGTAGCAATATATTCCGAGACTGCGAAGGTAGCTTTAGAGGAAAGTTTTCTTTTTTCCCAACAGCTTACTGAGCAATTTGTTAGTTTTCATTACTGATAATAATAGAAGTGTCTTGTAAAATCGACGTGCTTTAATTACTTGAGTTTGTTTGAGAGAGAGAGAGAGAGAGCATTTTTATTTTCAGCTTCTTTAAACAAATGTTCAGGAAAGATGTTTCTCATCAAGAGTCAAATTGCAGCCGCTTTAAATCTGTTCGCAATGGTGTCGACGAGAGCAGCTGCTGGTAAGCTTCTGCAAATAAACTTGCAACTTGATATTACGTTACTTGACGACCTGGATTTGTTTCATCGATTCTACAAATAAGTTGGCGCGGCGCCACTGTAGTGTGCGGTCTACTTGCAAATTTTAATTGTTGCGTGCGGCCTACTTGCAATAAATACATTTCTAAGCAAAGCAAAAAAATAATATTGTAAACTTCGTTATTAATAACAATGACAAGTTGCTAATACGTATATTTCAAAAGAAGTTATACTTTTGCGAGATTTTTATATAAATATCACTTTTGACGAAGATGCAGCCGTGACTTTTTTGCAAACGCATAATCTTGCAGAATGACGAAAATAACATCTGTGATATATGTGGTGCGGAAATGCAAAGAAAAAGAAAACGCGATCGTGGAGGAGCTTTTCGTCCAGTCTTATATTGTCCTACACAAACAACAAAATCGTTTAGAAGCGGAAATGAATCCTTTCATTATATGGATTTAAACGACAAATTACATTGTAATTTAAGCTTATGTCATATTATATAATTGGTGTTTATGTTTGTGCACATTTCGAGTACAATATGTGAAAAACTGACTGGAAGATCGTCACATACCATAAATGATTATTATAACATGTGCCACGAAGTGTGCTCCTCAATTGTGTCAGTCAATTGCAGAGGGCAATTAATTGGCAGCAACGACGATCCTATACAAATTGATACGCGATTCGCGGGTTGTCGAATATGTAACCGGGGAAGGCTCCTACAAGGTAATCAACAACTTCAATCTACAGATAGCGATGCACCGGTGCAAAACAATCGAAACCATGGTAGACAAATAGATGGACTCTAGGTTTTTGGTTTGAAAACAAAACGAGAAGTACGACATTTTTATTGCGGAAAGGAGAGATAAATACACATTAATGCCAATTATAGAAAGAGAGGTTCAATTTCAACCTGTTATTCATTCAGACGAGTATCCAGCGTATAGGAATCTTGGCAGACGAGGCTTCGACCATCAAACCGTTAATCACAAGCAAAACTATGTTGATCCGCTCACAAGAGCTCATACACAAGGTATTGAACGGTCGTGGCTAGATGCCAAAATTTACATCTTAAAAAATGAAGGGAATACCATTAAACCATCTTCAATCACATCTAAACCATTTATCCTGGGAGATATCAAGGAAGAATGAAGACGACCAATTTGTAAGCTTTTTAAAGGATACTCCGTTTAAAGATATTAGTAAATATATTGCTAATAAAATCATTATTAACAACAAATTGTTCGTCTTATCAATTATTATTGTTTAGCAATGTTATAGCAGAGTAGATTTCAAATTTTTTGGTAGACCGCACGCTGAAGCGGCACCAATAAGTTTGAGTCAATATAGCCAGTTGTTATAGTAAAAATTGTCCCTCGATAAAAAAATAAAATATTTAAATGTTTTTTAATTAGGGCATAAATTGAAATCCCATTTTTAAGCTATTTTGATTTGTTATTTTCCTCCAATTCCTTTTGAAATAATATATTTTTCTAATGGAAATTAAATTATCATTGTTTTTTTTGCATAATTATTTTGAAGTTATTCCCGACTATATGTTGGAAAGTTAGTTTATGGTTTTTCGTGTATTTTCAGTGGTTTAACGTTTAATTTTGTGGAATAAATTTTATTTTAAAAACTTCAATAACTGACGGGGGAAAACGTTAAATGTCTTTCACCTAGGAAACAACTGTTTCTCAGAGTGTCTTCACGATGATTATTAATTGGTCGTGTATGGTTGAATTACCATACCGGATAGACCGGTTTCTTTTGGTTTACGTGTAAGTAGTTAAACTACGTGTGAGAAGCGTGCTTCAGTTTGAGAAGGGGTTTTGCGGGACCACGTGTACTCTTCACAAGAGACAACTTTCAACATTCCTATACTTCAGTGTCCACATTAGCGTTTGCATTTACCAGAGAAAATTACAAAGAGTTTTTGAAGCTTCTTTTAGTATTTTTGAATAAATTTCCAGAAAACGTTTTATGACTAAAGCCATATATGCTCTTAAAATTTATTTGTTCCTTGCAGAATTTAAATTAAGAGCTGCAGAAGAGGCAAAGACTTCGTGATGTTTGTGTTTTTATAGTGGCCGTCTACGTAAAAGCTTGTTTTGCGGCACCCCTCTGTGGAAGCTGCAAATCATGACTTACAATTTGTTAAAGAATTATATTGTTATAAAAACAATTAACTCTTGTGAATGCTGCGTTAAACAAATTTATCAACCATTTATGGTACATCTCACTGAGTTAGAAATCATATTAAAATTGGCTGGTAAAAAAAATGCTTAAAATCAGCTTACAAAAAGAATAGCCAATCAAGACGCTTAAATTGAGGAAAGTGATTTTGATTGTGAAAAGAAAGATTATAAACGGATCAAAGGTTCAGGTATCAGTAGAGGAAATTTTAGAAAAAGATTTAGGCTTTTTTGTGGCTCTTCAATCAATGAATATTTTTGATAGATTTAACATAAACACGGAATCTTTTGGCAATAATACCTGGGAATGAAGACAAAATCAAAACTACATTGAATCATTTCATGTTAGAAAGCTAAAAGTCGTTCTGAAAGAGCGGTAAAAATCATGGAAAGTTTTACGGAAAATTTACCAAAGATGAAATCAAGCAACGTACTGCAATTAGTTCAAAATCATCGTCAGAATTTCCTTACAACTTCAAAGCATGTTAATTTAAAATAAATTTAAACACCATCTCTTGTTTAAATGAATTTAGATTTAAGAAAAAGTTGTATAGCATTAGTAAATAAATTACTTAAAAAATGAATATCATTTTATATAATGGTTTTGATATGTTGCTTATTTCAGTATAAAAAGCCTACATTTTTTTAATATCCGTAGTTAATTTTTTCAGACCATTTTATTTATTATATTCAAGTCTTTCACTTAACAAATATTATTCAAAAATGAAAAGTTAAAACTTTGATAATTATCGACGACTTATGTCGGTAACTGGATGATTCTTCAAAAATGTCTTCATATACATCCGAAAAGCAGTTTATTCATTACAAATGCCAAACAATCATGCAATCATTGGATAAATTTGACAAAAATTAAGCCCTAGACATTTTACT
>CM032447.1:143838075-143853075 GCA_019049505.1 Pachyrhynchus sulphureomaculatus
TACCCAAAAATACATAATACATATGTATTGGTTTAAAAAGTTTTTACAAATATTTTTTTATTGGTCTGTGTTATTTAACGGTATGTTAGTATCAGGTTTTAGGTAAAATATATTTTTTTGCTAAAAATGCCCTAGTAATTAGGACATTTTACCTCTTAAAAACCTATATAGCGAGCGCTGCAGTTGTAATGAATTTATGAAGACAAAACTATCTATACATATATATATATATATATATATATATATATATATATATATATATATATATATATATATATATATATATATTTTATACATATACTAAGATATGAAAATAGTTGGGGAACTCGGCAAAGAGGCACAACAGATGTTCACACAATATTCATTTAGCCAATTTTTCGATCCTATGTTGGGACTTTCATCAGGGCACAAACTGAAAAAGAGACAACGAAGCAACCAATAAGGAAAGTCGGGCATAGAAAATTATTATTGTTAAGTTTAATTTTTAATTATTAATTTTTAATTTTATAATTATTAATAAATTCTTATTGTTGTTTAAAAATATTGTTGTTATAAAGAAGTATACATTATTATTATTATTATGAAGAAGTACCAAAGTAAACAATTGCAAGTGACTCACATGCAGTGTGCGAATTAATCTAACAAGAATGACCATAAATATTGTCACAACAAAGACCGACATTGAAATAATATATATATATATATATATATATATATATATATATATATATATATATATATATATATATATATATATACATATATATATATATATATATATATATATATATATATATATATATATATATATATATGGAAAAGGAAACTTATTAGTTTCCTTTTCCATGTTTATTAACATGTGGTCGTAATGTTGACGACGTATGACTTTCTGGCAGCATAATTCTCGAAGTATTCTATAAATTTTGATGAAAATATGTCTTAAACAATTGCTTTGCTTTTATCATTAATCATAAAAAGTAAATATTAGTTAGAAATAATCAATTTATATATACAAGGCCTATCCAGAAAGCATTTTGGAATTAAAGACTCATAAGATTAAATAAAAAATTTTATTTCGACAAGAAAGAACAAACTTTAATCTACTTTTCTACATAATTTCCAACAATGTCACCGTATTTTTCATATCGAGTAACCAGCTTGTTAATACCTTTCTTGAAGAACAATGCCACCAATGAAGATAAGCAATGTTGAACAGCGCTCAGGCTTTTCTCACTAGACACGACAATGAAGGTAACAGTTTTTTGAACCAAATTGTGACAGGTAAAGAGACTTTGGTTTCCTACATCACCCTGAATCGAAACAAGAGTCAATGGAATGGCGACACACACAGTCTTCAAAAAAACACACAAATTCAAGACTAATGACATGAAAAATCATGTGTACGGTGTTTTGGGATAAGAAAAGGTTGTTGTTGACACATTGCTTATCTTGATTGGCGGCATCGTTCTTCGAGAAGGGTATTAACAAGCTGGTTACATGATATGAAAAATTGGTGGAAATTATGTAGAAAAATAGATTAAGGTTTGCTCTTTCTTATAGCAGCCCATCTTTTCTGGGGTCGGCTGACTCCTCTCTTTTCATCCCACGGTCTCCAATTTAGGACTCTGGATGCCCATCTGTCTCCCCCCTGTCTAGCCACATGACCCGCCCATTGCAATTTGGCAATACGGTCTACCACGTCGACGACTTTTGTTCGGCGTCTGCATTCTGCATTTGGTACTTTGTTCCTCAGACTTATGCCCAGCATTTGTCTTTCCATAGACCGTTGTGCACATTTTCATTTATGCGTGCTGTTGGCTGTTAATGTTATAGTTTTCCAGTCCGTATGTCATAACAGGGAGAATACATGTATCGTAGACTTTCCTTTTCAGGTTTATAGGAATGTCCCTACTTTTTAAGATAAAATCCAATTTTCCGAACGCCGCCCAGCCCAGTCCAATCCTTCTGGGTATTTCTGCAGTCTGATTTTCTTTTACCAATTTTATTTTGCCTCGATAAACTTGTTGTTTATTATCAAATTTCTGTGGGATGGACTCATTATTTTTAATTTACTTATGTTCATCTCGAGACCGGTTGTCAGAGAGGCATCATGAAGTTCTTTAATCATAGTGTTTAGCTCATTTAAATCATCACTTATTAGGACTATATCATCTGCGAACCTCAGGTGGTTTAGGTACATCCCATTTATCTTTAACCCTTTGTTTTCCCAGCTCAACAGCTGGAATATGTTTTCCAAAGCCAATGTAAACAATTTGGGTGAAATAGTGTCACCCTGTCTAACGCCTCTCTTGATCTCGATCTTATCCGTTTTCGTCTCACCATCCACTCTTACATCCATTGTGGCATGGCTATAGATATATTTTATCAGGTTCGTGTATCTAGAGTCGATTCTCGCGTCCTTAAGTGCATTCATTATTGTCCACTGTTCTACAGAATCAAAGGCCTTTCTGTAGTCAATGAAAGCCAGATGAATTTGTATGTTGTATTCGGTGGCTTTTTCGATAAGTAGGCGTAGGGTTTGTATATGATCATTAGTTCCAAAACCTTTTCGGAAGCCCGCCTGTTCGATCGGTTGATAGGAATCTAGCTTCGATGCTAAGCGGTTTGTGAGGATTTTTGTCAACAATTTGTATAAGTGGGACAGCAAGCTAATAGGTCGATAGTTCTCTAGATTCTCAGGATCTCCCTTTTTATGTAGTAATATGACTTCAGCATTCTGCCATTGTTTTGGTATCCTTTCTTGTTCTAGACATTTATTAAGTAGAATTCTCACAGCATCAACAAGTTCATCACCTCCGAGTTTCAACATGTCGTCAGTCACTTGATCTTCTCCTGCACTTTTATTGTTTTTCATATGTTTGAGCGCATTTTTCATTTCGGTAAGTTCTATCTCTAGCATCTCCTCTGATCCAACATTTAATATGATCCTGTTACTCTCTTCTTATTGTTTCTTTGGTTGATACATTTCTGTATAGAATTTATGTATGGTTTCCACTATCATATTTTTATCGTTTATTGTTGTTCCATTTTGATCCTTTATTTTAATAATATTTGATCTGCCAATGTTTTTACCTGATCTAAGGACCTTCATATTTTTATTTGATTCTATTGTATTCATAATGAGTTTTGTATTATACGTCCGAATATCTTTTCTGGTTTCTTTCCTTATGATTTTATTTAGGGAATTGTAACTTTCCGAGTCTCTATTAATTTTTCTTTTCTCTTCGATGGATTTCATCGTGTTTGTCGACAATTTTTGGTTTTTATTGTTCTGTCTAAAGGATATTGTTTTGGTAGCTGTTTGTATGCTTTCTGTTATTTTATTTGCAAGATTTTCCATGTTCCTATCCTGGAGATCTGATTTGGATTTTAATTTCTGTTTTAAGATGTTTTCAAATATTGATTGCTGTCTGGTTATTGATTCTATTGTGGGTGGTTTCTTAAGTTTTTTATGTATCATGTTGTGTCTTTCAACTTTTGTGTTTATTCTAAAGGAAGCTCTCACAAGTCTGTGGTCGCTTCCTGTGTCGAATTTATTTAGTACCGATACATCTTTACAGTATTTCAACTTATCTGTAATGATATAATCAATTTCGTTTTTTCGTTCTACCGTCTGGCTTTTCCATGTCCATCTTCTTTTCGTTTTCTTTTCATAGAACGTATTTGCACAATAGAATTTTTCGTACTGTAGATAGTCCAACAGTGTTTCACCTCTGGCGTTTCTATTTCCAAGACCAAATTTTCCAATGTAATGTGGGTCTCCTAGTTTCTTCTGTCCTATTTTGGCATTAAAGTCTCCAATTAATATTATCAGGTGTGCTTTTTCTGATTTTCTTGCCCTTGTAATATCCTCGTAGAACCTGTCGACCTCCTCATCCTCTGCTGCACTTGTAGGAGCGTATGCCTGTATGATCTGTATTGTGAATCTGTTGTTTAGCCTAAATAATATGTACATTACTCTGTACTATATACTATTCATCTTTGTTACCCTATTTCTTACATTTTTATGGATTATTATTGCAATACCTCCCGTTGATGATTGTATATTGTTATAATAAAGTAGATGACCCGATGCTAAGGTAATAGCTTATATATATATATATATATATATATATATATATAATATATATTATATATATATATATATATATATATATATATATATGTGTGTGTGTGTGTGTGTGTTGTGAAATTCACTGAATATATTGAAATGGGTGACTCGTGAGGCCATGTAGAAGAATATTCAATATATTTTTCCAAATTCGAAATTTTTGAAAAATTAAAAAAAAGGGGCAAAACGGCATTTTACCAAATTATTTACAACATTGACCCGCACTGAATAGCCGTTATTGTACGCGCAAATATGTGTTGCCAAATCTACGATTTTCTCCAATAATTATGGATTTTCAAATTTTGGGTACAATTCAATATAACAAATCAAGATAATAATAGATAATACACCGTACATATAGTAAAAATAATATTTTAAACATAATTTCTTATCTATTATATCAAAAGAATTTCCTTGATTATAGGCGAAAGCAAGCTCGTAATTGACTTGATCATTACGTGATGAAAATCCATCTTATTCAATTCTGATAGTGGAAAAAACGAAATATGTCATGTACTTTTCACCAATATAATAATAAACGAAGATTTTTGTAAGTGAAAATCTAAAAAAAAGTGTTTCACTATCAGAATTGAAAGCAAGTTCGTTGATTCTTGAAGTCATTGCCCCTTAACAAGTGCCTCTGACCTTTAAGTGAAGTTAGCTGTTTTTATTTTGATGTACCTTAAATCGGCAACTGCTCTTCATGTTATGTGTGACATAATCACTAAACCACTTTCATTTTTACAATTTTTACGCGTTTATAATTTTATTATTTAGAATTATATATTATAAAGTCTTGTCTGTCAAGTAATTTTGACACTGATGTTTGATAATAAGCCATTTTTTGTGGATTCTGCTTTATAGGCATTTTTAGAATTTATATTTGATAACACAGCCCCACAAAAAAAAAGTGGGGAATACTTTTGATGCGATATATCAGATCCGTAGTATTTTTGCCCGCTGATCACGAATCTGACGTCAGAATATCGCCATCACATCTCAATTTTTTTTCTAACCTCAAAAAATAGGTAAAAATTAGTAAAAATTAAGAAAAATATACTCCTAAAAAATTGATTTAAGCTTTTTCATGAATCCAAAGATGTATTAATATCTATTCGGACACGCTAAGCTAATATTCATCGGTTGGATTGAGCCATACAGTTCTGTTTTCTTTCTAACCTCAATAAATCAGACAGATATAGTGCTTCTCGAATGCAAAAACGAATTCAAATTAAAATTCAACCGATCCTTACCAAATTTGGTACACGGGGATTTTTTTGGGTCGCTGATCACTAATCTGAGGTTGGATTTGCAAAATTCAAGATGGCAGATGTTTTCGCGCCATTTGAACGCCGAGAAAATTCATCGGTCGATTTTTTATTCTTCTACCTGCATCCAGGGCACCTCCACCTGGGGACGGTGGGCAACGGTGTTACTCCACTAGCCGGCAGAGTCCCTGGATAACGGCTTAGATGCCGTCATGGCAGGTAGAAGAAAGAGAATTACGATGCAGGGACTCGGAAACCCAGTATCGGCGGTTGGTCAGGGTGGGAAAGCGGGCCCGCAGCCGTCGTCATCCAGCGACCGTAGCTCTTCATGTGTGGGTGACTTGGCTCATGTAGAGTATAATGCTACAAGAAAACGGTCTCACGGTACAAGGACTTTTCATAAGTGCGATAAAAACAGTGATTCATTTTGTTATATTTGCTGTCAACACGTATTGAGTAAAATGGGGTCACCGATAACGGATAAGATTAAAACCTTATATAAGGATTGTTTTAACATTGAAATACAGCACCAGGATACAGATTGGGTTCCCCACATCATTTGCAGTTCTTGCAAAATAATGTTGTACATCAATAAGAAGGCGATTAAATATTCCAGACCAGCAATATGGAATAGACCATACAGTGAAAATGATTGCTACTTTTGTATGAATGTTGTATCTAGGCATAACCGAAAAAATAAAAGCACTATTACTTATAACGATGTTTCGACAGTAACAATACCAACTAAACTAATTCCGCCTCCTGAACCACTTGAAGCTGATGTTATAGAAACAAATGATTTCACCTTATCAGTTCATGCCGAAAACATTGAGACTGTCGAAAAAGATTCAAACACTGTTACTAATGAATGTTCTAGTGACAACCTATCATATACTAGTGACACAGATAAAGAATTTCTACCATACAACCGTAAACCAGAACCAATACTCGTATCACAGTCAGAACTTAGTGATCTAGTCAGAGATTTAGGCTTATCCAAAGATGGTTCAGAGCATCTTGCTTCCTTTTAAAGAAAAGACATTTACTTAAGCCAGAAGCTACGATTTCTTATTATAGAAACAGAGATGAAGAATTTCGAAAATATTTCACAATGGACGAGGAATTGTCACTTTCATATTGTACCGATGTAAAAGGTCTATTGGATGAATTTCAAAATAACTCATACGATCCTGAAGAATGGAGACTGTTCATTGATTCTTCTAAACGGAGCATTCAGGCAGTTTTGCTGCATAATACCAACGTTTACGCTCCCATTCCGATTGCTCATTCCACAGTTATGGAAGAGCAATATGAAAAAATGAAGCAGCTTTTGATAAAAATAAAATATGCTGATCATAACAGGAAAATTTGTGGAGATCTGAAAATTGTAACAATATTGCTTGGCCAACAGTCAGGGTTTACACTTTATCCCTGTTATAAATGTCTGTGGAATAGCAGAGACAGGGAATGTCATTATAAGAAAAAAATTTGGCCAACAAGAGAATCGTTCACTCCTGGTGAAAATAATGTATTGTTTCCACCATTGGTAGATCCAGTTCTTATTCCCCCGCTTCACATTAAGCTTGGACTTATGAAGCAATTCACGAGAGCATTAGATACAAACGGCCCATGTTTCAAATATTTGCATAAAAAATTTCCGAAATTTTCTGAAGCTAAAATTAAGGCAGGCGTATTTGACGGGCCACAAATAAGAAAATTGTTTCAAGATTCATTATTTGTTACTAAAATGAATAAAGTTGAAAAAGCTGCTTGGCTTAGTTTTAAAGAAGTCGCAACAAACTATTTGGGAAATAATAAAAGTCCTAAGTACAAAGAAATGGTAAAAAATTTTCAAACATTAGGTTGCTTAATGAATCTAAAATTACATTTCCTGGACTCCCACATCGATGATTTCCCAGATAATCTTGGTGACTACAGTGAGGAGCAAGGGGAACGTTTTCACCAAGATCTGAAAAATCATAGAAAATCGGTATCAAGGACGATGGGATGACCATATGCTAGCGGACTATTGCTGGTCGCTAAAAAGAGAAACAAGTCCTCAAAAGCGTTTGGGCAGAAAGCCTTTAAATAGGTCATTCGCGGAAAAAAGAACAAGATACAGCCAAAAAAAGGAAAGTTAGGCGCGGGTCTAACCTTCGCAATTCTAGGGCTTAAGGGTCTACTATTTGAGAGTATATGGTTTAAAAGTCCTGGTTTTGTGTTTATTGGGTCTCATTTTTAAAGTTACAGGGTTATTGAGGTTACAGGGTGTGGGAGTCTAAGGTTTCAGGGTTTAGGGTTTATGAGTATCAGGTTTGAGGATTCCCCAACTGTATACCAAATTTGGTAGAAATCGGTTGGTTTTCAAAATTTTGTCCGCCATCTTGGATCCGTCATTTTGAATTTTGCAAATCCGACCTCAGATTCATGATCAGCAACCCAAAAAACCCCCGTGTACCAAATTTGGTAAGAATCGGTTGAATTTTAATTTGAATTCGTTTTTGCATTCGAGAAGCACTATATCTGTCTGATTTATTGAGGTTAGAAAGAAAACAGAACTGTATGGCTTAATCCAACCGATGAATATTAGCTTAGCGTGTCCGAATACATATTAATACATCTTTGGATTCATGAAAAAGCTTGAATCAATTTTTTAGGAGTATATTTTTCTTAATTTTTACTAATTTTTACCTATTTTTTGAGGTTAGAAAAAAATTGAGATGTGATGGCGATATTCTGACGCCAGATTCGTGATCAGCGGGCAAAAATACTACGGATCTGATATATCGCATCAAAAGTATACCCCACTTTTTTTTGTGGGGGCTGTGTAATGGTTATGATTTAAACTGCAAGCAAAAAATATTTATAAAAATAGTAAAAAAAAATTAAGAAACGAATAGCTCAAATGAAAAATTTGGAAAAGGTTATTTGAAGTTCGTTATTCGTATCGTTATTATGGTAGAGTCTGTTTAAGAATTAAACTAGGAAAGTATTGGATTTCAAAAATACAGCGATTCAAGAACAACGTGAATCGCTTTTTTTTTTTGCGCACTCGTGCCGCTCCTGGAGCGCTTTAGGGACTTCCCTGCAGCACGTGTGCTAGACCCATAAAAAAAAAAAACAAGTAGGTGAGAGTTGAGAAAACTAATGACAGAACGAAGGATGGGCTCACGTACTTATTCTCTGTCTCCACACAGTTGCATTTTCTGGAAAAGTACTAGTTATTATACATCAAGTATATTACACTATTTAAAATAAAATTTAAAGTCTATTGCTATTACAAGAAAATGTTTACGTTTTCTGCAGCTAAGCTAGGTGATACATACCTATCTAAAATTTAACCAATTACCCAGAAAACTGTGGCTCTAAATTGGGTTTAACTCAATGCGCTACTTAGTGCCTAGAGTAGGCAAGTCTTAATAGCAATATAAGGTTTGTTCTAACCCCGCAAGAAACCGTCATTGTACTATCACACTCAGGCGCAATGAATAAAAAGTGTTCCAACCGAACGGTGTCGGTTTATTAAACGATCCTTGCGGCGATCCAACCAAAGTTGTGATCGTTCGTGAACCGGTTTCGTTACGTTCATTTCGATCCCTGGTGAAAAGCAGAAACCGCGAGGACTGTGCAATGTCTGACTTGCGCATTAATAATTTTCATTAGTTTTTTTTTTATCGTTCACCTCCCCACCTGAGTAGCGATTTTACCCTTTTTCATATCCTAAGGATATCGGCGGATGTCGTAATACCCGTCAACGTTGTCCAAGTGTCGAAACAAACATTTCTGTATTTCACAGCACCTTTTAGACAACGCGGTAGTACTGCCTCGGGCGTTATCACATTTATGCGAACAACTACTACCTATGTACGTGGCCAAGCCAAATATACTTAAATAATTTAATAAATAAAGTATACCGTCCTGCGGGATTGAACCCTCGACCTTCTGCACAGTAGCAAGGTACTATACCACTAAGCCACGGCTACCACAACAACAGTCGGTTTTGTTTGCTTGCTGTAAGTAAACTAACCTTAAAATATTTAGTATATGATTTGTGTTTCCAATTTGTGTAAAATTCAATATAATATTCTAAATTAAAACATAAATCTCATAGTTGTCCACCTTCCTGAGCTTTTACGTTTAACAAAAACATATGATGAATGACGAAAGTGATAGTGACTTTCTGTCAGATCTTGAAACAAGTGATGATGATGATTTGGTAGCTCTAGGACAACAGAGAATGAAAAATAAAAATTATTCAGGTAAATAATTAGGATAAATTACTATTAGGCCTGGATTACCCAATGCCTTAATTCTTAATTTTTGTTCTTGGTAATTAATCCTTAAAATCATAAATGTTAAATAAATGAATCTTTTTACGAATTAAGAATCAAAAGCAAAAATTAAGAATAAAGGAATTGCTTTGTTTTCTCATAAACAAAATATGCCAAACTCTTCTAGTAAAACTGTAGATACTTTTCTCAGTTTGCTACCAGTGCTACTTAATGTAGATACTATTAATGTTTTGTTTTATTATTACTTTTAGTGATTCCACAATATTCTGATGAAGTTTTTTTTAAACATTTTCAATTATCACGGCAAAGTGTAAATGATATCAGTGCTAGATTTTAAAATAGCCAGTATTTTCATGATCAACCTGGACAGTATGGATATATAGTGCCTGAAAATCAAGTAATTAAAATACAGATTATTTTTTGGACGCCAAAATGTAAAAAGTAAAATATGATTATTGTTTTAGTTCAGGTTGTATGTTCATGCTATATATGTAGAGTAATTCCCACTAACCATTATTTTTTTCTTTTAGGTACTTATCTTTTATGGCATATAGATTACCAGATTGCTAGCTTTCGAGATGTGGTAGATTGTTTTGACATAACAATAAGTTTAGTAAATAGGGTGATACGTAGAGTAACATATTTTTTTCAGCAACTTCTCACTAGAAATAATAAAATGGACAAATAATGCTGAAAAACTTATAAGTGAACAACATTTGTGAAGAAATGGATTTCCAAATGTTATGGCCTCAAACAGTTATATTTTATGAAGTCGCCAAGTCGAGCAGAAAGCACAGCCGTACCATCCTTTTCTCGAAGCCACTCACAGCACTGTCGACCCCCCTGTAACTTCGTTGTGGATAAAGCAAGAAGCCTGAATTTTCAGTGGCCAAGAGGATATACTATACTAGCTATATTCCCAAATTACCTACTATTTATACCTTATAGTTTACGAACTATCGCCAGTCGAAGTTCTTTAATTTTGTCACTGACACAATTACCGATCATCAAAATTCTAAGGTACTTCTAGCAGGCACCCAAACTTCAAATTTTGCATTTAGTTAGTGTTTAGGCTATGAAGGAAGGAAAAACTGAAACATCCCGACATTTCAGTCCCGCTTTCTAAATTGTACAGTCAATTAAGCCAAAAAACTGTGGCAACCTCGGAATGAGAAACAATAAGCTGTAAACTTGTATAAACCTTTATTTTGGCACTCTAAAAGTTGTCTCAAAAGTCTCATAAAATCTTGTGTCCGCGTTTTAAGATATTCAAGGTCAAAGGTCACAAAAATCCGGTTTTTTTCGCAAATATCTTGCTTCCCATAGCTTCAATGATATTTGCATTTATTATAAAAATTGTAGAGCATAAAATTCTCTACAAATTTTGTTTTAAATATTTTTTGATACGCTTAACCGTTTTTGAGATAGAGCGCGCAGCGCTTAGCCAAACATAGCATAATGCAAGGTCAACCGTGAGTTAATCACCAAAAAAATCCATAATTATGAGTAATTTGTATTATTTATTAATTAATATATTATATTTAATAATATTTTTCATTTATTAAATATATTCGTTTAATAATACTAACCTACTTCGTGTAATTAAAAAATAGTTAAGTGAAATACTTTAAGTATATTTTAATTATAAAAAAGTATGAAGATGATGCTTCCATGACAGCAGGGCTAGAAGAGAATATAGTTATTAAAATAGGAGCAAAAGCCATGTTAAGATGAAATATTCACGTGAGTCTGGGCTTAGTCAACGGTTCTATCGGTATAGTACAAGGAGTAAAGGTTGTTCCTGAAAATACAAATAAAATTTAAAAAAAAATACATACTACATTTAATAATGAACATCTTTACGAGCTTGGTCCAGTCAAAACCAAATTTGAAATTATTAATAGAGCTTATGTTCATCGCGAACAGTTTCCGATATGTATAGCCTATGCTATTACCATATACAAAAGTCAGGGGCTAAGTCTAAACAGTGCACTGATGGCCATCGGTTCTTCAGTGTTCACATGCGGTCAAGCATACGTGGCACTTTCGAGAGTGACAAGTCTGGGCGGATTACATCAAATTAATTCGACTTCGGTAGTATCAAAGTTCAGGAGCCCGTAATCGTTGAATATAATCAACTTAGAAGCACTTATCGTCCAGACTTGTCAAAAATTGTTACATCATAGCCTTTGAGAAGAACCAATAGAGACAGGGAGTGACGTACAAGAAATATTACCCGAGAAGAAAAAAAAAGAATATGAATGCTTAAGTGCACTGTTTAGACTTACTTAGCAATCGAAAGAGTAGATTATTCTTATGTGATTATGTTGCCGTGCGATTGCAAAGTCATTATATTTATTATAGAAATAAAGATGTCTAATATTGATACGGTCACTATAAATGTTGGTAGGTAACTAAATAGATAACAATTTATGACAAAAGTTGTTGAATAGGTGCTTCCATAGATACTAGCTAAAATAACTGACTTGGTTTTACATGAGATCTCACAACTTTTTGTGGTGGAAGGACTGCGTTGCGAGACTTTTAAAACTGCGATTTTTGAAATTTATTTGCTAAAGTGTTTCCTTTATTTCTTTGCTTTATGCTATAGAAATGTGCCGAAATAATAAAAAAAAACTAAAGTAATATTTTTGATGAAGCTAATAGCTTCTTATTTTAATTGTAACATTTTAGATGCAAGCTGTATGTGACCACAAACATAAGATATTAGACGTTTTTATTAGCTACCCGGTATCTGTACATGACAGTAGAATGTTCAGGAACTCTCCACAAAAAAAATAATTTGAAGGAAAATGTGGTGAATTTTTTCTTTGGGGATATGGTAGATATCCTCCGCAACAAAATTTATTAATTTCTTATAAAGGTAGAGGGAGCCTTAGCAGGAAACAACAAAATTATAATCTAAAACTTGCAAGGTACCATTATGTAACAGAACATTGTTTTAGAATTTTAAAGCAAAAATTTAGACATATAAAGTTAAGAAATATAAGATATATTGTATATTTTATCAGGGCAGCATGTGTTCTTCACAATATAGCAACAAATGATGACTTTATATTGGAGAATGAACTAGAACCAGGCCACCCTAATAACAACTTACAAGTTGGAGAAAATTGTACTAATGATAATGAAGTTGATGATGTGAGAGCCCGAGATGTGAGAAACAGGATTGCAAATACTTTACAGTTGTAAATCTTTCCTAATCATATTTTGTTGTGCCTACCTAAACTTGTGTCGTACTTACTATTATTTTTTTATAATCTAAAAGAAAAAATACATACAAACATTTGATACTTATTACTTTTTATCCTGCATAGAATAATACATAGCATAAAATAAAAAAAAAATGAAGCACGAGGATCATTTGGTAAAGAAATGAGCAAAAATTCCTAAAGACAAAATAACCATAATTCTTGATTATCAACTTCATAAAAATCTTAAACAGGGTAAGTTTTTACATTTATCACTTGCGTATCTTCATTTTTTCCCAATGTTATGCTGCTCTTGTCATTTAAAGGTAGCAAAACAAGGACATATTGCTCATTAATGGAAATTCACAAGCAATTGATGAATTGAAAAACTAGCACGTCTTAACTTCAGTAAACTTCTTGAATGACAAATGCCAAAAATAAACTGAAATTAAATCCCCTTAAAAAAGGCTTTAAGATGAATTAGTGCATTGACAATTGTCCTTATTTTCTTTTAAGATTACGTTCCTCTCTTCAAATAAATTATTCCTCCTCTCAATTTGTTCTAGTTTTTTTTTTCAATCCTCAATCTTTCATTATAATATGCTTTTCTATGCAAACGAATTTTTTCAGTGGTGGTTGTCTGTTTTCGAAAGATTTTTGATTTACAATGCTTTACTCGAGGTGTTTCCTCATTTTGTTTTTTCTCTTCTACACAATTACCTTTAATAAGTTCTTCAACTTTTGATAAGTTGAGATATTTTCTCTGTTAGTCTTTTCTTAATATTTTCTTGTTTATTTCATCTTGTAGTAAGTTATCCCTTGTGTCTGAAGCCATTAACAGTACAGGATGGACATTTTTTTTTTCTTACCAAAAATTTCTTCATTTCCTCCCATTTCCTAAAATCAAATATATGAATAAAATGAATGAATAAAAATCTATCGGAAAGACCAAACATAAACAATATAAACAGTTTTGATAATACACTTCTTGTATGATCTGTTCCCGTCATTTGATAAAGGCAAGGAACTCTTTTATTTTACTTTTTTTTCATACCTGTAACACCTGGGCAACTATCGAAGAATCTCAGTATTGGGAAAACCAGTATATGTTTAGCATTAATATCTTACAGAATATATATTACTTATCACAATAAGTATATAAGTATGAGTTTGTTTTTACCAATTAACTTACCAGTTTTGTTATTATCAACAAATTTCATATAACTTTTTTTGAGAACCCTTTAGCGATTTAAAAAATTATTGAGGGTCACATGTATATTTAGTTTTCCTAGCTATTCAGTTATCTTTTCCCATAACATTTTTAAGGATCTCATTTAGAGTGTCCCCACGTTATCTCTGCATTTGACATAAAAATCAATTAGTAATTTTGAAGTGTTCTCAGTCCATTTATATTCCATTTTGTTTAAATCAATTTCAGTAGTAGTTGAAGTCAAAGGCCTTGAGATATTTGTTAAGTTTGAATTAAATACAGTGTACTTCTGCAAATCTAAAATTATTAAATGCAATAAGTAATTTTGTCTGCATAATCATAATAGGCAAAAAAATACTAGTTATGTATTTA
The DNA here is from genome assembly GCA_019049505.1 of Pachyrhynchus sulphureomaculatus. Classification (NCBI taxonomy): domain Eukaryota; kingdom Metazoa; phylum Arthropoda; class Insecta; order Coleoptera; family Curculionidae; genus Pachyrhynchus; species Pachyrhynchus sulphureomaculatus. The sequence goes on from CM032447.1 coordinate 143,852,562, forward strand.
ACAACTGAAACAAAATTATTTTAAAATATTATACTTACCGAGATATGTGTTATTTTCCGTGTTATTAATGTTGAACCAAAGATTATTAAAATGACACCTACTACGTCATTAAAATCTGAGGAAAATGATCTTAAAACCGTTCCAACTTCAGGTCGTTTTCGAACTGACATAAAACCGTGCAAAGTCGACGATTGCGCGTGTAATCAATCCTAACAGTTCTGAAATCGTTTCGTGACAATACAAAAACTGCGGGTTGGAACAAACCTATAAAATAAATATAAAAAATAATATATAAATATCATTACCAATACAAAAAATGGAAAGGCTTCGAGCCACCAGAGAGTCACTGAGGGACGCTTCTCACGTAGTTTTACTACTTACACTTAAGCCAAAAGCAACCGATCGATGCGGTATGGTAATTCAATCATATGGTACACGACTAGTTTATAACCATCGTTAAGGCACCCTAAGAAGTGGCACGTGAAAATCATTTTATGTTTTTGCCCATCAGCTG
>CM032447.1:143858075-143965981 GCA_019049505.1 Pachyrhynchus sulphureomaculatus
ATATATATATATATATATATATATATATATATATATATATATATGCGTGTGCGTGTGCGTGCGCGTGCGCGTGTGCGTGTGTGTGTGCTTGGGCGTGTACGTGTGCGTGTGCGTGTGCGCATGTGTGTGTGGGTGTATGTATGTATATAACTGCTCTTTTTTAATACATAAAACTCAATCAGCTTATAAATATGTACTGACTTCGGTTACAAGTTCTCTTTTACCCCCTAATATTAAAAATAACTGAATTTCATCCAGATGCTTTTGGTAAACATAAGGTTAACACAAGAAGGATAATATCAATGGAAAATTTAAAGTTTCGGAAAATTTTAATTTAATTTATCTGCCTTACCACGAAAAGCGCGTTAAGGGGTAAAACCGAGATTTACGGCTCCACGAAAGTTAGCTAAAATAAATTGGGGTGCTTTAGGGCATAGTGGCAAAACAAATTAATGGAGGTTGGGAATAATCGGACTAAAGGAATCACAAATGCATCATTTATTTATTTACAGTTGTCTTCATTCTATAAATGTCTCTGAAATTTAAGACTAACAATTTCTTAAAATTGATCATACAACAAGACATGTAACCCTTGTAAAGGATGAATATAAAGTTACACACGTTAAGTTTCAGCATCAGAGGAGGAATATTTTTTAAAAGTTTCTGTTTTTGCTATTGGCAAGGTATTATTTCTAACCTAGAAATGACCACAAAATTAGTCATGAATAGTTACAATAATTAGGGCTTAGTATGTACAAAAATTCTGCTAAAAAATGAAATATTTAAATTTTTCCATTTTAGCCTAATCCATCTCCGCAGCGGATTACTTTGTAAAAATAACTTATCAAACAGAGCAGAGAGGAGTACAGAAGGAGCCCGCACCCATTAAAAATTTCAGCAAATCCTTCTACCACTGGACACTACCATAACGAAGAACGACATCTGAAATGAAGGGCCCTTCCCAGGGCCAACCTTGACCTTAGTGAGCCTAAAAAACTGTTAATATCTGACATGTGCAAGCAGGTGGGAATTGATATGTTACGTCTGCTTTAAAAAAGCTTTCAATGAGGAAGTCGACATAGCTGTTGAAGAACTTCTAGCTATGGCCACAGACTATGAAACTTTTATTGATATGGTTAAAAGGATATCTAAGAAACATATCCCAAAAGGATGCAGCAAACTTTATATCCCTGCCCTTACAAACGATATGACAGAAATATACAATCAACTTTATGATAGTAGCCCATTTAGTGAAGGTACAAGATAGCTAGAAAATAACCTCATGAGACTATTGAGCGAATGCAGGCAGAAGAAGTGGATAGATATTCTTGGGAGGATGGACAAGACACATAGTGATAAGATTGCTTGCAACTTTATTAAAAAACTAAATGAATAGTTAAGGACTAAGGTGACCCAAGGAAGAGCTGCAGCTAACTCATTAACACAACAACGACTTTTGAGTGGCAAATCCAATAGAAAGATAAGTTGCCCAAGAGTTCTAAGACAGCTGAATGAAGAGAATATTCTGGGATCACTCTTCACACTTGAAGAAATGAATGAAGCTCTCAAAAATATGAAAAACGCAAAGGCGCAGGGCTGGATGACAATGGCACAGAGCAAGTAAGAAACTTCGCGGCAACTACAAAACTTTGGACTCTAAATCTATTTAATCACTGCCGCGATACCTACTCCATACCAAAACTCTGGAGAAAAATGAAAGTCATAGCTCTGCTAAAACCAGGCAAAACCTTGGATAACCCATTAAGCTACAGACTGATTTTGTTATTATGCCATCTGTTTAAACTATATGAGCACCTGATACTGCTAAGGATCGGACCAGTGGTAGAACCAAAAGTTATACCACCGTCCGGGATATATTGCACGAGTCAAGTACTGAACCTGACGGAATATATCGAAGAGGGATTTGAAAGAAAGCTAGTGACAGATGTAGGCTCAAAACTCTATAACTCTTATAGAGATTACAACTTGGTAAAACTTGTGGAATCCCTCATAGCTAATCGAAGGCTTTATGTCTGTCTGGAGGGCAGGAAGAGTAGATGGAGAACCCAGAAAGACGGATTACCCCAGGGAAGCTTAATATTACCTATCCTCTTCAACGTTTACACTAATTACTTATCTTACGTTAGGGATTGTTTATACGCTCAGGAGCTAGCGATTGCTGTGCAGGACTGTCTCTTCCCAAAAGTTGAAGAACTAATGGAATAGGCTTTGTCAAACATGTCAACATACAACAAAAAAATGCTTTGAAACCAAATCCATCCAAGACTTGCTTTCCATCTGCGACCAAGAAAGGCAAGAAGGAAATTAAACGTTACTTGGGAAGAACATATACAAGAACACACAGACCAACCAAAGTATCCTGGTGTTACCCTTGACAGAAGCCTTGCCTACAAATATTATTTTGAAACCACTGCAGCTAAAATTCATACGAGGAACAATATTCTAAAAAAACTATATAGCATCAAGTCGGCAGCAAGCCCAAACGTTTTGCGGACATCTACCAAGACATTGTGCTTTTTGACTGCAGAATATGCCAGCCCAGTTTGACACCAGTCAGTGCATATTAAGAGGGAATATGTGGCTCTGAATGAAACGTGCCGTATAGTGACTGGCTGCATGAAACCGACCCCAATACATCTGCTATATAAAGTTTTAAGCTTTATTGAACCGAAGATTCGTCGAGCATCACATGAATACACAGAACGATTCAAACAAACGTTAACGAACGATATGCGATATGAGGTAAAGAACTCGCCATCCAGCAAGCTGGCTTCTTCAAGATCCTTCCTTTCACGTACAAACATAGAACCACCAGAATGGTATCCGGTTTTGGACGATGACCCGTCTGGAATAAAACTGGTCTGGATGACATGGAGGACTTTCAATAGATTGAGCACAAGTGTCACTTCAGTAAAGGCAAATATGGTTAGATCGGGCCCCAAGAATGAATGGTGCAAATGTGAAGAACGACAGACAATCGAGCACCTATATACTTGTACACAATGCAGAATTACGACTACAACCGACGACTTATCAATTGAAAACAAAACTGCTACTACCTTTGCCTAGTACTGGGTAAGACGCTTATAATTATGTTAGTCACGAAAAAGTAAAAGTAGGTATTTTTCAAAAATTGATAAATTGGAAGTTGGTAAAACCTCATCTAATTTATTTCTCATTTGTTATTAGTAAGACAGATTTAGCAATATACGGAATCTAATAGACAAACCTGCCACGGCAGATGAGTTGAAACATAAAATCCGACGCATTGTAAATCCTGCATTGCGACGCCTTTTGATCAAAAATGGAAGACTTGGTTTTTAGGATTATCGATGAAATTCAAATTTGACCAGTAAATTATCAAAAACAAAAAAAGAACTGTACACTACAGGTAGTTTTACCAACTATCCTTAATTATGTTTAGTTTTTCTTAGTAATTGAAGCCTAACCCTATGATTAGATAAAAGTACTTTTATTTTATCCTCTTTATGTACGCTATTTTCCTATTTATGTCTGTGAATATGTATTATGGCCTTAGTGACAAAAAAATATAATATAAAAAAATTGGGGGGATGTTCTGCGATAATATGTTCAAGCTATGGAAATTGACATTGAATTTTATTACTTAAAAACAACTCAGAAATAATTATTTATATAATAAGTATGTAAAGTTTTTACGAATAGATTACTATTCGTATTATTTTTACTAATTTCGGAAATATGGAAAAAGTTGTATTGCTTTGTATTCGATGGCTCGGCTTAAGGTCCAAAATGCTCGTTCAGAGGCTGAATATGCCTCATTGTTAAGTAATGGACTGAAGGACCATTTACCACAAGCTGTATTAAGAAATTTCAATAATGTTCGATAAAAACAAAATATATTTTCGATCACAGCTATAACACGTTCTCCGGTCGATTCTTGGCAATTCACGGTCACAAAATAATGCTTCCCTCCTTAACGCATACATGCATACTCGCATACTTTTTTTTCGGTTCCCTCCTCTGATTTTACTGCAATATTCTGCGTTATTGGCAACAGTATTTCTTTAATCTTCCTCATAAATAATCGAACTTCGAGTTATAAATCAAATTCTAAAAAAATTACACAGATGCGTAAACTATATTACGAACTATTGTCTTTCATAAGTGAGAAAATTTTTTCTCGGCATGTATAAATAATATTTATAATTTCACACTCTCCGTCCTTATTCAATATTCTAAAATGACCATACTTTTCATATATTTTTGTTACATTTATGATTACTTTTAGTAAGAATGTATCAAAATATCCTACTTAATTAATAAACATCTCTTGTGGAGTACATAATACAAAACATTCTCTCAGAAGAAATATTTTCCTGACAAATATTTCTTCATGCAAATGTTCATTAAACTCAAAATTCATTGGAAACATTATTGTCAATCTTTTCCCGTTTCCTGCTCCTGTCAATGTCTTGGACTGTATCAGTTTTGTAATGAAGAGGGGTTAGCCGTGTCAGATCAGTTTCAGGATGAGGCCCTCGTACTAGATTCGGTCGAAAGCCTTGGATACATCGAGAAATACAGCTCCAACTTCGTGGTGTATGTTGAAACTGTTTTAGATGGTTTGGGTGACATTGGTGATATGATGTATGGTGCCACGAAGGGATTGAAAACCAAACTGTTCGTTAGGGATAACATGGAGGGCGGTGGCCTTTGCTCTGATGATTGCGAGTATGACTTTTTTAACTACTTTACCTAGATAGGGAAGTAGGGTGACTGGGCGATAACTGCTTGCCTCACGGGAAGGAGAGCCTGGTTTTTTGTTCATCATGCTTTCTTCCAGAAAAGGGGGAAGTCGCTGTATACTGTTAATGATGTTGGTGGATTCTGTGATCTGTTTCGAGAAACTGCGTATAGTGTTTTTTTGACAGTGATAATTATTTTTACTTATTAACCTTGTATGCTTATTTATTTTTCATGTAGTACTAAATTCCTTTGTAAACCTGATAAAAGAGAGCCGTCTTTAGTACCTCATTTATCTATACTAGTCAATTTTGGTAGTAGGAGACATCAAATGCTAGTGTTATAGTCAACAAAGGCCTATGCTTTCTCGCCCCTATAGATGTAGAAAATAGGATTGTCACAGAAATATAGCATTTTTTATTCAGTGAGGTTTCAAAGTGGTTTAAATAGATTCCTTCTGGCGAAAAATATCTACCGTCGTCAATTTTTTAATTTGTTTTGAGCTTTCCGCAGTAAATGTGAAAGATCCATACCCATCCCTGGTCATCGATTTAAGATTGAGTTTATGCTTTCAAAGTTATCATGTATAAATAGGTTCTTTTTGTGAAAAAATTATTCTTTTCTCCGATCATCAATTTTGAGCTTACTATGTTAAAAAGGATCTACGCTTTTAAGGTTATAGTGAAAAAGTAACTTTTTATATCTGTACATTGTGTGACCATAAGATCAGTAACCAAAGTCGATATTAAATTAAAATTTCAGGAACTTATATGGTCCAAATAAGTATAGAATTTGACCGTGAGTACAAGTGATTATCACTCCGATTTAGCCACAAACGAAATCAACTTCGTTATTTCCCAAAACGTGGGTCTTGTCCTATACCTTATCCGTAGTTTAAATGTGTAAAACGTTAACCATTCACCTCGAACTCGTTATTTAAATTTGCGAAGGAAATTTCCCATTTGCAGTAGGCGAATAGAACTAATGATTTGATTAATCAGCTCATGAATATTTTTTAGCATTCTCTTGAATAATTCTTTAATATAACCCCAGTAGAAGAATTGAAGGGGCCTACGGTCTGGTAACCTTGATCCAACAAGTTTCAAAAGTTAAATTAAAATAACTCTAGTATTATGAGCGGTCGTTCTCTTGATAAATAATTTGGTAATGGATGAATTTTCAATAAAATTTGGTTCTCTAAAAAAAACTAAATATTGTTCGGTATTTAAAAGTTCTACAAAAAATTAGCGTTATTATTTACCTTCCTACAACATCAAGCCAAATCTTAATTCCAAATCTTTTCTGGGAAGTACCGTATTACTTTTGCAAAACGTTGATGCAATGATATTCGTTCAAAAATAAAAAAAAAAAATTAAATTTGAAGATACCAGAAGTCCAGTCGTCGTAGGTTGTCGCCCCTATATAAGTGTTGGTAATTTTGATATTCATAAGATCTTAAGCCGCGTTTTTATAAAATCTTCCTCAGACTTTCCCAACTTATCTCTAAGTCACCGTCACCAGCAATTTGTATGAAGCAGGTTTGATGGTCTCGACACGAGCTAATGTATTTATCTCTGCCTCTTCGCTTACTATAAAATCATTTTTATTACGTTATTATTTTTTTGTTGAGATGGATTGAATGAAAGGGGCGGTAGAACTTTTAGTTATCCATATCTTAGAAACTATTAATTTTAGGTATAGAAAAATCTATATAAAAATAAAAACTATTTACCAAATTATGTATTATCCCATTAAAATTATTGGAGTTATTTGACCTTAAAAATTTATTTCCGGTACTCTTTCAGTTGGACCGAAAATTATAACTTTATGACATCATTCAACAATACTTTTAATATAAGCACAAATAACGGTATTATTTTGTTTTTATTTTCATTTGTTTTCTATCAAAGTCTGATCCATTATTTGACATCTTTAGTCAGTATTTTTTCAAAAAAAAAAAATAATTTTTAGGTGTGAATTTGTAAAATTCGATCGTTCTAAGTAGTAGCCCTAATAAAAGTGTTGGAAGTTCTAATATTTATAAGATCTAAAGCTAGGTTTTAGTAAAATATTTCTTAGATCCCCTTAAATGTACAATACTATCACCTCTCTTCGATTTTTTTCTAGCCTGTCCGAATACTACCAATCAATTTGATGCCCTCGGATAAAAACAGGCATATTAATTAAAATTAGAAAAATAAAATGTATCATTAGAAAACTTTATAAACAAAAAAGTTCAATCTTAATTTACGACCCACAACTTTCAAAATGATATATTACAATAATAAAAAAATAATAAATTACCCAAAAATAATCGCTCTATAAAACAAATGAAATTTTTGAAATTCAAAACTGTCGAAGAGAACTACATGGACATGATACATGTTTTAGGATAAGCATCGTCATTTAAATTTAGAAATTATATTATAAGATGTAGCGAGTTACGTAAGAAATTACGAAGTTTATTTTCATTTTACCTCAATCGAAGGTGTTTTTACAGTCGAACAAATGGTTTATGATATTTAACTAGATGATTTTCTCGTTCAAATAAAGAAGCATTTGCTACTTTCTTTTCTACATTTGGACAAATTTATAATTTGTGACAGTTCCACTTATCCTACAGCCCTTAGGATGCATGTTAATGTAATTGTCAGATGTTTATTTTTTTCAGTCAAATGATATTTAACTGAAAAGTTATTTCTTAAAACAACCGAATGTTAACTAAAAAGTAATAAAAATTGTTGGAAAATAAGACTTAAATTTTAACAGGGAAAGTTTAAAATCATTTTTAGGTTTACCAAGTCGACTTTTTCCATCAAACACTGAAAAACTGATCAATTTTAATAACTACAAATATTTTTAAACTCCTAAAAGTTTTTTAGAGAAAATACTTTTTAAGTGGATTGTCAGCTTATTGGTTCAATTTATCACATCGACCTGACATAAAGTCAAAAGCTATTATTTGGGCGACAATCCGCTTTATAGACGATTATACTTTAAACCGAAAAATGAACTTTAGCTGAAATGAGTTTTTTGTTTCAAAGTAACTTGGCTTTTAACTTTTAGTTTTAACATAACTTTATAAACGTTTTCGTTAATAATATTTCGGTGAAAAAAGTGCGTTGATCAAATGGATATACGTAAATAGTAAAAAGTAATTCTTACTTTGTCTGTAGAATTTAAATTTTTAATTCTGAATTGAAAAGTAATCAATATTATAAAAAAATTAACATAATTTGGCGAAAATGCTTATGTGAGATTATGCTCACTATTTAATGGTTAAAGCGATTTTTAAAGAAGTTCATAAGTGTAGTTACTAATTTAAAATCATCTTTGTGATGTTATCCATCTCTAGAGAGATTTTGAAATCCTGTAGATTTCTATGTGTTCAGAGGCATAGTATTCAAACGAAATTGATTATAATGACTATGAGTGATGATGTTTATTCATCAACATTTCTTAACTGATACTAAAAGGACTATTTCATAACGAATATTTTTTCGCGTATCTTAATGCGATGTTGAAATTATAATGCCAATTAAGATGTACTGAAATTAGTAAAACCTAAATTTAAAGTAAAGAGTTCAGAGATTTCTAAAAAATATTTTACAATATATTGTAATTTTTAAATAATAATAAAAAAACTATATTGACGCTCTGCACTTTGAAAATGAAATAAGAGAATGAATAAACAATGAATACAAAAATGAGTATGAAAATAACTGTGATTTAGTAGTTATGATATCCAAGGAAAAATACCCCCAACTATTCCCATAGCACAGTCAAGGATACCCGATATTGTCCTTAAACAACGTATCATAAAAACGTATTTTAATGAATGTGGACATCAAATAAGCTTCTGGCGCTAACGGAATACGTACCATAGTACACAAAAATTCGCGAGCGAACTAAAATCAGTTTTCTGTAGACTTATCTTCATATCCTACAGATAGGAAATATTTCCTTCTTGCTGGAAATGCACTACAGTTCAGCCGATAACCAATAAAGGCCAGAAGACCTTCTCAAAAAAACTACCGACCAGCCGCACTGCTTTCAATAATAACGAAAGTTATGAAAAACGCTATCAATCAGTATATTTTAAAATATCTAGAAGGATTTAACATTAACAGCAATCATCAAAATGGTTTTCGTAAGCAAGGACTAACTGGAGATTTTCTAACTTATGTAACACATGTTTGGAACAATTGAATACTTTAGAGAATCTCGAGCTATTGCACTTAATATTTAAAAAGTGTTTAGAATGACGGATTGTTGGCTAAGCTACACTTTTTTACGAGTCGCAGTTGACGGATTTCTTTCCAATATCTTTACTCCATATTTGCTTCGTTTATAAAATCATTTCATCAAGCTGAATTGAAAACAATTTCTCACGCAACTTCCCGAAAAGCTGATGCTGTACATCTTCAGCTATATCACCAATTCCACAGGTAACAGTATCATTTGATACAGGTATGGATAACAATTGTTTGGTAAAATTATCTCCAAACATAGTTTCTACAATCTCAATTGCTGCTGGCAAAACAAGCTCTTCACCATTGGTGTGAGGCTTGTTACATCTGGCTATTTTATATGAAACTTTGTAAGCAAAGCTTTTTCATTCACAGACAAAGTTTTTTTAAAAAAAGATTTCTGCTTTACATATGATTTCAATTTTAATTCGAAGAATTCTCAACGTTTTTTAAGGTACTCACTATGAAGCATTTCCAAATGTCGTTTAAGTTTATTTGGTTTCATGCTGTCTGCTGCCAAGATTTTTGAGCAAATAACACACAGGGGCCTTTCTTCTTCATTTACTTCAGTACTGGTAAACCCTAAATTTAAGTATTCTTGAGAATATTTTCTTGATTTTATTTTTGGAACCACGCTCGTCTGTGCACTTGTTGATGCTTCACTATCGTCTAATGCTCGCTTACGCCCATTTAAATATTTGTCCATGATTCTGTAGAAATTTACTCATTTAGATTAGTGATCTGTTGCAAAGGACCAGGAATCCAATCTACAGCTTTGCAAGTCATAGTACGTTTATCATTTCACTCGCTTTAAACGCTCGAACATCGTCTACTCATGCAAATATTCTCAGATAACCAGACGTCGTTTAACTTAATAAAGACTTAGAAGAAATTCTTCATTGAGGTGATAGTAACCAACTGGAGTTTAATGCTACAAAAACTCAGGTGGCAATTTTTGGCTGAAAAGGTTAACGTTGTTGAACCCAACATGGTTATGTCTGGAGACTCCATTCCTCTAACATCGTCACTCGATTTACTAAGCGTTAATTTTGGAGTAAATATATCTTGGCATGAACATGTTGAATGCGTAGTAAAGAGAGCTTCTCCAAGTCTGGGGATGTTATTTCGAACTAGAAAGCTTTACACTCCACATCAACTGTTAATTCTGTACAAAACTCAAATTCGACCAACAATGGAATACTGCTCTCATGTTTGCTGCTGCTGCCAAATATTAACGGCATTTGCTGGATTCTGTTCAGAAGAAAGCCGTTCATCTGACTGGAGACCCGGAACTCACTAGCAACCTTGATTCCGTGGAACATCGAAGAATGGTTGACAACTTGAGTCTATTCTACAAGTATTTTCTTGTCACCTCAAAAAAAGTAAAAATCTAGGAAGGTGATTTTTGTACGAATACAATACCTTCTTTATCTCAAAGCACACTGAAAAACTCCTATAATACGATGAATACAGAGCCACCCTACTAAGTTACTTCCCAACCCTTTTAGCCCCACACATGAGTTATTGTAAATAATCAAGCTTAAAATTTGTCTATTATACCACCCAAAAACCTGAAAAAATTTTCATAATGCTACTGAAACTATATAATATTCCACGGCCCCCACGTTTAATTCCCTTCCCTGTTAAAATTAAAAGTAAATGAAAGAACTGTATTTTCAGATTAGTTGTCCCCAAGAATCCTGAAATAATACCATATATGTATAAGAAGCAACTCCACCAGCATCTTATCCCACCCCTTTAACTTCTTATGTATTTATTTTACTGCAAATAATATACTAAAAATTTTCCCATTACATCAAGCAAAAGATCTGGAAAAATTCTCAAAATACTATACAATATTTAATGACGTCCACCCTCCCACTCCCGTTCCGGGTTAAAATTTAAAGCAATGAAAAAATATATAATAAAAGACTGTTTTTAGTCAATTTCCACTGGTTTATTTAAATTGCGAAGACGCGTTTCGCTGTCGATGCAGCTTCTTCAGATCTACATTTTACACTGTGTAAGTGTGCAGTGTAAAATGTAGATCTGAAGAAGCTGCATCGACAACGAAACGCGTCATCGCAATTTAAATAAACCAGTGGAAATTGACTAAAAACAGTCGTTTAATATATATTTATAATGAATCTCCATCAAGTAGAAGCTATAACCATTCAATGAAAAAATATCTTAATTTTCCTATTCATCGACTACAGAAACCTTATAATACATATAATATATATACACAGCAACCAGACGAACAAATCTTGAATTGTTAGCATTCGGTAAACCAGGACATATAACGGAGTTATCAGTTATCCCAATAAATCTTAAAAGGAGAGTCTTTAATAGTCGTATGGTCTAGAAACTACAGCACCCAATTGTAAGTTGGCTAACAAGCTCCGAACCGCTCAGAGAACAATGAAAAGAGCCATGCTTGGAATAAGATATGGAGACCGAATCAGAAACCAAGATATCCGAGACATAACAAAAATACCGGATGTATTGGAAAAAATAGCAGGGCTTAAGGGATAATGGGCGGGGCATATTAACAAGATCCAAAGAGATGGATTAACAAATTGTTAACATGGAGGCCAAGAAAAACTAAGAAAAGTGTGGGAAGACCACAAAAGCGATGGCGAGACGACATCTTAAGAATTGCAGGAACGAACTGAATGCAGGCCTTAATGGACAATAGGGCATGAGAGGTAAATAATAATTTCTTTCTAATTTTAAATTTCTAAATCATACAATTTCGACTGGGCTATAGACAATAAAAAATAAATATCATTCATCTTTTATACATTTTTTTCTTACATCTATAAAAGCATATTTTTTTCCTATTGTTATTACGTATAAAAAGATTTGTCAACTTCTCTTTGCACGGTATCTGTGAAAAGTTCGACGAGGTAGGTAAAAAGATATTGCGAAGCCGGAGGTTGCCCGCCGGACTTGTTTTGCGGCGACGTTTTGTTGTCATGTGTTTGTCTTTCTGTATCGTTAACTATATATTCTGTGATATAGTATAAGATTAGACAACTAGGTATGTTGCTTTTCACATGCTTCTTATATGCTCTCCTAAGGGTAAAGTGAAGCAGTCAGATATATATGATATATTAAATTAATTATCCATATTTATATTTCAAACAGTGTGAAAAGCACCGTAAAACTTATCTGAAAAGTACTATTTTTCAAAACTTGTTAGGTCCCTTACCAGAAATTGACTAGAAACCGTGAGTCTTTTATAACATGATAGGGATGGTTGTAGCCAGTTTCTTCCTTTCCGAGTAATACATGCTGCTCAGCAAAGCTCTTTTTTATATGTAGAACCACATTCCTTTGAATTAAACTGCTTAGAACTATGTTTTCTACAATACAATCTGAAAGCGATTTGGATATTTTCCTGCAGAACGAGTACTGCATCGACAGTAAAATGTAGAACAATATCATTATATATGCTTTTTTATAATTCTTTTCTGTTATATTGACTCGGTTTTGAGTATTAACACCTTGAAATTTTTTGATTATTAAGGACTATTATGCATAAAGCCTTATTTAGTAACGTTTACATATAGGCTGTATTAATAATTAATTTTTGTTTATGGTTGTTGAAAACTAAGAAATCTTTTTCTCATTTTCTTAGTGTTTCTCCTTGTATTTAAATTAACTTAAAACCGAAAAGAGCAAAATGTAAATTTGATTAACCTTAATTTAATTTATATGCCTTACTAGAAAGTCACGTAAAGTCCTGAAACCGAGATTTACAGCACTACAAAGTTGCCCGAAATAAATTTTTTGGTGTAGTGGCTAAATAAATCAGTACGGTAGAATGTAATCCTGAACCGTAAGGTAGAATAAAGTTTAAAGAAATACTGAAGAGGAATTTTTTATAATATATAATAAGTAAAATACTCTTAGCAATAAAAACTAATAAAAGCCCTTAGTAGTTCCGTTATCGTCGATTTGCTTCGGTGTTGGAATGATATCTCCTTAACGAAAATAAATCGCTTTCAAATTTGGTACACATGTAATACTTGACGTAGAAATGCAACCTATAGTTCTGAGTGGTATCGTTTTAGACGTAGGAAGTGAAAAGTATAAGCGCTAATAAATTTTGTGTAGTTGTAATAGTATTATAAAAAAGTTTTTATAATTTTAGTATATACCTTGAAATGTGAAGAAATACGAGCTGTAAGGTTGAGTTTTTACTTTTCTTGATGAAGTAAAGTATTGTTTTCGTAAAAAAAAATGCATTTCGAGATTTTTGCTTTTTCTTCACGTTTAGAGCTCCTAGATCACAGAGTCATTCATTTCGGCCTATTGGCATGATAACTCTCAATCAAAATCAATTTCAAACTTTGTATATATATAAGGCCTAGTAAAGGAATGAAGCCTATAGTTTTTGAACGATATCGTTTAAGGCAAAGGGAGTCAAAGAGGTTAGGGTCGATAAATTTTGCATGAGTTTATGAGTAATAAATTAGAAATTCTTCCTGGATTTTTGTTGCAATAATAAACAAATATTATGCATATATATTTATAGTAAAACGTAAAAAGGGTGGGAGAAATTAGAGGGGATGGTTCTTATAAGGAGCGTTGAATGTCCTTTTTAAGGTTTTTGGAGAGCTTCAATAATTTATTTCTTGCTTAGTATTTTAAATAAAACGAAAAAAAAAATGCTAAAATGATTTATCCGGTAGTTGTCTTGCGAGTGGACTGTTCTAAAATAGGAACTGACTTTGACTTGCTCACACCGAATCATAATTTAAACCAAGTCGATATTTTAAATAAAATGTTTGTGGAAGAAAGAATTCGGTAGAGAAAGACTCTCAAATGAAAATAATAAAAGTGATAATACAATTGCTCAATTCCTCTACATATATATATATAGCGTCTAAAAGCGTGGCCGGTTTTATAACCTCACGTTGGAGCGCTATTTTGTAACGTCTCGTTGCAGCGTTATTCTGTAAAGCCCCAAATTTCTTTATTTTTAATAATTTCTTTATTAAATAGAAGTCGTTATTTGCCCCTTATGTATATGTTAATTTTTGAGAATGGATTCAGTGGATATTAATACTTAAAGAACTAAAGAAATTAGATATAAGCTAACTCATTTTTTTTTCTGGTAGCGAATATGGATAAGAGATAATTTTTGTACGTCTTGTGAAAATAGTCTCTATGGTTGTTAAAACTTGGCTGTAGAGATTTGGGCACCATTCATTTTAGGATAAAAAGAATTTAAGTTCAGCTAAAAAAATGAAAAATTACTGAAGAGTTATTTAGTTGTTGAAATAAAATTAATTTACGTACAGCCGTTGCGTCCTGAAAAAAAGGAGCAGGAGTTTAGTAAGACACTACACATTTAAATAAAGAAAGGTATATTTATTAAAAAAATAAAAATTCCTAACTTTATTACACACTTAAAATTACTTCTACTAATTAAAAACCCCTTAAGCTAGAAGAGTGTACACTATTACATGGAGTCATTAAATCAGGATTACTAAGTTTTTAATAAAAGGCTTGATAAAATACGATATTAAAAGTTTGTGAAATTAACTCCGCGAGAAAAGAATGGACAGCTTAAATAAGCGGAATGATGCACTTAATATTTCCACTATATATATATATATATATATATATATATATAATATATATATATATATATATATATATATATATATATGAATATATGTATACATACACACATACACACACAGTTAGCTGTGAGCTGCAGTAGCAGCAGCAAGACCACAGTATCGAGTAGCAGCAACAGAGCACTTGAAAATGCCAAATGAGATTTTGGCGAAACGTCGTGAAAGTTCATTGTTAGACGAACTGATTGAAACCCGAAATTTTAATGTATTACATTCCACCATTCATGAAAACCCCCCTCTCTCTCTCTCTCTCTCTCTCTCTCTGTATATATATATATATATATATATATATATATATATATATATATATATATATATATATGTAAATATATATATATATATATATATATATATATATATATATATATATATATATATATATATATGTATATATATATATATATATATATATATATATATATATATATATATATATATATATATATATATATATATTACTGCTAGTTTAGCAATATTCTTTCGAAAGGCTGGAATGTTTGGAACATGATACAGAGATGGAGCAAGCCCAAATTGAGGGTATCAAAAAAGCACAGATACTTTTATATGTTAATGCTCGTAAAACAAAAGTTTAAAATATTTAGTAAATCAATATTTTTGTTTTTTTAACTTTCAAAACTGCACGGCTCTGTTTGGGCCATCAAATCCTATATTTGTACAAAATTTCAGCTTTCTATGTCAAATAGTTCGGAGAAAATCGAGTGTGACAGACAGACAGACACCGAAGTGATCCCATAAGTGTTCCGTACGGAACACTAAAATCACTAAATCATTTTAGTGCTTGGTTACACTGCTCTCCTGATAAAAAAAAAAATTGATTTTGTTTGTTAAATATTTTTGACCTTTAGTTTACGAGCATTAACATATAAAAATATCTGTTTTTTTTTGATACCCTCAATTTGAGCTTGCACCACCCTGGCATCATATTCCAAACATCCCAGACGTTCAAAAAAATACTGCTAAACTAGTGTGATTGTCAAAAAAAATTTTTCGGTTTCTGACTGCTCTAAATACTCTTTCTTTACGGATTTATTCATATATATATATATATATATATATATATATATATATATATATATATATATATATATATATATATATATATATATATATATATATATATATATATATATATATATATATGTATGTATATATTGCCTTGATTGTGCTTATGTTTAAAAAGGGGAACAAATTTAAATTGAAGAATTACAGTCCCATTAGCCTGTTATCGGTACTATACAAAATCCTCACTAGAATCATAACCACGTGAACAAGCGGGATTTAGACGGGGATACAGCACTTTGGATCATCTTCAAATAATTAGATTACTAGTGGAAAAAGCAAATGAATATAAGGTCACCTTATGGATAGCAATAGTTGACTACGAAAAAGCATTTGATCTCGTAGAGATATGGACAGTCATTATAATAATATCATCGCATTCTTTTACATATTCTCAGCTAGTATTGGAAATAACCGTAAAGTAATATAATTTTGGATTTTTTGACTCTATGCATAAGCAAGTGATATATTCAATGTTACCCCTAAAACTCCTTCCCCTACTCTATCTCAACTTGCAATACTATTGCAACTATACAAAATTTACTGGCTTTTATAAAACCAACTTTAAGGTCAATATCTCATTTCTTTTGAGAGTCATTGTATAGACACAACGACAGACTCCCAGTATAATTGCATTCTAACTTACTAATTTATTTAGCCGATATACCAAAAAATTGCCTAATTTATTTCAGGAAACTTTACAGTGCTGTAAATCTCGGTTTCAGGACTTTATGTGACTTTCCGGTGAAATTAAATTAAAGTTTATCAAATTTACATTTTGCTCTCTTCTGTTTTGAGTCGCTGTGTCAGAACCCAAACCGAGACAATAAAATAGAAAAAAGTTATGAAATAAGTATACAGGATGATTTTGTTTTTCTTTTTTTTTTATACATTATAAGTGCTGCAGAGAAATCTCTAAATCGCAACAAGTACAGCGCAAGCGACGAAATAACGATTCAGGTTAGTCCTGAATCACTCCAGAAGGTTACCTACAAAAAAAGCTTTCCTGGACAGCATGTACAAACAAATAAATTACGTCCATCAAACACTTCCCCATTTTTTCTCCGATATTCAAAAAATCAAGGTTTCTAGTGAGTTCCGAATCCGCAATCAGGCAAAAACCCTCTTCTGGATAGAACCTCAAAAGACAGTATTTTTGCGAAAAAAATTCCAGACATAATGGTAGTAAAATAAGTTTTTATAAAACTGAGAAACGTTTGAGAAAGTATTTAGTAACAGAATAATGTTTTACCTAATAAATGTTGAAAATAGAACTTTTAAAAGAAGAGTATGATATGTTTTTTATACCTTTACCAAACTACACTTCTTTTAGGACTACATGAAATATACATGTAGTTACTTAATTTAAAATGTCATCTATAACCGCTTGTTTCTCTTTGCTGATAGGAGAAAAAGAGTGTGAAAAGTAACATGCGTGTTGCCTAATCTTATACTCTACAGACAAATACATGGACAGCGTGTGTAAAATATGAATCTATACCGTAGTGAAACTTGATTAGTAGTCACAGTAAAATTATTTAGTAACAGAATGTTTCACAAAACTATTAAGGATTAAGGAATGGCAAGCAATTTTAAGAGACATTTCTGTTATATTATCATAATTGTAAACTAAGGGCACTTTTTCTGATTTTCATCATTGGCCTGAAAACTTTGGTATAAATATTATAGAGGAAACGTTGGTCTATTCAAAAATCATGTTCTATCCAGTTCATTATAAAGATATAACTATAAAACTGGTCTAATTTGGTAATTAAGTATTTAAACTGACAAGGACATCAATGAGGAAACTAAAGTAAGATGGTCTCTAGATTAAAACTAGATAATTGACATGATTATACCAATGAAAACGAAATATTATATTAAAATTCTAAAAACGGTTACATTTCCTACCTGACTCTTCTTAATTCTCTATTTTTATATCAAATTTTCTTATGAAAACTTTTATTTGGTAATATTTATCACGTTGGGATTTTTTAATCTTTGGCACACTGACACCTTCCAACAGTTTTCACCACTACACCAAGTAACTTATTTTTGCAATCGACGCGCATTTTGCTAACCATGTTGGCATCAATAGGAGCGGTGATTGACTAAATCTAAAATAAAAACTTCACTACTTTCTTATGGGTTTAATCATTTTCTATTACTTACATTTTTTATTAACCTTTAATCATCCAATATTACTATATGAATATGTTCAAGAGAATGTTCGGCAATACTGGATTTTTATGGTCCAGCATACCTAAATGAGCTAATGTTCTTTAGATTACCCTTAGACTAACTTGGCTCTGCCTACATTATTAAATACCTTACAAAATCATCTGGTATATTTTCGATTACGTGGTATCGAAAAATATTTCGTCTTATTCCATTCACGAGTAAAAAAGCTGGAATTTTGATTACAATGGACTACAAATTTTTTTTTTCTTTCACAAGGGCTAAATTAACGGAATATATTTGTCTTTTCCATGCTGAGTTTAAATATGTTCTCAGATTTTATCCATCAGGCAGGGTTTTTTTTGGCACATGTTTAAAGTTTTAAAATAATTAGTACTTACAAAACACTGCATAATAAATACACAGCTAATTTTGTCTAACCTAGAAAGTTTTATATGATGATTTTCGGTCATATTTTACCTTCGGGATGTCTCTTTTCGTGGTCCAGCAGTAGTCGGCCAGCATACTGGGACCATTTGCCTTGGTACCTCTTTTCCATAGTAGAAATCTGCTGATGAAAACACTCGCCATGCTCATCAGAGACAGCCCCAAGATTTTCAGGGAAGAAATCTAGGTGAGAGTCCAAGAACTGAATTTTTAAGGACATGTTACAGCTCATTTCTTTGTATGAAGTTAGAAGATCACTCACTATTTCACTATAGTTTTCTTCTTTATTATTGCCAAGAAATCCACCACAGATATTTTTGATACGTTACTTTTTCCGGTGGATGTAACAGTTCCTCAAAATGTTCATTATCCGATATTAATGATCTTATTTGGGGCCCTATAAAAATTCCTTCCTTTATTTTTGCATCACTATTTTAGGAAATTTAGATTTCAAATATAAAAACGCAGCAGAACCTTTATCCATTTTTTTACAGTTTTATGTGCAGGGGAGATAAATACACCTTTTCGGCTAAGTTGGGAATGTGGAATCTTTGGCACAATGATACTACTCCGTATATATCACCACTACACCAAACACTTTATTTTTGCACTCGACGCGCGTTTCGCTAACCATGTTAGCTTCATCAGGAGCGATGATTGACTGTCACTGACTGAAGTCAATCATCGCTCCTGATGAAGCTAACATGGTTAGCGAAACGCGCGTCGAGTGCAAAAATAAAGTGTTTGGTGTAGTGGTGATATATACTGAGTAGTAACACCTTTTCGGGATTCACTAATGAGGTATTTGACAGATTTTTATGCCCAGGAATAAGAGATTAACGTTTAGGCCAATGTTTCCTTATGTAATGAGACTCCCTATCCCTGCTATCCCATTCACACAAGAAACAGCAGAATTTCATGTAACCAAGTTGCAAACCTAAAAATAAAGTTATAACCTTCAAATCACCACAGATATTCCAGTTATATTTAGTATACTGAATTTTTTCTAACAGCAATTTCATATTTTCATATACCTCCTTCATATCACTGGCATGCACGACAGGTATTGATGGTAATTCATTCCCATTATGAAGTAGTACAGCCTTCAAACTGACTTTCGATGAGTCTATGAACTATCGCCACTCATCTGACTGGTGTTGATGTCCAAGAGCCTCCATTACTGCACAAACATTATTACAAAAAACTAAATGGCCTTCTTTAGAGAAGTAGTTACTGAAATTACTATGGCGTCTACGATAAACGCATATCCTTGTATCTTTTTCGAGTAGATTCCAACCTTTGGCCTGGAACTTAAAAGCTCAGTTGACTGACTGACAAATTTAAATCCCGTATAAGATGATCTTCTTGAGATAAAAAGTGAAGTTCTAATGAACTACTTGCTTCAAATGTAGGGTCACTTATCTCGATTTTTCCGTCTTCAGTATGAACTGGGTCGGAGTCGGAGGTATCACTTAAGGTCATGAAATCTGGAAACTTTGATACAGGATACTCTTCAATATGTGGCACAGGTCTAATTCCAAATGCCAAATTGGGGTACTTAACTGTATATTTGTTTGGACTCTTTAATGTTAGTTAAGCAGAAATAACAATCAGTTAAATGGTCCTTCTGTTCCCTCCAAATCATAGGAACTGAAAACGGCATATGATGAGTACCATTTTTCCAACCAGTGGGAAGCCTAACATATGATACTCAGCATAAATTTGGGGCTCAGTCTTTATCAAAATCACCAGCTTTACACCCAAAATAAAGCTCATAACATTTTTTCACAAACGGTGTAAAATTTCGCCTCTGAGACTTGAAGATCAGTTCACCACACACGTAGCAGAAATTTTTTGGTTGATTTACACACTCTCTCTACGAAAATAAGTAGTAAGTACACGTGTTACCAGACTCACTACAATTACAATACTGGCTACTGGTCCTCTGCTTGCTAAAAAAGTGCAATACTTGTATAAGATAGGACAGGTTTGAACATCATTAAGCCTGGACTGAGTTAAAACATGTTTCAACATGAATAAGTCTGCCTGGTGCCAAATTATTCTGAATACAAATTCCCACTTCTATATTTACAAGAATTATAACAATGAAATCCTAATATATGCCTGATAGAAAAAATCTGATAACATATTTGAATTCAGCATAAAAACTGAACTAGGATCTCTATTTAGTTTCCTTGTGAAAAAAATCATGTTGACCAGTGTTATTTAACTTAAACTTGCTTCCTAAGTTTTCGTCATAACCAGAGATTCTAGCTATATTGCAAATGCGATTATTTTAATTTTTAAAGCAGACTTCATTTACGGGGAAAGTGGCTCTACCATGAACTAAAAAGATGTAATGCGGCAAGTTTATGTTGTTTACAATGAAATGAATCATTAATAATATTTTAATTATTATTTTTAAAAACAATATGATCTAAGAATGTTAATTATTGTTTGTACCCAATTTAACAAGTAAATCGAATTACGTCGTATCCGCTATTTAATTTAGAAACGAAGTCATTTACATTTAAGTTTCTGTCTCGAAAATCGCGAACACATCATTTACAAAGCTATGCCGTACTCTTGGAAATTACTCAAATCCTTGACTGCCATCGGTTTCAATCTTACTCATCAATGAATTTGCCATGAAAGGTAATAAGCAATTACCCATTGAAGTGCCTTCTTTGTGAATAGGAAATTGATTGTTATATTGAAAATAATTTTGTTCCATGGAAAGCTTGTGGTATTGGTACACTGGGAAATAAGGAGCTGACATTAAAAGAAATTAAAATTTCGTCCCTATTGAGAACTAGATCCTTCGATTTTCTAACGAATTCTAAGGAGTTTTTCACTCGAAAAATGGCTCTATATTAAATTTTCGAATTTTTACCAACTATGTATTTAGAAACGAAATATGCGAGTATTCCTACTGTCCATACAATAGGTCGCATTGCTTTCCCAATTTATGAATTTTAGGTAAACAATACAACTTTGGTTTGGTCGCATTAATTACATTTAGTTTACATTTGAACAAGTGAGGGGTAAGGTTCTTACATTTTTTCATAAAGTATTTGACTTCTGCTCTAGAAACATTAATCTCAATTTTTTGCATAAAACGAAATGTGTATTTTAAATAATGATCTCGATTCTACAGATAATTCGTCTGATATAGTAAGTTATATTGGAAGCTCCATCGGCACACTTAGTAAACCATTTAATAACGATGCCGTAACCAAATATCAAAAAACATTATTAAAATTCACAAGCAAACAACAAAATAATTAAAAGACTAAGATCGAGAGATATTTTCTATTTAGAAGCAGATAAATGCAACTTGATGGTTATAGTTGGAAAAATATAATAACCTTATCTCTGACCTAAAAAAAACTAACCCGAACTAAACGTAAGTAATCCGACCATACCAAAGTTATATTTTTTACTGAAAAACTACAAACCTGGAAAAATGTATGTGTAGTCCTATCGTATCGACGATAGGATTGCACATTTAATTTCTGAATTTTTTTTTAGTGTTCTGTAGGAATATTTATAAGATCACTTAGGTGTCTGTCTGTCTGTCACCCGATTTTCTCCGAAACATAGAAAGTTGAAATTTGACATTAATATAAGAATTGATTGCCTCATCAGAGCCGCGTAATTTTGAAAGTTAAATTTTTGACGGTGAAATCGGAAATGAAAAAAAAAACTTACCCGATGAACAAATGAAAGCTTGTGAAAACACGAGTTCAAAAATATATATATAATGTATTACTTGCGCATACTTTTCTTTGTATTATTTTTAAAAAAGTGCCCAAAATCGCTGCCCCCCTCTTATGTCGAAAAGTATTGATTAAAAAATTTTGAAAACATTCTGGACATTCTCCACAGGGAGTAAATTGAATGAAAATTATCACGAGTGCATTACCTTTAATAATTTATCTGGCATATAAAAAAACAAAAATTTCTTTGTCATCAGTTTTCAACAAAGATCGGCAACAAACTTTGTTAAAAACTAATTTAGGGTGTGTTTTGTGAAGTCATTGATTATTTTATACACTTACCTCTGTAACCAAAATTTTTATTTTAAAAGCAATCAACGTAGGAACACTAATTGCGCAAGTCCAACTTGGTTATTTTAAATTTTATTTTAATTTCGGTAGTCGTCGGTTTGTAAACGAATATTAAAAATTTATATTTAGGAACCTTAAAAATAGTTCTTTAGGATTCATAAATAAAACAAAAGATCTAGTTGTCAACGAAGGCAAAATTTTCTTTCTAAATAGTTGATACAAAAATCGAAAATTTACCTTTAATATGGAACTATTTTGCGACTGAAAAACTCCTTGGAATTCATTAGAAAAACGTAAGATTTAGTTTCCAATGAAGACGAAATTATAATTTCTTTTGTTCCCTAGTATATCAATACCACAAATCTGGCACTGCCTCAGGGAGCTGCTTAAAATAAATGAGTACGAAGAAGAAATTATTCGTGAATGCTTAATTTGAGCCAAACTTTGAATAAAACAAAATTATTTTCAATAAAACAATTAATTTTTGCTCAAAAAGACAGTTAAGCAATTGGCGATTCCTTATCACTTTTCATGACAAATTTATTTATAAGTAAATTTGAAACCGATACCAGTTAAGAACTTATATGTATCCCATATAATTTAAAAGATACTAGATTAATTAATAAGGCAGTTACATAGACTTCACCTTAGACTACAAGTTATCAGGTAAGTTAAAAATTATCTTAGGAATTTCAAAGGACAAAATCTAGGCACTAGAAAAAAAAAAAAAAAAAAGTATATATATATATATATATATATATATATATATATATATATATATATATTTAAACATAAACTATTTTATTTACCTAGTTTTTTCTTGCTAATAACTTAATACTTACAGAATGGTTTTGAATGCACAGCTCGTTGAACACAGATAACAGTGGTTTACAGGTTTATATTCTTTACCGCAATTTCAACTTAGAAATGGTTTAATAAAATTTAATAAAAACTTCATCAAAAGAACACCGAAAAAGGTTAGCTTTACGCTGAATTAACAAAGGAGAAAATTTTATTTAAGAAAACTTTTTACAAAATGTTTTCTCTAACTTGCTGCTAAATAATAAAACAATTTTTCTAAATCTAGTTAAATAGATGCTTTTGTCGTCACAGTAAAAAATAATTAATTTAATTCAGTTTCCAAAACAGAAAGCATTTTTAGTGTTCTAACATGTAAGATAAAAAGTTTTTGATCTGACACATTGATCTTGCCCTTTTCAAAAAATCCATATGATTTTTAGGAAGTACCAACCTTTAAACGATACGTGTCAAAATATCATGACATTTCGACAATTAGTTTACAAGTTACAGTTGTTTTAGTGTCGCTAATTTTGATATTTTCAAAACAATGGAAAAAATCAAATTTCGTGTGTTGATTAAACACTGTTTTTTGGTGGGAAAAATATCGTTCAAGCAAACAATGGCTTGATAAGTGTTACAGGGACTCTGCCCCTGGAAAATCACTCATCATTTACGGGTATGCTGAATTTAAATATTGTTGTACAGATACAAATGGTGCTGAACGCTCTGGACGCCCAAACGAGGTGGTCACACCGGAAAACATAAACAAAAATCCACAAAATTGGTTTGGATGACCATAAAGTGAAATTGCATGAGATAGCTGACACCCTAAAGATATCAAAAGAACATGTTGATCATATTTTGTATGAACATTTATGTATGAGAAAGCTCTGTTTGAAATGGGTACGCCGTTTGCTCACAGTGAACCAAAAACCACAACGTGTTGGTGATGTTGAGCGCTCTTTGGACCTGTTTAGGCGCAATCAAAAGGATTTTTTCATGCGATATGTGATAATGGATGAAACATGGATCCACCATTACACACCGGAATCAAATCAGCAGTCAGCGGAGCGGACAACAGCCGGTGAAAGCCGCCCTAGGCGACCAAAGACACAACAGCCGACTGGGAAGATTTTGGCCTCTGTATTTTGGGATGGGCATGAATTAATTTTTATCGACTATGCTGAGAAGGGAAAAACCATCAATAGCGAATATTACATAAAGTTATTGGTGTATTTGGAGGCAGAAATCGCAAAGAAACTACCCCAAATGAACAAAAAAAAAAGGGGTCTTTCGTCAAGACAATGCACCGTGTCACAAGTCGATGGTTACAACGGCAAAATTGCATGAATTGGAATTCGAATTGCTTTCTCATCCACTGTATTCTCCAGATTTGGCCCCCGGCGACTATTATCTATTCGCAAACCTCAAAAAAATGTTCGCGGGAAAGAGATTTGGCTCCAATGAAGAAGTTATCGCCGAAACTGAGACCTATTTTGAAGGCAAAGACAAATCCTTCTACAAGAAAGGTATAGAAATGTTAGAAAAGCGTTGGACTGATTGTATCGCTCTTAAAGGAGACTATATTAATGAATAAAGTCGAGTTTTGCAAAAAAAATGTGTTTTAAGTAGCTAGACAAAAAACTTTTCAGCCTCCGCGTTATATTATACTGTTCAATTTTTAAATTATTTATAACTTCCCTCGATCGTAATCTAGATTGAGAGCAACATTATTTGTTAGACAAATTTTAGAGGTTTGTTAAAATTACTGACATATGTGACTTGCAGTTAATATATAAACTTGTTATTTCGTGCATATTTTACAATCCTTTTTAAAAATAAATTATTAGTCAGGTCAAACGAATACAAACATTTTTGAATATTTCGACTTAATACAATCGTGTATAATATAAGTCTTCGTTTCTTAACCTGGTGGTCCCGACCCCTAAGGGGGTGGCGTTTAAGTATAAGGGGGGTCGCAATCTGTCCAAAACATAACACCCGTATAAAAAATATCCTTTTATTGAATAAAGTATAAAGTATTTTAAATTATAATCAAGTGTTACAAAATTAAATATTACCTTACCACTTAATAACAACCTAACAAAATAAACTAATAGCTAAAGTTGCTTGAAATATTTATTCACTAATTATTAAAGCCACGGTTGGCTTTGTATTTCACTTAAAAGTTTTTCTATGCGTGGATCGTTATTGCAAACACACATAGTAAATTATTTGCAGGGGATAATAGACGATTTCTGTAATTAGTTTTTAAAGCCACAAGAAGCCTTTCTCGCATAAGTAACAAGTAGCAAAGAGGATCAATGTTTTCAAAGCTTCCGTTACTAATTTTCCGTATTCACATCATCATGCAAGCCAAAACTTATCTAAATCT
The DNA here is from genome assembly GCA_019049505.1 of Pachyrhynchus sulphureomaculatus. NCBI lineage: Eukaryota > Metazoa > Arthropoda > Insecta > Coleoptera > Curculionidae > Pachyrhynchus > Pachyrhynchus sulphureomaculatus. The sequence goes on from CM032447.1 coordinate 143,883,697, forward strand.
TGAGATAAAATTTCTAGTTGTAAGATTTTGTCGGCCGATATGTCAATTAGTTGGTTGTGAATCTCAACAGGTAATTTGGCAGCTGAAACAACATTTTCATAAAACGGATCGAGAAATCATAGTTGTCATCTGGAAAATATTCCAGTAACTGAATTTTCAATTATCGTAAATGCATTTTCATGCTCTCCAACACGTTATCAATAACAGAATATTCAAAGTTCATATTTTTGTCAGTATAATCAGAAGTTGCAGTGAATGAGTCAAAATTGCGTTTTTTAAGGCGAATAGCCCGAATACCAAGCTTCTTGATAAAGGCATTGACTTTGCCTATCATTAGTAAAATGTTTTTGTTGTGGCCTTGTAGGCTCGTATTCAAGTCATTCAGATGTGAAAATATATCACTCAAGTAAGTCAACAGTAATAAAGATTCTTTATCTTGTAAAAACTCTGAAAAAGAGTTATTTTAATCTGTAAATAATATATCCAATTCATCTCGCAATTCAAAAAGCCTCATATTAGAACTTTTCCTCGTGACAACCATCTGACTTCAGTATAGAAAAGCAGGCTTGGCACCCATTTCTTCGTATAGTGTGGAAAGCAACGGCCTGCATTTAATAAACTTTGCAACGGCCAGCATTTAATAAAATTAACAATTTTTGCAGCTTCAAACAGAACATTTTTTAAATTATCTGACTTCTTTTTTTTTGGCGAGCGTATGTCTGTAAACAGAGCAGTGCGTCTATTCCATCTGTGGCATAATGTCTTTTAATTTGACTATCACGCTACTGTTCTTACCCGTTATCGCTTTCGCACCATCAGTACATGCCGTAAGGCATTTATTTCAGTTTTCGTTTTGTGTTGCATCAATAAAAACTTTAAAAAATCCTTCCTTTCTTTAATTGACCCCTCGTATTTGTGTCGGACGAAACATAAAAATTGAGCCGAATTCGACAAGTCTGTTAACTCGTCGAACTGAATAGCAAAAAATTAACTTAATTTTACCTTTTCAACTATTTGATCGTGGACATCGATGGCCATATTATTAATACGTCTCGATATTGTGTCATTTGAAAGTAAAAGTTTTCATTTTTTTTTTGCTTCTTCCGGGCCTATCATCACATTGACCATATGAATGACAGCGGGTAAAATGAAATTTTCCACAATCGTGTGAGGCTTAGACTCCCTGGCCACTCTTAATACCACTAAATGGGATGCTTGAAGTGCTGCATTGCGGCTTGATTTATTGATAGAAATTTGCTAATTTTCCAAGACAAGTGATTTACGCTCGAAGAATTCTAATGGTATGCTTTATAAAGACGAGTGTTTTGTTTCCAGATACCGGATTAATTTTGAAGGCTTCATATTTTCCGTGGACAGAACTTGATAACAAACAACACATTTGGGTTTGTCATCCAATGCAATAAATCCATAATTTAAATATGTATCGTTGTATAACCTAGTCTTTTTCTTCACTGTTTCACCAGACGCATTTCGTTTTGTCACAAATTTGTCTGTTTAAATTTTTTTTCAATATTATTGCCCAATTCGATGTTACGCTACATACTCCACACAAACCTATCCTAGCGTATATATGAGATAAGAACAAGCTTATCTTGTAGTTTGAACTTGTTTGTCGGTATTTGTGGCAAGTGTAAACATTCTATGCCACATTAGTAAGGTAAAACTTTGGTAACGATAAAAATATTATATTGAGGGGGTACAAAGTATTTACTTAATTTTTTGGCTATTTAGGGAGTCGCGAAACTAAAAAGGTGGAGAAACGCTGCCACAGGTAACGCAATATGATTTAAGAAATAAATTGCATTACGAGCTTTCTGTTGTTATCGACACAATACACGTTTTGCATAAAAACCTCTAAATTGCTACTAGAATGGCTTATGCGCGGAAGTAGTGACACTTACTAGGTGAGAAACACAGTCCAGGCAGGTCATTTCAAAGGAATGAAATTCTCCACTCACAGAGGTTGGTTGAACAATCAAGTACTACTATATTTATCGATTACTTCTCATGAAAGTATTTAAAAAATAGACACAAGTCGCTAACTTTTCTTCGATGTATCACAGAATTAAGGTTTCTAGTACATTTCTGACCTCCAGTGAGACCAATAATTTTCCTATGGATAGAGTACAGAGATGCAGAGTATATTTAGGAACAGAGCCCTAACCATATTTACATATTGCATGTTATAATAATTTTAGTTGAGTGACTAGTACCACTATTAAACCCTAATTTTCCAGTCATTTGATGGTAATTTCTATAATGTTTTTAAAGTCTAATTTAAATTTGATTAATGTTATAACATATTTTAATTTTGAGTTTTACTACCCTTGTTAAAGGGAAATATTAGATATTCTCAAAGAAATCACCCTCCGACATTTTTTTCTCTTTGTGTTTCATAGTTTCTGGATCACTAAACTTCAGTTTTCTATTTTCGTTGATCTGTTTGTCTGTCGGTTTGTCGGCACGATTACAATCGAACAAAATGATATCAGTTTTACATTTGGGACACATACAATTCTTGAAATAGGGATGAAACTAGTTTTAAGCAATATCGTTTCAAGGGGTGGTTGTCGAAAAATTTTAAATGGTAATATATGGTTTCTTGTTAAGATAATACACAAATGTTATATATTATTATTTGTATTAAAACATATCTAAGGTGGGTAAGAAGATAAAGTGGTTGCTTCGTATATATCTTATAAGTTATTGTTCAATACTTTCAATTTACCAGAGAAACAGAGGCAATGGGGCGTGGGCCGTTAATTATTGTAAAATTTCAGTAGTACTATTAGGATTTTTCTTGATTTTGGTTGAGATATTTGATGAATTTTTTGCCCAATTATTTATATTAAAACATATAAAAGGTTAAAATGGTGGAAAATGAAGTCAACCAGCTGGCTTGATCCTTATCGTGGTATAGCTCTTTTTCAGAGTTCCATGAGTCAGATATTAAACATATTATTAATATTTCATTATTTTCCATTTTAACAAAGGGTTGGAACTTATTAAAGTATTATGTAGTTTCAATAGTATTATAAGAATTTTTTTTGGTTTATAGTTCAGGTAATAGACAAATTTAAATGAGTTATAAGTGTAAGGAAAAGGCATTATTGGATTGGTGTCTTTAAATATATCATGTTGCATGTCTTCTCTACAGTTCTGGGAGTCAAAGAATCTAAAAATTTTATTTTTTTTTTCTTCATTTCCAATTCTACGAGGGGGTTCAAAGAATTTTTTTGGGTTTAAGTTGATATATTAAACAAAATTTTTCGCATAATAATTTATAGTAAAATTACATAAGATTAAAATAAGGAGTTAAAGGGATAGTTATGTATATATCGTAGTATATGTCCATTTTAGGGTTATTGGAGTCTAAGAACCTGAAATTTTATTTTCATTATTCTCAACTATAGTTTTCCATTTTCTGCTTGATTTCTTTAAAATAATATTTTACGTGATATGTAAAATGCCTAGGTTGGAAGTCATTCGGTTGTGTGAAAGAGTCAACACAATGTTTATTTAAAACTACGTGTCTGTAAGGGAAATACTCAGTAAATAATTTTGTCAATTTTCTGATATATGAATAAAACAGAGAATGCAAAAAATATAAAATGACGTAATAAAAAAATACTACTAGCTCTACTTAAATGTAATTTAAGGTAAGGAAAGTTGAAGTCTCGAAATTTGCCATTGCTAAAAATTGCTTCAAGCAAATTTCAAATTTTATTTACCTCTTAAACCAATGGCTCACTTTGAAATGTTAGTGTATGTCTATAAACACAGGTGAACACTAATTTAAACTTAATTAAACAAAATTCTATTCTAATTATATCAAGTTTCAAAAAATTTCATAAGGGTCATTTCAAAATTGCTTAATTTAAATGACAATTTATATATATATATATATATATATATATATATATATATATGTATATATATATATATATATATATATATATATATATATATATATATATATATTACTGAGTAGTTTCAAGTATAAACCACAAGTATTTGTAAAATTCGCTAATTTTCCGAAACGATTCTTTCTTTGAAGTAATAGATTGATAAATCTTGGATTTGTCCGTGTCTGCAGCTAAATGCATTACACAAGCAAGCCCTTTTTGATACTAATTTCATTGATAGACAACGAATTTACCTGATTTTTATAGTTCACCATTACTTTTATTTAAAAATGAACTAGCTGATCTCTCTCACCAAGGTAATCAATTATCGATGATATTAATAAATTAGTAAATAAAAGAAATATTATTAGACTAATTTATATAATAGATTGGGAACCTTATACAAATATCTATCACAAGCTAAAAATTGTGAGTACCTCATGGCTTTTATAAAATCAATTTCTTTAAATATTTATAATAATATAGTAATTGCAAGAACTTCTTTGCTAATTTTTAACTATATAAAATCCACAGAAAAGATAGCAAATGATTTTCTCGACTTCCAGTTTTAAAACTTTCATGTTCCTAACTTGATTAAAATTAAAGGATAAGAGATAAAACTAATGTATGTCAATTTTTAAGCACTTGGAATCAATTTCAAAGGTAAATTAGAGACCTTTGTTTCATGAGGGAACGTTTCGAAATGATTGTTGAGTTATATTGCCATTAAAATTAAAGAAAATTGATTGATAAAATCATTTAGTTTTTTTTTTTCATATAAATGAAATTAAATTTTTCTTATTGTGCTTTCTTCTTACTTTTATTAAATTTTTCATATCGTAATTTACTCAAAGTATAAAGTATCTCATAAGAAATTTTAATTTTAAAATATTTTCAGTAAACAAACATGTTGATAAATGAAAAAAAATCTTTACTGTACATCAAACTATAGTTTAGAAAACTGTTTCTGAAAGATAATGTTATCTTAATTTTAACGTTACATTTTAGGCACAGTTTTAAGTGAACGGTGAAATTATTAACCACTACTCGGTACGTGATATTGGTCATTACTGTAATTTCTTGCTGATGATTTTTTATAACTGGGCCAAAGAGCGAGAGTTATTACTGCAAAATTTAATCTAGACATGTTCTCACTTGAAGAGTTCCACCGGTGTCAAATCAGGACTACCTGGACAATAACTTATGTCACAACTTTTAGAAACCATTTATTCAGAATTTTTTCCGAATAACTGGTAAGTGTTTGAAGTGTCCTATCATACTGAAACCAGTTTATCTGGTTATTTAGTAAAGTAGTGTAAAGTAGTTTAAAGAATTTGCCAATCACCTTCATATATCGCTGCATACTCCACGTTCGAACATTTTAGGGTTCTCCAATTTTAATAACGGTAATTTTGTCTATTGACGTGACAGATCTTAAACGCAAAAATATCACAATTAGATACTCCCAGAATTATTCTCATCAATTACACTTGTTACTTTCATGCAATAAACCAAATAAATTTAATCCCATTTGTGAAACACATCGTATTTACTCAAAACTATATAACATCATTTTTAGAAAAACTTTTTTTTCAGTTGTGGCTGCTAATTGATAATTAAATTATTTGGAAAGTGTATGTTTGTTTTAAAGCGCATTACGTATGTCTCTAATGAGAAAATCCGATTAGTTTGTTCCAACAATAAATAATATACTTTTATTAAAAACTGTTTTAAGAAAAAAATAAATTTAATTGTATAGGCTTCATAAGTACCGTTCACTGACGGAAAACCTGTCATTGTTCTAAAAAACTGTTCTAGGGAACTAACACCAGTTTTCTGTAGACTTTTCAACTTATCCTACAGAAACGGAATATTTAATTCCTGCTAGAAAATGTGCCACAGTTCAGCCGATACCTAAAAAAGGCAAGAAGACCTTGCCATTTAACTACCGACCAGTCACACTGCTTTCAATAATATCGAAAGTCATGGAAAAAGCTATCAATCAGCATCTTCCAAAATAGCTTGAAGGATTCAACATTATTAGCGATCACCAATATGGCTTTCGTAAACATAGATCAACAGGAGATCTTCTGACTTATGTAACATACATTAACGATCTGCTGGAAAAGACCGGAAACCCAATCCTTTGCAGATAACAGTACGCTTATCTCTTCATTCACTTTGAATGCTCAAACATCGGCTACTCAGACAAATATCCGCAGAGAGCGGGAAGTCGTTCAACTTAACAAAGACCTGGTAGAAAGTCTATCTTGGGGTGACAGTAACCAAGTGGAATTTAACGCTACAAAAACCCAGGAGGCAGTTTTTTCTGAAAAAGTTAACGTTGCTGAACCCGACATAGTTATGGCGGGGCACTCCATTCCTCTAATATCATCACTCAATTTGTTGGGCGTTAATTTGGGAGCAAATATGTCCTGGATTGAACATGTCTTAGGCATAGCAAGGAGAGCTTCTCAAAAGTTGGGAATATTATTTCGAACCAGAAAGCTTTACACTTCACAACAACTGTTAATTCCTTACAAAGCTCAAATTCGACCAACTGTGGAATACTGCTCCCATGTTTGGGGTTCCGCTCCCAAACATACATTGCATTTATTGGATTCTATTCAGAGAAGAACTGTTCGTCTGATTGGAGACCCGGAACTGACCGGCGGCCTTGATTCGCTGGAACATCGAAGAACAGTTGGCGACTTGAGCTTATTCTGCACGTGTGCTAGACTCATAAAAAAACCCTGTAAAATTTAAAAATAACATGTGTTATTGCTTAAAATGTTTAGATTTTTGACTTATAAAACGTAAAAATATGTACTTTTTTCAGTATCTTAAAAAATGTTATTTTTTTTATAGATGAGTCACATTTATTGAAGAGTAATCCCTAAATCGGGAAAGGAGTTGCGCGTGCGCTGAAAAGCGATTTACGTTAGTCTTGAATCGCTCCAAAGTGTACTCGGTGGGAAACACAGTTTTGCCCCAATCATTCGAATGGGATGATGTCTTCTATATAAAAGAATTTTTGTAGAAAGTAGTGATTGTTGAAATCACGACGAGTGCTCCTAGTAAAACTCTGGGAAGAATCAAGCAGGGTATATCCATCGAACAGTTCCCCTTATAATATTTATAGAATACACTCAGGCAACCATCCGTTCTGCGATGTTCCACGGAATCTAAGTTTCTGGCGAGTTTCGGGTTCCTAGTAAGGCAAATAACTCTTCTGAATAATAATTCTGGATAATAATCTGAATAATAATCTAACAATGTAGCTTATGTTTGGGAACCGAACCCGCAGCACGGGAGCAATATTACGTCGAATGTCGAATTTAAGCTTTTGTATATAATTAAAATAAGTTGTGATACATAAAGCGTTCTAGTACCAACTAATTCCCACTTTTTGAAAACCGTCTTGGCAATGTTTGCAACATGATCGTGTCAAAACATATTTGCTTCCAAATTAACGGGTAGCACACTCAGTGTGCGACCTTACTATGTCGGGTTTTGTAACGTTAATTTGTTATTAAAAACTAATGTTATTCTTTGCGTATGAAAGTCATACTGGTGGTCACTTATAATATTAATAATCTTCAGTTATTTTAAAAGATGCTTATTAATAGCCTTTTTCATTTCCTTTGAAACTACTAAATGCCAAGCCGGTCGATAGTTGTTTGCATGCCCTTTTTGCATTTTTATCTTATCTGCTAAACCCGCATTTTCAGCAGATAAAAAATACTCCTTTGCTGTAGAATAAGCTAGATAGCATACAAAAGATCGGTGTCAATTTGCTCACATATTTTTAGATTATCTTATATATCTTAACAAAGCCAGATCATGTTTTGTGTCTAGTCTTTAAGCATGATTCTGTGGAGCGTTGAAAATAATATTGGGCATCTTTGAACATTAAAGTTGTCCAGTATGACAATTTCGACAGGAATAAGTAATATGATTAAAGTGTACTAAAATATCAATTTATAGTTAATGAATGCAGCAGTTTGTTTAGTTGTTTCGATATAGGTCACAAAGTTACGTTTAAGCCTAGATTAAAACTAGTATTCACGATAGAAGCTGCCTGTGTTGGCCGATAAATTGACTTTAGCTTCGCAGAGAGCGAGTACATTAAATTTATTTGATTGCAGACTGGTCTACTCAATTACAGTTAGAGTTTAAATGTGGTATGTTATAAAATCTATTTTAAAACTTCCATCTCTTCAAGGTGATACCCCCTAATCAGCCACCACCGGTGGATCTGAACGTGACTATTTTACTTCCAAAACAATTTTTATCTCAGGTGCTTTATCATGCTATTACTTGTGCCACCGAGATATCAGCTACCGTCGGCACAGTCACGAAACCTCATGTCCTCACCACAACTTTAAGCGGCCTAAGCTGATCTGATGGTGTCACGCCGAGCGTTGCTTGATGTGTTCTTGACATCTACTTTTTCGACAAGTAGATTATTCCACACCTTCTCGGTATGAATTATATCACACCTATATTGAAATATGGTTTAAGTAAATTGTACAAAGTATAACTTTCTACCTTATAAGGATATTCTTTATTTGTAAAATATCCACAAATGCTACATTCATTCATAAAGTTATACAGGGACATCGACATGCAGAGATCGCAACTTTAAAATAGATTTTTATAACATACAAGGTGTAAACTCGAACATAAATTCAGTGCAATCAAATAAACCTCATGAACTCGCTCTCTGTGAAACCAAGGTCAGTTCATCGACCCGCAGAGGTAACTTTCTCTATTCTGGGTACGATTTCTATTCTCGGTTTTGACGAATCTGTCTTCTTGTCAGAAGCGCCCCCTCTTGCCAACGATAGGAGGCTCTAGAGTCCCGAAATTTCAATGATTTGTGCTTAAAAATAACAACTCAACAAACCACAAGGTTTATCTGCCACCTCTCTCAACCACGAAGTGATACTAACTTTAAAACAGTTTTCGCGTCTCTTTGCAGATACCATCGATCATTTACAAATTAAATTAACCATCCAAATGCCGAAATTGCCATCCTGGGCGCCTGTAATGTTCACAATATCAACTGGCTTAATTATTCACATACTACCGACGAACAAGGTGGTGAAGCTGAGCCATGCTCAATCAGTTGTGTCTTAACTCAGCATATTGACGAGCCAACACGGATCCCTGATCCAGATGGAGAGTTCGCCAGTCTTCTTGATTTGTTTTGAACCACCAATCTAGAGATTTACACTGTCACCGTAAATCCGCCGTTAGGTTTTTCCGACCATAAACTGCTTTCAACATTGAGTATCCTACCAGTCAGTGATAGAGAGGCGCCTAAACTTCACAAGATTTGGCACCACAAATCTGCTAAATGGGAGAAACTCGTAGAATATTTTCGAACTTTCCTTTCATTATAAGCTTGTTTTCAATCCGACGACCCATCTGACTGCTCTAAGGAGGTTTTCGATGTTATTTTGGTATGGACACTTACATCCCTTTTTCAAAGAAATGCGTCTAAAATGCTTTTCAACATCTTGCCTACAGACAATGGCGTGAAAATCCTAACATCATACATCGTAACATCTTTGTTCGTGCCCGGAACAGATGTAAAGAAGTTATCAACGAAACCAAGGAGACACACAATCAACGAATTAGAAACAAACTTCTTGCTTGCCCCAACAAAGGCAAAATTTACCAGATCCACTACACCACTACTCACACGGTAAGATAATTCTATTGCAACAACACCTGTTGAGAAAGCGAACTTGTTGACTGAATTATTTCCTTCACATTCTACTGTTGGTTTCCAAGGAAAACCATCACCTACTATTCCCACAGTGCAGTCAAGGATGCCCGATATTGTCTTCAGACAGCGTATCATTAAACGTATTTTAATGAAGCTAAACACCAAAAATGCTTCTGGCGCTGACGAAATACTTGCCACAGTACTCAAAAACTGCGCAAGAGAACTAACACCAGTTTGCTGCAGACTTTTCAACCTAATCTACAGAAAGAGAATATTTTCCTCCTACTAGAAATGCGCCCCAGTTCAACTGATACCCACCAAGACCTTGCTAAACAACTACCGACCAGTCACACTGCTTTCAATAATATTGTCATGTCATAGAAAAGGCTATCAGTCAGCCTCTTCTAAAATATCTTGAAGGATTCAGTATTATTAACGACGATCAATATGGCCTTCGTAACTATAGCTCAACAGGAAATCTTTTAACTGATGTAACACATGTTTGGAATAACGCAATTGAACACTTTAGAGAATCCCGAGCGGTTGCTCTGGATATATCCAAGACGTTCAACCGTGTTTGGCACGATAAATTGTAGGCTAAGCTACGCTCTCCTGGTATATCTAAAAAGTTCTATTTATGGCTCTCATGTTTCTTCAAAGAGCGTTCTTCGAGTGGCAGTCGACGGATTTCTTTCTATCAACGCCGGTGTGCTCCAGGGCTCCATAGTGCCTCCTACTCTCTTTCAAATTTACATTAACAATCTGCTAGAAAAGACCAGGAATCCAATCTACAGCTTTGCATTGAGAGAATACTTATCTCTTCATTCATCTTGAATGCTCGAACACTCTGCAGACAGCAGGAGATCGTTCAACTTAACAAAGACCTAGAAGAAATTCTATCTTGACGTGACAGTAACCAAGTAGAATTTAACGCTACAAAAACCCAGGCGGTGGTCTTTACTAAAAAAGTTAACGTTGCTGAATACGACATAGTTATGTCGGGGCACTCCATCCCTCTAGCATCGTCATTCAATCTGTTGGGCGTTAATTTGGTAGAAAATATGTCTTGGCATGAACATGTTGCAAGCATAATAAGAAGAACTTTTCAAAAGCGGGGAATATTATTTCGAACTAGAAACCTTTGCATTCCACAACCGTTAATTCTGAACAATGCTTAAATTTAACCAACGATGGAATGCTGCTCCCATGTTTGGGCTCTGCTCCCAGACATATATTGCAATTGTTGGATTCTATTCAAGAGAGAGCTGTTCGCCTTATTGGAGACTCGGAACTGGCCATCAACCTTGACTCATTGTAACATCGAAGAACTATTGGCGACTTTTCTACAAGTATTTTCATGGAAAGTTTTCGATGGATATAGCCCGCATAATTCTTCCCAGAGCAATGCATGCTAGAAATACACATCGCGCTATTACTTCACATCCGTATAAGGTTCCGCTCGTTACTCCTCGCACAATCGTTTTCAAGCAGTCTTTTGTATGGAGAACCTCATCACTTCGGAATATTTTAGCTACGACTGTGTTTCCGACCGAGTACAATTTACAGCGATTCAAGACCAATGTGAATAGCTGTTACCGCACATGTGTCGCTCCTGTAGAGCTTTGGGGAAAAAAAGTGTTCACAATTTTAAACATATTTCACGGAAAGACTACCAGACTGTAACCTAATTTTTTAAAAATTCTGTTTCATGAAACTCTATTTTCTGTTGGAATTATTTTCCTGAAATAAAAAAAAATAATAGTAAGATATCAGTTATATATGTGGCTAATTAAAACCCAGAATTATAAACATTCCAGACCTCTATCAACGACCCTGGAGTTAGGCTATTGGTTGGTAGAGGAGTTTTTAGCAAAGATACATTTTGCAGTCACAATCACTAAGTAATGTTTCTATTAGCAAACTGCAAACTGCTTCTTAGATAAAATCACTCTGTCAATTTGTGGCCTATAATTGCACGGCCTTTGATAGAGAGCAAGTATTCGTTTAATATTGTGTTAAGGTAAGCCAGAGATACAACTATTGTGCATTACTCTATTTTGCTACTAAGACTGTGAATAGTAATTTTTGCTTCCTTCTGTGCGGGTCCTAGTTCGACTAATGAGTCACGATACGATAAAATGTGTGTCTCAAGATGAATCGACTAATGGAAGAGCGAATTATTGCTGAAATATCAATTTTACACAGTTTTGGTGGTTGCAAAATAAAAGAAATATATTAACTGTAAAGAAAATATAATATTTATAGTATAGTATTACAACAGATATGTGCAAATTTGGAAAATGAAAAATACACAAGTTTGTTTAATGGTATTTTACACTCCTTATAAACCTTTGATACATTTTCTTTAAAACCTGTAGCTTAGTTATTGTATTTACTTAAGAAAATGTAATAAAACGTTTTTGTGAAAGAAAAGTTTTCAAGTTAAATATTAGTTTATTGGTTTAGCTTGCCACATGCATGAATGCGAAAGCTGGGATTTAGGTAACACGCTGTTGTACAGAGTTTATACCTAAGCCAAGAAAAACGATTTAAAAGCTTGTGATTATTTTTAGAAACTTCATACTTTGAAAAACTTTTAGAAATCTAGTTGAAAATGGAGAATATTTAATCATGTTTAAAGATAAATAAAATAATTTTGAACTTAATTTAAAGGCCAACCAAAATTCCTGCGCTTTATCTCTAAATATGATGTCATATCCAACCAAATTCTAAAAATACTTTCTTCTTCTTGAAGCGCCGTATCCGATACGGACATAGTCGACCCTCTTGCCTTTCTTGTGGTTTGTGCATTTTTTAAGTATTTCACAGGCAAAGCAGACCCACAGTTTAATGCCGGTTCCGAACTGCCAAAGTGAGAGGGCTTTACTAGGCATGATACTACGGGTGGTTTGCCATTGCTTTACCGAGAGAGGCGAGCATCACGTTATAACTTTGTTTTCTTAATTTATTATAGATTTCAGAAACTAGTAAACTAATTTTAAAATATTTTTTAAGAATTGGTTTGGTAACTTATTTTATTGATTGGCAATGATTCAATGCTGTCAATGCCTCACACTAAACATTTATGGTGCAATTTTGGTTTAAAATTGTAAAGAGTGGGCAAAAACCCTTTTTACTTTCCTTGTTAAAGGTAATATTGTATTCATGAAAAAGTCATCAGACCATGAGAAGCAGCCCCGAATTTTCTTTGGTCTTTCAGTCTCTGCCTGTTTCTTGGCACATTAACTTTCAAATGAAATGAGATATCCGTTTATATATATTTGAAGTAGAAAAGTAACCGAATCTATAGCTTTTAGGCTATATCCGTTAAGGAGAGGAGAATGATATATTTTTTATAGTTTCAGTAGCAGCTCTTGAAGACAAAGAATCTAAAATCAATCATCGCTCCTATAGTCAATCATCGCTCCTGATGAAGCTAACATGGTTAGCGAAACGCGCGTCAAGTGCAAAAATAAACTGTTTGATGTAGTAGTGATATATACTAAGTAGTATCACTATTCCAAAGATTCCACATTCCCAGCATATCTGCCATTTTAACAAATTGTGCAATTTACATTAATTTTCATCTTATTTATTTTTAAAAAGTATTAGCGTGTCTTATACCTACTGATCTAGTTATAGGCATAATGAGAGAACATCATGAGAGATTAAAAGAATGCACAGATGATCCACCATTACCTTAATGAGCTATGATGAGACCTTCAAGGGCTATCTTTTAAGATCTGATTTCAGAAAAGATTACCAAACGTAACAAAAAAAGTTATTCAATTTTTATTACACTAAAAGGACCACGAATCTTTTATGTTACATAAATTAAAATAATTGCCAAAATACATTAAGTTTCCTAACGTTATGCATATAAGCCCTTTAATATTTAAATTCTGGGTGTTTTAAACATTTTAAGATACTTTAATTAACTTGAAAACTGAACAATAAAGTAAAAAAATAAATTGACAATAAAAGTCATAAAAGAGTTTTATAATTTCTATAATAATGTCAATTTTTAGTATTTTTGAACTCCTATGTATTCTGCATCTTCCAAAAGCCATTGTAGTATCGTTTTACGCATATTATATTTAAAACAATATCTAAAAAAAAATGGGTTAAGTAATCATCCAGTACTACCATATATTCACAATTGAAATTCGATTTTATTCTCTATATATTATGTAGTGATTCATCAGTTACTTCCCTGGCAAGTCATATAGTTACAGCTAATAATAGATATTGGTCTCTATATACTTCTATAGATTCCTTGTTTTCAATAGCTGCTACTGAAACAATAAAATATACATCATTCTCCTTTCCTTAAGGCATATAGCCTTAAAGCTATAGATTCGGTTACTTCCCTATTTCAAATATATTTATCAAATTAGAAATTGATTTCTCATTTCGTTTGAAAGTTATTATGCCAAGAAGCAGGCTGACTGAAAGACCGAAGGAATTCGGGGCTGCTTCTCATGATCTACAGATCTTGAAGTGTGAACTCAGGGGTGACTTTTTCACGAATACAATATTACCTTTAACAAGGAAAGTAAAAAAGGTTTTTTGACGAGTTCTAAGATCTCGCCTAGAAATTTAAAAAAAGAAAAATTAATTATTCAACTTGTTATAAATCAGGTAATGGAAAAAATAAGTTAGAAAAATATATATTTTCAAGTGTACTAGAAGGGGTGCTTAACATGCCCCGAGGATAATATTCAGTGAACATAAGGGTATTTAGAGTTATGGCACGGTTTTTGGCCACTCTTTACAATTTTAAACCAAAGTTGCACCATAAATGTTTATTGTGAGGCAATGACAGCATTGAATCATCGCCAGTCAATAAAATAAGTCACCGAACCAATTCTTAAAAATTATTTTTAATTTACTAGTTTCTGAAATGTACAATAAATTAAGAAAAAAAAAATATAACGTGATGATCGCCTCTGTCGGTAAAGCAATGGCAAACCACCCGTAGTATCATGCCTAGTAAAGCCCTCTTACTTAGGCCGCTTGGAACCGGCACAAAACTGTGGGTCAGCTTTGTGTGTGAAATACTTAAAAAATGCACAAACCACAGGAAAGGCGAGAGGGCCGACTACGTCCGTACCGGATATGACGCTTCAAGAAGAAGAAGGTACTTTTAGAATTTGGTTGGATATGATATCATATTTAGAGATAAAGCGCAGGAATTTTGGTTGGCCTTTAAATTAAGTTCAAAATTATTTTATTTATCTTTAAACATGATTAAATATTCCCCATTTTCAGCTAGATTTCTAAAAGTTTTTCAAAGAAAGAAGTTTCTAAAAATAACCGTAAGCTTTTAAATCGTTTTTCTTGGCTTAGGTATAAACTATAAAACAGCGTGTTACCTAAATCCCAGCTTTCGCATTCATGCATGTGGCAAGCTAAACCAATAAACTAGTATTTAACTTGAAAACTTTTTCTTCACAAAAAACGTTTTATGAGATTTTCTTAAGTAAATACAATAACTAAGCTACAGGTTTTAAAGAAAATGTATCAGAGGTTTATAAGAAGTGTAAAATACCATTAAACAAACTTGTGTAGTTTTTATTATCCGAATTTGCACATATCTGTAATAATACTATACTATAAATATTATATTTTCTTTACAGTTAATATATTTCTTTTTTTTTTGCAACCACCAAAACTGTGTAACATTAATATTTCAGCAATAATTAATATGACTTATCAGTCGAACTAGGATTCGTACAGAAGGAAGCAAAAATTAATATTCATAGTATACAGAGTATAGAGAGTAATACACAATAGTTATACTTCTTATATTAACACAATATTCAACGAATACTTGCTTTCTGTCAAAAGCCGTGCAATTATCGGCCCCAAATTGACAGAGTGATTTTTATCTAAGAAGCAGTTTGCAGTTTGCTAACACAAACTTTACTTAGTGATTGTGACTGCAAAATGTATCTTTGCTAAAAATTTCTCTACCAACCTATGGTCAGTAACGGTATCTTACTATTAATTTTTTTTATTTCAGGAAAATAATTACAATAGAAAATAGATTTACATGAAACAAAATTTTAAAAAAATTAGGGTACAGGCTGGTAGTCTTTAGTTATATCCGTGAAATATGTTTAAAATTGTGAGTTCTCTTTTTTTCCCAAAGCTCTACAGTAGCGACACGCCTGCGGATAAATCTATTCACGTTGGTCTTGAATCGCTGAACCTCATACGGATGTGAAGTAATAGCGTGATGTGTATTTCTAGCATGCACTGCTCTGGGAGGAATTTATTGTAGAATAAACATAAGTCGCCAACCGTTCTTCGATGTTCCAATGAATCAAGGTTACTGGCCAGTTTCGGGTCTCCAGTCAGGTAAACAGCTCTCTTCTGAATAGAATCCAACAAATGCAGTATATGTTTGGGAGCAAAGCCCAAACACGGGACCAGTATTCCATCGTTGGTCGAATTTGAGCTTTGTGCAGAATTATTAGTTGTGGAGTGTAAAGCTTTCACATTCAAAATAATATTCCCAGCTTTCGAAAAGCTCTCCTTGCTATGCTTGTAACATGTTCATGCCAAGACATATTTGCTCCCAAATTAACGCCCAGCAGATTGAGTGACGATGCTAGAGGAATGAAGTGCCCCGACATAACTATGTCAGGTTCAGCAACGTTAACTTTTTTACAAAAAACCGCCCTCTGAGGTTTTATAGTGTTCAATTCTACTTGGTTACTGTCACCCCAATATAGAATTTCTTCCAGGTCTTTGTTAAGTTGAATGATCTCCTGCTACCTGCAAATATTTACATGAGTAGCCGATGTTCGAGCGTTCAAAATGAATGAAGAGAGAAGCTTACTCTCACTGCAAAGCTGTAAAATAAAGTGTTTGGTGTAGTGGTGATATATACTAAGTAGTAAAATTGAAAATAATAAAAAAATTCTCTCAGCTGTAAAAAATTATATACCCACAAACTTTGAAAGAAATCAAACTTGTGAAGTAATTTTTTTAGATAACATTGTAATCACACTCTAGTCGATTATGTATTTCTACCAAGATTCGAAGTAATGAACAAGAAAACAAAAACATAATTTTCAGATTTATATAGCATTAGCCGTGCCCGCTGCTCTGCTCGCGTGGATTTGATTCCCAATAGAGATCGTCACTACTTATTCCTTATGTTACCTAACGTAATAAAATATATCCTATAACCTGGCCAGAGAAAATATGTATTTTATAAAAAAAAACACGTCAATCGGATAAGTGGTTCCTGAGTGCTAAGCGCAATAACCGATAGACAGACAAACAGAGAGACGTTGCGTTTTATATATATTATAGATTTTTTTTTTCGTTAAATATTAAGTTAAGAATTAAAAAAAAACACGTAAATCGGATAAGTGATTCTCGAATGATAAGCACACGAACAGACAGACAAACAGACAGAGAGAGGTGGCGTTATATATATATATATATATATATATATATATATATATATATATATATATATATATATATATATATATATATATATATATATATATATATATATATATATATATATATATATATATATATATATATATATATATATAGATTATTATTATTATTATATAACCTGGCCAGAGAACATACGTACGAATTAAAAAAAAAAAACACGTAAATCGGATAAATGGCCGATAGACAGAGAAACGTTGCATTTTATATAAATATTGTATTCTTTGTTACATGATATTGTCCCATATTTAATGATTTAGGCAGCGTATTGCAAGAGAGTGCGCTAGCGGCAAACTTTTTTCCGACTTGATTCATTATTTTCGTCACTGCTTATTCTTATATTATCTAACGTAATATCCTATCCTATAACCTGGCCAGGGAACATATGTGTGTTTTAAGAAAAAAAAACACTTAAATCGGATAAGTGGTTCTCGAGTGATAAGCGCACTAACGGACGGGCAGATAAACAGAGAGACGTTACATTTTATATATATTATATTCTTTGCTACATGATATTGTTCCATATTTAATGGTTTAGGTAGTTTATTACAAGAGAATGCGCTAGCGGCAAGCTTTTTTCCTACTTGATTCACTATTATTGTCACTGCTTATTCCTTATGTTACCTAACGTAATAGAATATGTCCTATTACCTAGCCAGGGAACATACGTATGTTTAAAAAAAAAAAATTCTCGAGTGATAAGCGCACTAACGGACAGATATACAGATAGACAGAGAAACGTTGCATTTCATATATATTATAGAAGATTATAGACAACCTGGCCAGAGAACAAATGTATGAATAAAAAAAAAACACGTAAATAGAATAAGTGGTTCTTGGGTGATAGCGCACTAAAGGACAGACAGACAGACATACGTTGCATTTTATATATATTATAGAAGATTATAGATAACCTGGCCGGAGAACAAATGTATGACTTAAAAAAAACACTTAAATCGGATAAGTGGTTCTCGAGTAATAAGTGCACTAACGGACAAACAGAGAGGCGTTGCATTTTATATATATTATAGAAGATTATAGATAATCTGGCCAGAGAAGGAAAGTGTAAATTTAAAAAAAAAAGCATGTAAATCGGATAAGTGCTTCTCAAGTCATACGCGCACTAACGGACAGACAGGCGTTGCATTTTCTATATATATATATATATATATATATATATATATATATATATATATATATATATATATATATATATTATATATATATATATATATATAAATATATATATATATATATATATATATATATATATATATATATATATATAGATATATTTACATATACATATATATATATATATATATATATATATATATATATATATATATATATATATCTATATATATATATATATATATATATATATATATATATATATCTATCTATATATATATATATATATATATATATATATATATATATATATATATTCTTTGCTACATGATATTGTTCCATATTTAATTTTTTAGGCAGTGTATTGCAAGAGAACGCGTCAGCGGCAAACTTTTTTCCGATTTGATTCACTATTATCGTCAATGCTTATTTCTTATGTTACCTAACGTCATAAAATATATCCTATAACCTGGCCATAGAACATATGTATGTTTTAAGAAAAGAAGCACGTAAATCGGATAAGTGGTTCTCGAGTGATAAGCGCACTAACGGAGAGACAGAGAGATGTTGTATTTTATATATATTATAGATGTTATATGCGACACTACATTCTTTGACCCCTTCCTACCTGTTTAATTGTAAATAGTTATGTTTAAATTTTTCTTATTTTCAGTTTTTATAACTCTAGCAAATTTATTGCCTCACTCCTTTCGCCTAATTCTCTCGAAAAAATGTTATTCAAGAACTGTAAGCCTTTTCCGTACTTCAAGTATTACATGTATTCCAAAATTTCTTCCAGGAGTCTTAGTGCCAACATACAGATGACCAACAGAAGTACAAAAATTGGAAATTTTTTTCTATCTCTGAAAAGTGTAAAAATAACTTTCTCCGAATACAGTACTTTTTTTCACGAAAGAAGTAGCATTTATTGAACTGTGTAGAAAACTGACGATTGTGCCGAATTGCTAAAAAGTAAGTCACAAAATATAAAAAACAAATGCATTGTTGAAGTTCTATACCTAATAGAAATAGCAGTAATAGTACGGTTTTATGAATAAAGGTTAGTTATTACTACTAAAATCCAAATTACAGTAAAATAAACCTCTTCTGTGAACGACAGCTCGTTTCAGAACATTCCGACCTGACAGTTTATTTGAAAATTCATCCCCGTTTGTCTGAAAGTTAATTCCCTCTTATTATAATTATCTTGAATTCTGTTTCCAAGAAGATATCTGTATAGGTCTGGATAAATATTTCATGCAGAGTCTTACATAAGCGACGTACAATAAAGCATGATAAATAGGAAAGTGTCTAGTACCACTAAACTAATAAAAATGAGAAAGCTCAGAAAATGAAAATTGATGATAACCTTTTCTATTGTACTAAAATGTCCAATGTTTTTGACGTTCTGTACTTCTAAGGCGCATTTTGATCTATTAGACTTCATCAGGTAAATGTAGACTATGCACCTTTTTTGCGATGGCAAAGCAACCTTTTATATTTTAAGACATCTTCAAACTCCAGCTGGCAAAGATCACCAATAATTCTAAAACTATACAAAAGCTTTCAATACAGTAGAAAATCGTACCACGAAAAACATAATATTCTTCATTTACATAATCTCTTGAATGATCTGTAAATAGTTTTGATTCTAACAATACAATAGAGATATTTGATAGTCTCTACCCTAAACGTATATTATTAATATGCTTATTACTTTTAGTTCATAATGTTAAACATATATAAAAAAAAAATCTCCCAACATTTAAACCATCTTTTAATATATTGTTTTGATTACAAACAGAAAAGTTTTTAGATTTGGTTAAAATTTATAATCTACAAATTTACAAAAAAAAAGTTTTTATATCAAAAAACTTCGACCGTATCTATCACCTTCACATATTTATACACTTTTGTAAGTAATGGATCGATTTTATCCTTCTTACTTCAAAAAGTTTCTATAAAACTTTTTATACCAGGACGAAAACTTTTTAGTCCAAGTAACAGGTTATTGGCTCAATTTGTCAAATTGATGTCGAAAGTTAAGATGCAGGCAACATGCTCTTTATAACTTTAATAGATAAAATTCTAAAATTGATTTAGAAAAATTTTGTTTTAAACTGTTTTAATGATAGTGTTTATAAACTAGATGTACCAAACCCAGTGACAGCAGTAAAGGCAAACCAACAATATTTTTGAATATACGGTTATGTTTACAGCACATAAGGATTGTATACTCAACTGACCGACACATCTTTATATTTCATTAAAAATTATTTCGAATATAAAAGTTTATAAGTAATAACTATCATTTTACCAAATTTGTCAAATTTCCAAAATTGTCAAAATATTCTTGAAAATTGCTATGGAATTACAATGGAAAAATGAGCTACCCTTTATTACTTAATTAAGTATTGGGCTTTTTAAATTAATAGAGCAGTATTGCAGAATTACACAGCCAGAATCACTGAAAACGTCTAATTTTAAAATTGGTCTAATTTGATAATTAGTGATTTAAATTGGCAAGAGCATCAGTAGGTCTAATTGGCAGTTGTGCAGTGTAAACGCACAGAAAATCGTTTTTATTTGTAATTAAACTAATAAAAATCAGAAATTACTTAAAAATTTCATAAATTAATTTACTTATCTGTTCCAAAGCCTTACTTTTCGATTTTTTTAAAGTTTAACTTCCCTGGCAACTAGATCTTAAAGGAGTATCTAGATTTTTTTTATATTAGTAAATATAAGTTTTATGATTTATAAACATATTTATTCTCTTAAGAATTTAAAGGAATACAACATGTATAGGTATGACGTTTTTAGATTTCTTCCAGCTTTTTCGGAGCTTGTTTCAAAAACCGACTTCTCGGAATCTAGCACGAAACTGTAGTTATGTGTATTATTATTATTATTATTATTATATTCTTGTTTCCCACATTTGGTTATTGTCGTTCTATTTTCGGCTGACGGGTTTATGCCAAGTCAGCACAAACACTATTATCATACTGTATTAGGGAATTACCCAACAATGTTACATGTTGTCAAAATACCTGACTTCTAAATGTTTTTATGTATATTTATATTGCGGCCTAATTGCCGAATAAAGGTTCAAATATCTTCCTGAACATGTCAGTTTTGTGTACCAATCTGTCTGAATGATACGATTTCTTCTTGTGAGTGTTAGATCTAAAAAATTGATTTTACCATGTTTCTCTATTTCAGATGTGAACGTAGTTTTGTGTGAAAACTGTTAAATTTATGTAAGATCTCATCAATTTTTCGTTGTTTGCTAGAAGCCAACAATCATTTACAAACCTTTTAAAAAATAGAACGTTCATATTCAGATTTTTTATAACATTTTCCTCTAGATGTTCCACTAATTGTACCATGACAGATAATATTGGTGAGCCCATTACGCATCCTTCTATTTGTTTATAGAATGTATCTTCATATTGGAAATAATTGGTGTTTATAGTAAGCTCTACTGCTTCAAGAAAATTGTTTTTTTGTCAGTGTTGTGTACTTTTTGAATTAAGTTTTTTGGAATATTTGTGTACAGTGTTGTAACATCGAGAGAGGGGAGTTTGTAGTTTTCGGGAATTCGTATCGTATCGATGAAATTTTTGAAACTGGAAAAGACTTTGATGAAACGGTTGTTTTTCTCCTGTTATATTTGATAGAAAGTTTGCTAGGTATTTTTTTAGGTTTTATAATGGTGATTGTCTACATGACACGATTGGTCTTAAAGGGATATCCTTTTTGTGCAGTTTAGGTAGGCACGTGTGCGGAAAAAGCAATTCGCGTTGGTCTAGAATCGCTGTAAATTGTGCTCTGTCGAAGACATATTCCTGGGCAAATTATTCCAAAGGGATGAGGTTCCCCATATAAAAGACTGCTTGAAAAGGTGGTACGAGGAATAACAAGCTGAACCTCATACAGATGTAAAGTATTAGCGCGGCGTGTAGTTCTAGCATGAACTGCTCTAGGAGGAATTAAGCGGGCTACATCCATCGAATACTTTTCATGAAAATACTTGTAGAATGGAGTCAAATCATCAACCTTTCTTCGATGTTCCAACGAATCAAGGTTGCTGGCCAGTTTCGAGTCTCCAATCAGGCGAACAGCTCTTTTCTGAATAGAATCCAACAAATGCAGTATTCCATCGTTGGCCGAATTTGAGCTTAATACAGAATTAACAGTTGTGGAGTGTAAAGCTTTCTAGTTCGAAATAATATTCCCAGCTTTCGAGAAGCTCTCTTTGCTATGCTTCTTGTAACATGTTCATGCGAAAACATATTTGCACCCAAATGAACGCTCAGCAAATTGAGTGACGGTGCTAGAGGAAAGGAGGAGGTTCCGATATAACTATGTCGGGTTCAGCGACTTTAAGTTTTTTAGCCGCTTGGGTTTTTCTAGCTTTAAATTCTACTTGGTTACTGTCATCCCAAGATAGAATTTCGTCCAGGTCTTTGTTAAGTTAAATGACCTCCTGCTGTCTGCAGATATTTGCATGAGCAACCGAATGTTCGAGCGTTCAAAGTGAATGATGAGAAACACGTACTGTCATCTGCAAATTTGTAGATTAGATTCGTGGTCTGTTCCAGCAGATCGTTAATGTAAATGAGAAAGAGCGTAGGAAACGGTATTGAACCCTGGGGCACACTGGCATCGATTGCCAATAGTAAAGAACGCTCTTTGAGGGAACTTGGGAGCCGCAAACAGAAGTTTTCAAACATACCGGAAGAGCGTAGCTTAGCCAAGCCAAACATGGTCGAATGTCTTGGATATAACAAGAGCAATCGCTCGAGATTCTCCACAGTGTTTAGTTGCGTTGTTCGAAACATGTGTTACATAAGTTAGAAGATCTTCTGACGATCTATGTTTACGAATACTGAATCCTTTATGATATTGTAGAAGATGCTGATTGATTGCCTTTTCCATGACTTTCGATATTATTAAAATCAGTGCGACTTTTTCGGCAAGGTCTTCTTGCCTTTTTGGGTATCGGCTGAACTGTAGCGCATTGCCAGCAGGAAGGAAATATTCCCTTTCTGTAGGTGGTGTTAGTTCTCTCGCGCAGTTTTTGGATACTATGGCAGGTATTCCTTCACCGCCAGAAGCTTTTCTGGTGTCTAGCTTCATGAAAATATGTTTTATGATATGCTGGCTGAAGACAATATCGGGCATCCTTGACTGAACTGTAGGAATATGGTGTTTTTCCTTGGAAATCAGCAGTAAAATGTGAAGTAAAAAGTTCAGCTAACATGTTCGCTTTCTCAACAGGTGTTGTTGCAGTAGAATTATCTAGCCAAAACGACCTGGAATTGTTGGAGCGAGAAAGAAATTTGTTTTTCTAATTCGTTGATTGTGTGCCTCCTTCCTTTTGTCGATAATTTCTTTCTTGTTAGTTTTTTCACGCCATTGTCGGCAGGTTAGATGTTTAGAAGCAACAGATTCTTTGCATTTTCGGTCAAACCAAGGCTTGCCGTTAGAAGGGCATTTTTTCGAAAAAGATTCGTAGGTGTTCATATCAGCCAAAATAACATTGAAAACCTCCTTAGCGCAGTCAGATGGGTTGTCGGATCGAAAACAAACGCGTCTAACCAAGGGAAAGTTTCGGGGCTCTAGAGCCTCCTCTTGTTGACAAGAGAGGTCGCTACTGCCAAAAAGACAGATTCCAAAGTTACGCCTAAACCGAGAATAGAAGTCGTACCCAAAATAGAGAAAGTTGACTATGCTGGTCGATGAACTAACCTTGGTTTCACAGAGAGTGAGTTTATTTGATTGCAGGTTTTGGTGCCGAATTTATGTTCGAGTCTAAACCTCGTATGTTGAAAAAATCTAATTTAAAGTTGTGTTCTATGCATGTTGACGCCCCTGAATCAGTCCCCACCCGAAGATTCGAACGGAGATCTATTTTACCTCCAAAATTTTTTGAATCCAAGTGCCTTATTATACTATTTGGTCCCACAATGCGAGGACATTGGCAGAGTCACGAAACGTTAAGCAACTTTACGCTGCCTAAGCCGATACGATGGTATCACACCGGGTGATGCCTGGTGGGATCTGAGCATCTACCATCTAAGTTGTTCTTTTAGTCGCCTTCTACGACAGGCTTCTTTTATTGTAGAGTTTTTTATTCTAGGTAGTTCTTCTAATCCCGCATTTGACACTACTTTTTTTGTGTAGTGGGCTTGTTTTGACATATGTGATGTATGTAGTTGAGAGTAGAAAATATGCACTATTTGAGTAATTTCGTTCATGTTTGTAATTATCACTTCCTGGGCAATTTTTATCTTGGTGACCTGCGTTTTCGCCCTAACAAACTTTAAGACTCTCTTCCCTATCGTTTTTTGGAGAGCAAAAAAAACTGTACCTTCTTTCCTCACAAAACTAATGCTTCTCATTGAAAAATAACAAACCATTTTAACTGAGAGAATTGTTTAAATATATCAAATACAACATTATTAGGGACAATTTCGACTCGAAATATTTTAAATTTTGGCAATTAGTTATATTAAAACATGTTTTATTTTTCTCAGAATAAAATTTTTCTTCTGGCTGACATAAATTTTAAAAGTTTTCTTTTAATTTAACTTCAGAAAGTTGCAGATATTGCTTTTAAAGAGTATTCACGAATGGTATCCTCTGCACTTAAACTTTCTAAGTTTAAGTTGAAGATGTAACTCATGTATTTTAGGAACTTCTTGTTATTATAAATTAAAATAGTTTGAAGAAATATTTTAGTTCGTACCTAGGTAATAAAAGAAATACAATAATAAATGGTAATTAAAAAAAAAGTTGTTAACAACTAAATTGAGTCACTTAGGTAATTAAGAAGAATGAGACAATATATGAGTAATACTTTTCTAGTTCTTGTTATTTCTAATTTTATTAAAATTTTTTCATTATACCTAAAATTTCATATCGTTTACGACCGCTATAAATATCCAATATTAATAAATAAATAAATATAATATATATATATATATATATATATATATATATATATATATATATATATACGAGGCTGGTTTGAAAAGTCCGTGCAAAGTCCGAGAGATGGCACCACCGGCGCGTATCGAGGTCATGTTTAGTTAGTAGCATCTCTTGAATGAACGCACACCAAGTTTCAGCCATATTGGTCTATTTCTTTGTGTTTGGCATTCGTGTGAATCAAAGAAGTCGAGTGATTTTCAAGAAATGGACGAAAAAGAATTTCGTGTGGTGATTAAACATTACTTTATGAAAGGCAAAACGCCTCAGGAGACTAAAGAGAAGCTTGATAAACATTATGGTGACTCTGCACCTTCGATTAGAACAGTTTATAAGTGGTTTCAAAATTTTCGGACTGGCCATATGGGCACAAGTGATGCTGAACGTTCTGGAAGGCCTGTGGAGGTTACGACTCCAGAAATCATTGATCAAATCCATGATATGGTGATGGATGACAGAAGAGTTAAGGTGCGTGAGATTGCTAGTGCTGTGGGCATCTCGACTGAACGGGTACATAATATTTTGCATAAACATTTGGACATGAGAAAGCTATCCGCAAGATGGGTGCCGCGATTGCTCACGCTTGACCAAAAACGAGTTTTGCAAGGATGGTTTGCAGCTGTTCCAGAAGAATCCGGAGGACTTTAAGCCTCGTTTCGTCACTGTGGATGAAACATGGATACATTACTATACTCCTGAGACCAAACAACAATCTAAACAATGAGTTACCAAGGGGGAATCTGCACCAAAAAAGGCGAAGACCGTTCCTTCGGCCGGAAAGGTTATGGCTACTGTCTTTTGGGATTCGCAAGGGATAATCCTCATCGACTATCTGGAAAAGGGTAAAACTATTACAGGTGAATATTATTCATCGTTATTGGACCGTTTGAAAACCGAGCAGCAAGAAAAACGCCCGCGATTGGCCCACAAGAAAGTCCTTTTCCATCACGACAACGCACCAGCACACACCTCAGCAGTTGTGGTCGCAAAATTAATGGAAATAGGATTCCAACTCGTTTCACATCCCCCCTATTCTCCAGACTTGGCTCCCTCGGACTACTATTTGTTCCCCAATTTGAAGAAATGGCTGGCGGGACAAAGATTTTATTCAAACGAGGAGGTAATTGCAGACACTAATGGATATTTTGCAGACTTGGACAAATCCTATTATTTGGAAGGGATCAACAAACTAGAACATCGTTGGACGAAGTGTATAAGCCTAAAAGGAGACTATGTCGAAAAATAAAAAAGGTTTACCCCAAACACATAAGTAGTAGTTTTTATTTTTGCACGGACTTTTCAAACCAGCCTCGTATATATATAAATATATATATATATATATATATATATATATATATAATATATATAAATATATATAAATATATATATATATATATATATATATATATATATATATATATATATATATATATATATATATATATATATATATATATATATATATATATATATATATATATATATATATATATATATATATAATATATATATATATATATATATATATATATATATATATATATATATATATATATATATATATATATATATACATATATATATATATATATATATATATATATATATATATATATATATATATATATATATATATATATAAATATATATATATAAATATATATATATATATATATATATATATATATATATATATATATATATATATATACATATATATATATATATATATATATATATATATATATATATATATATATATATATATATATATATATATAAATATATATATATATATATATATATATATATATATATATATATATATATACATATATATATATATATATATATATATATATATATATGTATATATATAAATATATATATATATATATATATATATATATATATATATATATATATATATATAACAAACTTGAAATTCTTGAGGTAATCAGTCGTGGGAACAGGGCTAAAAGGTTCTTAACACCTTTTTAGCTACGCCAAGCTTTCAAAAATATTTTATTTTCTTCTTCAGGGCTACAAATAAGTAGATTATCAGTATTCTAAGGTTTACAACAGCAATACAAAATTATTAACTTCAAAACTACTTATTGCTAAGTGGTGCTTTTTGGATAAATTCTTTCAACAAAAATCCACATTATTGTTAGTATTTATTAGAAAAACATGACAAAAATTTCGACAAAAACACTTTTAAAGAATATAAAAAAATAGTTTACTCCATTTTGTTGTCTACGGTACGAACAACTGTGTGCTTTTAAGTTGATTTTATTTAACATGGTTTTATACATTTTACATTCCTTTTTATTAAGGCTAGCGCCTTTTTACCTTCTAGGAAAGTAGTGATTGATTTATTCTAGGGAAGACAATAACGTTGGTATCTTGTTTAATTTTTTAAAGTTTGTGAAAGTTGTAAAAAATTGACATTAGGTTATTATCATAGAGATGTGATGGGTGAATATTATTCATCGTTATTGGACCGTTTGAAAACCGAGCAGCAAGAAAAAACGCCCGCGATTGGCCCACAAGAAAGTCCTTTTCCATCACGACAACGCACCAGCACACACCTCAGCAGTTGTGGTCGCAAAATTAATGGAAATAGGATTCCAACTCGTTTCACATCCCCCCTATTCTCCAGACTTGGCTCCCTCGGACTACTATTTGTTCCCCAATTTGAAGAAATGGCTGGCGGGACAAAGATTTTATTCAAACGAGGAGGTGATGATTGCAGACACTAATGGATATTTTGCAGACTTGGACAAATCCTATTATTCGGAAGGGATCAACAAACTAGAACATCGTTGGACGAAGTGTATAAGCCTAAAAGGAGACTATGTCGAAAAATAAAAAAGGTTTAACCCAAACACATAAGTAGTTTTTATTTTTGCACGGACTTTTCAAACCAGCCTCGTATATATATAAATATATATATATATATATATATATATATATATATATATATATATATATATATATATATATATAAAGTTTGTGAAAGTTGTAAAAAATTGACATTAGGTTATTATCATAGAGATGTGTCTGAGGTTTTGTAAATTATCATTTTGCCAACTTGTCTGCAATAAAATTAGATAAAAAATTGAGCTTAAATCCTCAATGTAATTTTTTTATTAATAGAAAATATTTTATTTTCTTCTTCAGGGCTACAAATACAATAGATTATCAGTATTCTAAGGTTTGCAACAGTATTTGTAGCCCTGAAGAACTAAATAAAATATTTTCGAAAGCTTGGCGTATCTGAAAAGGTGTTAAAAACCTTTTAGCCCTATTCCCATGACCGCTTACCCTAAGAATTTCAAGTTTGCTGTTTAACTAGTCGGTCCAGACTACAATCCTCTTCTAAATTCTAGAAAAGGGATTCTACCAAACCATCTCTATACAATATGGTGGAGAACAAGCCACCCTTCTCATACAATGACAACTCCAAATTTAAAAAAAAAAAACTTTATCCTTATCTCAATAACATAGAAAATGAATTAAACCGCAAAATAACCGTAGATGTTTTTAATGAATTCAAAACACGTCAAAATGTCAGTTCTAATTTCCATTTTAATCTAATTAAGAATAACAACATTAAAAAATTTAATGAACTTCAAATTCAACAAAACATTTTCAACATACATATAGAAGAAAAATGGATTAAAAACATCTCAGGGGTTGACATTCCTAATGATATTCAAAAATTTTTGGCGTTAGGTCCTAAATTCAGTGTTAATCTAAACAAGAAAGATATTTCCGTTAAAGATCCATTAGCTGATTTCGAGAATATTTTAAAATCTCTCTCAATTAACAACAACAATAAAAATATAATTAGAGCTAAGTTCACCAATATCTTAACAGACCACTATCATAAACCTATTCAACAAAGTTACTTAGATTTAATGTATAAGAAATCAGAAGCATTCCTTAAGGATAATGAAGAGTTCATTGTTAGTAGGGCTGATAAGGATAATGTCACGGTTATCATGAAAAAAAAAAACACATATTTTGAGAAATGCAATACTATCTTGCATCCCACCTCTACTTATCGACAGAAGGCTAATCAACTAGTAACTAAGTTGAAGAACCAAGGAAAACTAACGGATGAAATAGCTAAATCTCTAGTGATATATAATCATACTTCACCAAAATTCTACGGGCTCCCCAAAATTCATAAACCTCATTTAGCTATGAGACCATTATTTCATCCCTCAATGCCCCTAATAGCAAATTGTCAATGTTTCTTTCTGAAGTTTTGTCTAAAGCATATGTAAAAAAAAAAGATTATTATGTAACTTACTCCTTTGAATTTACTAACTTTATAATGAGCAAGCAACTCCCGTGAGGGTTCCTACTGATTAACTTAGATGCTATCTCTTTATATAGCAATATCCCTCTTCAATTAGTAATCAAAAGCATTAGAAAGAACTGGACTGATATTCGAAAATATACTAATTTAACACTTAACAATTTTCTTTAAATTTTGGAGTTTCTTTTTCAGTCAATATATTGGAAATTCAATCAGCATTTTTACAAACAAATAATGAGTACTCCAATGGGGGCTACTCTGTCTCCAATTATATCACAATATGTAATGAATAACCTCCTAGAAGAAGTCATACCTACTTTTTTAAAAAAATATGCTGATGACATTATCACCTCAATACCCCAAATTATGGATAAAATGAGATCCTCAGAATATTCAATAGCTTTTACCTCAAATTTCATTTCACAATCGAGGAGTGTTCCATTCTTAGAGACAGTATTAATTAGAAAAGATGACAACTCCATCATTCTAGATTGATACACCAAACCAATCTATTTCAGAACGTATATCAACTTCCATTCTTCCCATACCACGAAAATCAAAGTAAATACGATTTTGTGGTTGAAGTCCAGAATACAGAGGATCTCTCATCCCGCTTTCAGACTCAAGAACTTAAATAAACTTCGAGGTATTTTGCTTACTAACTCCTATCCAATTAAGATGTTGAACAGACTATTATTTAACTCAATATCAACTATCTCTGAACAAGACAATAATCTTACTTCTATCAGCGCCTTTCTTCCTGACAACCGAATCATATCTCACTACTCCTTCCATTATCTCAAAGAAATTTCCACTACAATCTTTTTAAAAACCAACCTAATTTAGAAATTGCCTTCACACATGCAAAAACAATTAGTAATATTTTCACCAATTTAAAATATAAGGATGAAACTATAGTATCTGAAGTAGTATAGAGCATCCCTTACAGTCGGTGTGAAAAAATTTATGTAGGACAAATATCAAGAGTCCTAAGAGACAATCACTTCTCAAAAAAGCAATTGCAGACTTAAAAAAAACTCTTGCACACTACCTTGAACCGAATGCTATTAATTAAAAAATTGACTTTTAGGATTTAAACTCAATTTTCTCTTATATATTGCAGACAAGTTGGCAAAATGATAATTCACAAAACATATCAGACACATCTCTATAATGTCAATTTTTTGCAAGTTTCATAAACTTTGAAAAATTAAACAAAATATCAACGTCATTGCATTCCCTAGAATAAATCAACCACTACTTTACCAGAAGGTAAGAAGTCACTGGCCTTAACAAAAGGAATGTAAAACGTATAAAGAAATTTTAAATAAAATCACCTTAGAAGCACACAGTTGTTCATACCATACATAACAAAATGGAGTAAACTATTCTATATTCTTTAGAAGTATTTTTGTTCCAATTTTTTCATGTTTTCCTAATATATATTAATAATAATGTGGATTTTTGTTGAAACGAATTATCCAATAAGCACCACTTAGCAGTAAGTAGTTTTGGTATTAATAATTTTAGGTTGCTTTCTGTTGTAAACCTTAGAATACTGAAGAAGAAAATAAAATATTTTCGAAAGCTTGGCGTAGCTGAAAAGGTGTTAAAAACCTTTTAGCCCTATTCCCATGATCGCTATATATATATATATATATATATATATATATATATATATATATATATATATATATATATATATATATATATATTTATATATATATATATATATATATATATATATATATATATATATATATATATATATATATATATATATATTGGAGAACTAATTTCTTCGTTTTTAGTAGATTATATGAAACTATTTTATATGTATTCTTTTTGAAATAATAAGTTATTTGATTACTGTTGGTTAATTTTATTTTATATATTCAGTCAAATAATATCATTGCATACTGCACTTTAACTTAATATTTAACTTGATAACGACTAATATCAGCTATATAGGATTATGGGATTCTTAGTATTTTTTTTATGAGTCTAGCACACGAGCTGCAGGGAAGTCCCTAAAGCGCACGTGTGCGGAAAAAGCGATTCACGTTGTTCTTGAATCGCTGTAAATTGTACTCGGAGGGAAACACAGCCCTGGGCAAGTTATTCCAAAGGGATGATGTTCTCCATATAAAAGACTGCTTGAAAAGCGTTGTACGCGGAGTAAGAAGCTAAACCTCATACGGATGTGAAGTATTAGCGCGACGTACATTTCTAACATGCACCGCTCTGGGAGGAATTAAGCGGGCTACCTCCTTCGAACACTTTCCGTGAAAGTACTTGTAGAACAGACTCAAGTCGTGAACCGTTCTTCGATGTTCCAGCGAATCAAGGCCGCTGGTCAGTTCCGGGTCTCCAATGAGACGAACAGCTCTTCCCTGAACAGAATCCAACAAATGCAGTGCATGTTTGGGAGCAGAGCCCCAAACATGGGAGCAGTATTCCATAGTTGGTCGAATTTGAACTTTGTAAAGAATTAACAGTTGTTGTGGAGTGTAAAGCTTTCTGCCGCCTGGGTTTTTGTAGCGTTAAATTCCACTTGTTTACTGTCACCCCAAGATAGAATTTAGTCCAGGTCTTTGTTAAGTTGAACGACCTCCTGCTGTCTGCGGACATTCGCCTGACTAGCCGATGTCCGAGCGTTCAAAGTGAATGAAGAGATAAGCGTACTGTCATCTGCAAAGCTGTAGATTGGATTCCCGGTCTTTTCCAGCAGATCGTTAATGTAAATGAGAAAGAAAGTAGGAGACAGTATGGAGCCTTGGGGCACACCGGCGTTGAAAGTGAAGGTGTTAGAAAGAAATCGGTCGACCGCCACCACACTTGCAAATAACGCTCTCTGAGGAAACATGAGAGCCACAAACAGAACATTTCAGACATACCACAAGAGCGTACCTTAGCTAACAATCCATAGTGCCAAACACGGTCGAATGCCTTGGATATGTCAAGAGCAACCGCTCGAGATTCTCCAAAGCGTTGTTCCAAACATGTGTTACATAAGTCAGAAGATCTCCTGTTGATCTATGTTTACGAAAGCCATATTGCTGATCGCTAATAATGTTGAATCAGATATTTTAGAAGATGCTGATTTATAGCCTTTTCCATGACTTTCGATATTACTGAAAGCAGTGCGACTGGTCGATAGTTATTTGGCAAGGTCTTCTTGCTTTTTTTAGGTATCGGCTGAACTGTGGCATATTTTCACCAGGAAGGAAATATTCACTTTCTGTAGGATAATATAACCCGTTAGCAAATGTTGCATAATAAAAACTGTTATTTGTTCAGACCTCAATAAAAACTAAACAGGTGTTTTTTTTTATTTTCAAATACTTCTTGAAATTAAATTAAAATTTAAATAAATTAATAAATTAAGAACAAATTAAATTAATTTATCTAAAAGTCTGCGTAAAACAACATAATCTGTATATCTACAATATATATAAAATTAAATGTCTCTCTGTCCGTTAGTGCGCTTATCAGTCGTCAACCAGTTATCCGATTTACGTGTTTTTTTTTTTTTAATTCTCTGGCCAAGTTATATTTATATATATTTTTATTACATTAAGTAACATAAGGGATAAGCAGTGACGATAATAGTGAAGTCGGAAAAGTTTGCCGCTATTGCGCCCTCTTGCAATACGCAGCCCAAACCGTTAAATATGGAACGATATCATGTAGCAAAGAATATAATATATATACAATGCAAGGTCTCTCTGTCTATCTATCCGTTAGTGCGCTTATCACTCGAGAACACTTATCCGATTTACGTGTTTTTTTTTTAAATCATACATATGTTCTCTAGCCAGGTTATTCAATATTACTAATAATACTCTATATAATATATATAAACATAAGGAATAAGCAGTGACGATAATAGTGAATCAAGTCCACGCGAGCGGAGCCGCAGGCACGGCTTAAATAAAACTGAAGACATAATTAATAAGTATTAAGCCAAAACACCGAGACAAATTCGAGCAAGCTATTGTATAAAATAAATTCACACTTTAAGTTAAAATGTACTAGAAAAGATTTTAAGTAAGAAATATTTTCATTTTAATAAACATTTCTTATAAACAAGTGAAAATGAAATTTTTACTGAGATTTAATATGAAGAGGACTTTTTAAACTGTTTAGTTTTATGAGCTGGAAGAGTAATGAGTCCTCTAAATCGTACATTTTATTTGAGGTTAGTTTGGGTTATGAACATCAGATCTACACGTAATTTTTCTATGTAAATAAGAGGGAATCTTTGTCACGATAATTTAAAGTACATAACAACCTATATGGATCTATCACTCATATTTAACCAGTCTACATAAAAGTTAAGCATTCCATTGACTTTTACTCCCCTTGTGCCTTCTGTTCATACTCTACTCTCTCACGATTTACTCTGTGTATTAGATAACAAGTGTGGGGAGTAACACATACCCTTGCCTGACTCTCCTTACAATTTAAATTTATTATTAAGTAAGGGTTTCATTTATTTTTAAAACCGCTTTTCATTAAAACAAATATTTGAAATATTTATGACATCTTTAGAATCGAAGATTCTCTCCTTAAGAAGCTGAATTTATCAAACAATAATTGAGATCTTGGTTCATATTCACATACCGTTGTACTAGCAAATTCAGTGTGAATATCTCGGGTGCCTAGGTAAAATCTTATATGTAGACTTGAGCTTAGAAAAGTGTAGGACACGTAAACAAAGATACATTTTCCATTGTCTTCTCAAAAATGAAAACTGGCTTATATTACTCCACAAACTAAAAGCTAAATTTTTTATTTTTATTTTTTTTATGGGCACACTTGCTGCAGAAAAAAATCCCTAAAGCACTATAAGAGCGACACGTATGCAAAAAAAGTGATTCACACTGGTCTTGAATTGCAGTAGATTGTACTGGGTCGGGAACACAGTCCTCGGTAAATTATTCCAAAGGGATGAGGTTCTTCATACAAAAGACTGCTTGAAAAGGGTTGTACAAGCAGAACCTCATACGGATGTGAAGTATTAGCGTGACTTGTATTTCTAGCATGCGCCGTTCTGGGAGGAATAAAACGGGCTACATCCATCAAATACTTTCCATGAAAATACTTGTAGAATAGACTCAAGTCGCCAACCGTTCTTCGATGTTCCAGTGAATCAAAATTGCTGGCCAGTTTTGAGTCTCCGATCAGGCGAACAGCTCTCTTCTTAATAGAATCCAACAAATGCAGTGTATGTTTGGAAGCAGGGCCCCAAATATGGGAGCAGTATTCCATCGTGTATCGAATTTGAGCTTTGTACAGAATTAACAGTTGCGGAGTGTCAAGCTTTCTAGTTCGAAACAATGTTCCCAGCTTTTAACAAGCTGTCTTTGCTATGCTTGTAACATGTTCATGCCAAAACATATTTGCTCAGAAATCAACGCCCGGCAAATTGAGTGACAATGTTAGAAGAATAGAGTGCCCCGACATAACTATGTCAGGTTCAGCAACGTTAACTTTTTTAGGAAAAACTGCCGCCTGGATTTTTGTACCGTTAAATTCTACTTGTTTACTGTCCAGAGATATAACTTCTTCCAGGTCTTTGTTAAGCTGAACGACCTACCGCTGTCGGCGGATATTTGTATGAGTAGCAGATGTTCGAAAATGCAAGGTGAATGAAGAGATAAGCACACTCTCATCTGCAAATCTAAAGACTGAATTCCTGGTCCAGCAGATCGTTAATGTAAATGAGAAAGAGGGTAGGAGACAGTCTGGAGCCTTGAGGCACACCGGCGTTGATAGTGAAGGTGTTAGAAAGAAATCCGTTTACTGCCACTCGTAAAGAACGCTCTTTAGGAAAACATGGGAGCTCTAAACAGAACTTTTCAGACATACCAGATGAGCGGAGCATAGCCAATAATCCATCGTGCCAGACAAGGTCGAATGCCTTGGAAATATCAAGAGATTCGAGATTCTCCAACGTGTTCAATTGCTTTGTTCCAAATATGTGTTACAAAAGTTAGAAGATCGCCTGTATATCGCTAATAATTTTGATTCCTTCAAGCTATTTTAGAAGATGTTGATTGATAGCCTTTTCCACAACTTTCAACATTATTATATTCGTATTATATTATTTACCTGTAAAAGGTACCAGAACAGAAATAAGGTATTCTCCTATTTTTTACAGCCTAAAGAAACATATGTATAACTGTATAATCATAATATATAAAGTACCTTCCGAAACGTAGTTTGAAGTATAATATGATAATACGAAATATAAAAATGAAGTGTCCCATAGCCAAAGTCAAATAACAGACGTTGGCCGTACCGATCAATAATGGTATCTGAAGCTTTCCGCTACAACGAAGGAGTGATATATTACATTGTACATAATTGTGATAGGGATGATTTAACTGAAATAAATGAACATCATCACAGAATCTGTATTGTATTTAGGCAGCATTTTTCATGTCGGCCCATATTAGTTTTTGAGATCAATTAAACACAGTTCCGTATCTTTTGTAGATACTTTTTTTCGCCTTTGAGTTTTTAAATATTTTTTGTATTTACCACATTACGTTTTACACTATGAATTTATCTTATTGAAATACTTTTAACTAGTTAATATTAGCGGAATTTGGTGGTCTATGTCACTAGTATTAAGTACACTAATTTTCCGCCTCTATTGATGAACATTTATTTGTAAAAAACTAAATAAATATGTTATCCTTGATCTCGGTGAGTTGTAGAGAATAAACCTTTTACCATATCTTAGAGATATCGGAGTGTATGTTATGGTATTCGTCAACGTCATGCCGAATCACATTTATATTTTACAGTATTTTTTTAAGGAAACGCGGTAGTGCTACCGCGTTTCCGCGTTAGCACTACCGCGGATATAGTATTTCTGCAATACCTACTATCAGTATATACACACACAACACCCAGCCCCTTGCCCGAATTAATCCGGTTACCTTCCGATTACTAGACAGGCTATTAACCCACTAAGACCTCGAGGTGGTCGATCTTAGTTTCTACACATTTTTGTCACCTGTCAGGCGAATGTCGAACTCCAGATCAGAAAAATAATGGTTGTTTCAATGCGATGAATTTAACGAGCCTGTTCTCGATTTGTTCAATTGACTTGACCTAGAGATAATTTCCGGAGACTTTTTTGCTGTCTGGAGTGGGCATCATCCTATACGAATCACCCACTTCCGTTAAGTTGTATTATTTCTTCAAGTGTGTCACTCATACTAGTTAGGTCAAAACTCAGAAGTAATAGCTTAACCAGATCGGAGCATCCCATATTTCTCATTTATCTCTAATTCCAACAAATACATAACATTTTTTTTGTTCTGGATAGGGTGACGATTTTTGTGTTTTAGAATAAGCGCACAAATACCACGTTTCATCACAAGTACTAATTTGTCCGTGCTCTTGAACTTAGGAAAGAGCATTATTATGGCATCTGTTTTTGTTCTCGCAAGTGATTTTATAAAATATGCACTGGGAATTGTTCCAAATCCTCTCTAGATCGTGTAGACGATAGAAAATAGGATTCTGGTCCCTGGACTCCTCGCAGTCCACCCTTTGTAGTTAAACAAGATTTTCGTAATTCTAATAAGCGAAATTTCCCTCTAGATATTGCTGGACCACTTATACACATCCTGTACAACAAAGCGTTTTTACCTAAAGCCAAAAAAACTATTTTTTTTCTCAGCCGCGTACATTTTATGCTTAGGCATTCTATAGATATGCGAAGCACCTAATGAAATATTTTACTTACTTTTATACTATTCATTAGTTTGGCTAATTTCAATCAACTGATTTGAATAAAAATTATAAATATTATTTTAATAAGACGTCTTTAAATTCAGTTTTCGAGTCTTGATTTAATTAATGAATTTAATGTTTTTTTTTTTTTTAATTTTAATTAAATTAAAATCACTGTCTTGACCTGATTAGACTTTTTTGTAAACTATAACTTTTAAGATAAAATTTGAAGTATTAACTGCAGCGTATTTAAAACTAAGGTTTCACTTTTAAAGCATCTTATAAGTTAAGGAGAAAACAAATAGCTACAAGTGGTTGCTTATTAGAGGCACTTCACGGCAGATATAACAATGAATTTTGTCCAGAGAGGATATAATAAAATGTAAAGAATAGCAAACTAGCCATATGAAAAACAAACAGTCTGTTTTATTCAGGTCAAAAAAGTACATTCAAAAAATTAACTTTTTTGTAGCAAATTAACTCTGCCCATCTTGAATTATGATAAAAATTTGCAAATAATTCAAATTTAGCTGCTATATCTGTTTCTTTAGAAAACCTTCATAATTTACAATTTTTAACAAAACATGAAATATATCTACAAATAAAGAAATTAGGGAAATTTATGAACAGTGGAGATACCTCTCTAACAAATATTTATTGTTTTTATTTTGTTCCCTAAACAATATGTCAATTATGTGTTTTTTACTTCCCTTGTATCCTTACCATTTTTTTATTTATGTTTCATTACCCGCAACCCACAGAAAATAATTTTCCATTACTGTCGACCTATCTCTCCGCCTGTTATATCGATAACTTTCGAACATAATGAAATATCGATTTAAAATTTGATATTAATATAATACTTGATATAGAAAAAGAAGTTTTAGGCAAGGTGTTCAAACAGGTAGTGGGTGATTATAGTCAGTTTGTTTGGAGTTGATAACACACAACATGGGTTATAAACATTAAAATGTCATAAACCATAAGCGTCCTAAATTTCTCTACCAATTATTTGCATTTTTAGTTATAATCACCTTTATTTTCTATCTCTATACCACAGTGCGACCTTTTTCTAAAAAATATTTTATCACATGCCTTCTAAACTATACAATAAGCTATATAAATCAACGCATTTTAAAGTTTATTTTAATGAGTAAATGGTGAAACTAAAAATCTTATTTGTATGATAAACGTCTAAACGAGTACAATTAACAATTTATAGAAAGAAAACGCTGTCCTTGCAACGAAGCTCAGAATCACAAAGGAAAGGAGATCTTAGAGGTCGACGAAGACTTTAAAAACGCAATAAGAAGAAGAGTACATCATTTTTTTCACACTACTACTACTACACTACATAAAGTTTTACAAGAAATCAGAAAAGACCAGGACTTACCAGATTTAAAAAGAGTACCAAACAAGCTAGGCTATTTTTAACACATATCGGTAGTGAAAACGGATTTTTTGACGGTGGCTTCTCATCAAAGAGGATAATTGGAAAAATGTCATTCGACATGTTATAGAAGACGAAAATAAAATGTGGAAACTTGACGAATACATCGAACAAACTGCGGAAACAGAACCCTTAATTATCAATTTAAGAGAAGTCGAGTCTTCAGATTTTGTAAGATGATGATTGTTCTTGATTGTAATTAAAGTACTTATATATCGTAAATTGTGAATTTGTATATATACATGGATCTATAGATTAAAAAAATTTTGGTAATAAACCTTATATTTCTGTAACTTGATTTTTAAGGTAATTTTATTTATTCAACACAAACAGGTTACGCTAGGACGACTATGCTATCGATGAACCCTCATTTACATTTTATGATTCTATTGTATAGCAGAGGTTTTCTGACTAAAATAGGGTGAACCCTTAAAAATAATTCAAAACAGATAGTTAAATCCAGTAGACTGCATAAGAAATCTCTTTTTACACGTGTATTTGCATTGGGCGCCCCCAAAACTTAGGTTGCAATTATGTTTATTTTATAAACAATTTTCACCTTTAATTTGAATAGGTAGTCTTGCTCTTTTAAACTTTTTTTTTTGTATACAACAATATCTCACCACAATGCTACTTTCATTTAAAATATCCAGTTTTTATTTTTCGAATTACTTTACCTTTATTGTGAAAAAAATTTAATTCACATTTTACTTTAGAAATATGTGTTGATAGAGGACATACTGGATAAATCAATTTACCGATTTTTTCAATTTTATGATTATTGTTAAATGTACGTTATTCGAAATCGATGCAATCCATTGAAAATAACTAAGAGCATGTTTTTGATTTTTAAATAAGTTGGCAATAAAAAAAAGTTTAGAAAGTAGATATCTTTAGCATTACCTATTAGGGCGTTGACACGAAAAAAAATATTTTGAACACGTTGCAACATAATAATTTCATAAATCACAAAAAAAAATGATTCCTGTCTTAGACAGATTTTAAATTAATGTGAAAATCGTGTTTCCAACTTTACAGAGACTTTTGGGTTGCACAAAAAAAAATCCTGGAATATTTAAAACTAAAGCCTGTTTATGGTGTTTTTTTCATTCTGTAGCATAGTTTTAAGTTAAGATAACACTACTCAAGTAATCATAACGTAAAAAGTTTCACAACCTAAAAAGTTGTCACAGGACGACATATGCACATGACTAATAATTTGCCGCTCAACTGTCATGGAAGGGCGAAGTGAGTAGTAACATTTAGTGTTAATATAGTAAGAAATAATTAAATTTAGAGTATCTATTTCTTATTATTATTTAAAAAAATATACGCCTTTTATTTTTCACACACCTCACATAAAACTACAGGATTCTCAGATTCAACTCTACTTCATTACCTTCAAAATATTTTCGAAAAGAGTGAGCCTCAATGCGTAAAAATGTGACGATGCGTATTAAGTTAATAAGATTACCTTTTTCTAAGATATTAGTCCATTCCATAACTTTCTACGGATGATTGAGTAAAGGATCAAAGTATAGATTAAACCATTACTGCCTAAATAATGTGGTGTATAAATTAGAGACTCCATATTTTTAAACTCTATTTTAGTTTCGAAATGAACCTGAACTTTAGATTTTTGAGTTACGATATGGATTCTATGTAGTAATATCGCATAAGGAGAAGGCGTACAAGGAAGAAAACGTTGACTTTACACATACCATATTAGCGAAATTAAGTGTCCCGAGATATTTATGTAGTATTCTGTAACGTTAATTTTAGGAAAATAAACTGCTACTTTAGTTACAACAGAATCTGTTTGAGGTCTTTGTTAAGTTATATAACTTCTTGCTGTCTGTGAATATTTGCATGAGCAGCCGGTGTTCAAGTGTTCAAGGTAAATGAAGAAACAAATATACTGTCATGATCATAGCTACAGATTGTATCTTTTTTTCCAGTAGCTCCTTATTGTAAAGAAGATCAGGAAGATCAGCTTCACTAACACTTTGTTATGCCAAACACGGTCAATGTCTCGGATCCATATAAATATATATATATATATATATATATATATATATATATATATATATATATATATATATATATGGTAAAACTTCGTTACGGCTTTTCAGAAAAAGGTTTTTTTTTTGGAATAGGCTTAAAATGGTCTAATTTTGAAAGACTTACGAGAAAAAATATCGGAGAGGCCGTTTCTGCAGGTTTTTCTTTGCATATAAACATTGATACGTAAACGTACGAAAGTTTACCATGGTAATGACAACCACTGATCGAAACTGCTCGGGAAAACTTAATTCGTTTATGTACATGAGCTGAGATGATTATGCTACATTTATAGTCATAGTCAAATTCCAGCCAACAAGGAACTTTCCTCTGAAATTCTATTTGCAGAAAACAACACGAAGGGGACAAATCTCAAGGTTTTTGGAATAGGCCTAAAATGGTCTAATTTTGAAAGATTGACGAGAAAAAATCGAGGTAAGGCTGTTTTGGCTAACCTGAACTAACTTTGGTCTCTAGTCACCAATATAGCACGTACCTATATCATTTTTTAATATCAAGGTAGGACATTTTTTCATTATTAGTTCAGGTTAACAAAATCGGTTACCTCCCGATTTTTTCTCATAAATTGTTCAAATTTAGGACATTTTAAGCCTATTGACAATAAAAATTTTGTGATAAGATTAGATTATAACTGAACGGTGAACAGAGCCTATTCTTCCTAAAACAACTGACAGTTTCGATCGGTGATTATCAACAGTTGTCAGTGATATAGGTTAATTTTTATTTACCAAAAAAAAAAATGCCAAAACGGCTTCCCCCTGATATTTTCTCGTAAGTCGTAATTAGACCATTTTAAGCCTGTTCAAAAAAAAAAAAAAACCTTTTTCTGAAAAGCCCGCGTAACGAAGTTTATTGTTCACCTCCCCGTCTGAGTAAGGATTTTACTCTTTTTTCGTATCCTGAGGATACCGGCGGGGTCGTAATACCCGTTAACATTGTCCACGTGCCAAAACATACGTTTTTGTATTTCACAGCACCTTTTAGACAACGCAGTAGTGCTGCCACGGACGTTATTGTATTTTTGGAAACAACTACTACCTATGTACGTGGCCATGTCAAATATACTTAAATCAATTAATAAATAAATTATACCGACCTGCCGGGATTCGAATCCAAGACCTTTTGTACCTAAAGCAAGTCACTACGCCATGGAGCCACAGGCTGCCACCTATATATATATATATATATATATATATATATATATATATATATATATATATATATATATATATATATATATATATAGTATTTTGAGAAAACTATTTTTTTTTTTATTCTGGTACGTACTGATTCAGCCACTGGAATTTCATCTGGATTTAAGCGGAAAGTGTTTTTGAGGTTATGGGCATTTAAACTTTTAAAGTCATAAATATTTAAGGCACAAAATCAAGATTGGTGGAAACAATCAAACTCATGAATTACACTTGCGCCATATGTTGAAATCAGACAACCCGGTATGTCTTAAAAGAAAAACCTTTGATCAGTGTGTGCTATCCATTCTTACATATGGATCCGAAACCTAAACATCCTAAAAGATCGATAAATCAAAATCATATAAGGGTAGCACAATCCTGGGAATATCGCTCAGAGATAAAATTTCCAATGCTGTTCTAAGGAGTCAAACAAACGTAGCCAATGCAGTGGACCAGATAATGAGACTAAAGTGGAACTGGGCAGGTCATGGAGCGAAAACTCGGGATAATAGATGCACGAAAAAGTGTTGGTGTGGAGACCCGGACAAGAAGCCTGTAGAAGTAGAGGGAGATCACCCCAAAAGATAGTATGATTTGAAATGACCTGTTGTACACTTTATTCAAGCAGCTCAAGACCGAAGCAACGGGATTAGAATGAAGGAAAGCTAGGTCCAGCAGTGGACGTTGCAGGCTGTCTGCTGATGATTAAAACAAAATCAAGATCACTGAAAAATTACAACACAATTACAATAAACAAATGACTCTACTATCATAAATCAATTTTAAGAAACTTAAAAATATTTTAGATAATCAAAAAGTATTAAAAATAGCGGGTTAATCAAATAACAAACTTTATAAATGAAATTAATATTAAAGAAACGAAACCTGTGAATTCTCTAAAATTTTTACACATATAAACAAATTACCAAAATATGGCATTTTAGCAAACACTGAAACCGCTATTACTTTCGCCAAAATAAACACCTTTCCATGTAATATAGTAAATGCAAAAAGATGTATGTATATATATATATATATATATATATATATATATATATATATATATATATATATATATATATATGTATATATATATGTATGTA
Organism: Pachyrhynchus sulphureomaculatus; assembly: GCA_019049505.1. Taxonomy (NCBI): domain Eukaryota; kingdom Metazoa; phylum Arthropoda; class Insecta; order Coleoptera; family Curculionidae; genus Pachyrhynchus; species Pachyrhynchus sulphureomaculatus. The sequence goes on from CM032447.1 coordinate 143,926,885, forward strand.
TATATATATAAATATATATATATATATATATATATACATATTTTCGTTCTGGTACGTACTGATTCAACCACTGGTGCGAACATAAATCCACAAACATAAAGGGGGGAAAAATATTTAGATATCACAGACCTAAAATTAGACCTAAGAGCAAAAAATAATTCCTTACAAGTGTTTATTTTTCGTTCATTTTAAATACTTCAAAGCGTCTCTGTTTTACTCCTTTTGACTGTTTATTTTTCGTTAATTTTAAATATTTCAAAACTGTTCCGTTTTATTAATTAAATCTTTGAATAAATAAACATTTTATATTATATCCGGAAACATAATTTTTTGAACTAAAATAAAAAAAGAGTGTTAGGGTTTTTGCTTTAAAATCGGATATATCCACCGTGGAAATTAAAAATACGCTAAGATTATCTTAGCGTTTATAAACCGTAAACTGTCTTACGTGAACAATTCATTCGAACGATACGAATTTCGTCTGGACTTTTAAGCGGAGATGTGTTTAAAAAAACTGTCTTACACTTTGAGGGCATAGGAATTTAAACTTTGAGGGCATAGGAATTATATATAGTTTCCATGACCTAAGTTATTATATCATTGTCATTATTAACATTTTTATTTTTCTTAAAGTTTTGGTATGTAGGTCATAGATCTTACTATTACATACAATAAAAATATATAAAGTGCTCATATTACATAGAGTAAAACTGTCCAAATGTTAATCTTAGTTCAGTAAATTGATTTTAATAATTGTGAGTTTTTTTATTTTTTGTAAGTGGATTGATTGATGCTAATAAAATTGAGCATTTTTATTGGCAGTTGTGTCTGTTCATGTAATGCAGCCTTTTGAATTATTGTGCTCCACTATCTTTGTTATATGAATGTCGTCCATTTAAGTAGGTGTATTACTTTCCTTCTAAGCCCTTCACGTAATTTATCGCCACGATGAATATCTCCGAACAGTTTATGTCTGTTCTGAGTTAAAGCCACCCACTCATATAGGATGTGTACATAGGTTCCTTCCTCGTCACCAGATAGTCTGCATGTTGTAGGGTTATTGTGGATACTCATTTTTGTTAAATGTTTCCTCTGGTGACAGTGGCCGGTAATCAGTCCACCACTAGTTTAGTCTGGCCCCTTGTTAAAAAAAGGATGTCAGTTGTTGTTTCTTTCAGGAGATACCAAGTACGTTCCTCGTATGTCTTTGGCCAGACGTTGAAAGCCAACGATATAGATGTTGCTGATATGACCATCTATCGACGTCGTTTTTACCAGCTATTTTACTATACTGAGCACTCGTTCTGAACCCAGCTTCGAATTTTGCCAATTTATCCGTCTTTTTATTACCTTATATTCACGAATGTCCTTGAGCACACAGTAGTTCAACCCTATTTATGAATTACATTTGTTTCTATTTTTGGTAAAATCATATTTTGAAATTTGCGTTTCATATTTTTATAGCCGTTTGAATTAGCTTCGAGCGGCAACAGCAGTAAGATCACAGTATCGAGTAGCAGCAGCAACAAGAGCACTTGACAATGCCAAATGAGATTTTGGCGAAACGTCGTGCAAATTCACTTTTAGACGAACTGATTGAAACCGCTCGAAGCAAACTGTTTAAGTTAGCTTCGAGCGGCAACAGCCGCAAGATCACAGTATCGAGTAGCAGCAGCAACAAGAGCACTTGAAAATACCAAATGAGATTTTGGCGAAACGTCGCGCACATTCCTTGTTAGACGAACGGATTGAAACCTGGAATTTTTATGTATTACATTCCATCATCCGTAAAAACCTCTATTGTAACATGTAACATATATATATATATATATATATATATATATATATATATATATATATATATATATATATATATATATATATATACGAATGTTTATGTCAAATGACAACTACAGATATCTACATTATGAGTATTGAAAAGAAACTTTCTTCTATAACAATTAGAGATCAGGACCCTTCAGTAAAGAATTCTAGAAAACATGAAAAATTGTTTGACAGAAACAGCACAAGAGGGTTAACTGTTAAACCATCAGTATGTGGCAAAACCGAAGTTGTTATTAGCTTAAGTGAAGTTCCTAATGGCTTATGGTGTGAAAATTTATATATTTATGAAAAATTTTTACACATATATGAATATTTAAGAACAATTTTTAAACCATTAAAAAAATTGGATTCTCTGAACCAAATAATGAAGAAAATATAATTTCACCACAAGAAATTGAACTGAACTCTATGATAATTTTTGATAAAATAGTCTGTTGAATTCAAAACATAGTAAAGGATTATTTTTGTTTTGGAAGAGATATTTTTATTTAGGTCAAACATACTGATCCATCCCACAATAACTGATTTCTGATCATGCAAAATTAATTGATATTTCAAGAAAATAATACAAATTTAAAGAATTATGTTAGAAAGATAAATTGGGATTTTTGGTAACAGACAGGTATTCTAATGTAGAGTTAAGGCGGTATCAAAAAGGATTTAATTAATATATTTATTTATAAAAATAAGCAAAGTCCAAGACCAAATATTAATTGTGGACGAATGATTGACAAGAGAACTTGTTAAATCGAGATAACTTGTTAAACAACAATACCACGGTTTTAAAAACGCAGAATTTAAGGAACAATCTAAACTGGAAGAAACCTATAGACCAATTAGACAACCTTTACAAGAACTGGTTTCAAGATTGGGAAAAGTGGAATCAGCTTATATAAAAGAAGAGCAGTAGATATGATTTTGATAATTATATGGATAGGTTAAAAAGAATTAACGCATATCGTGGGAATCACGATCCCAACGAGCAAGCTCAACGAAATTGGTTATACAAATATGTGACAATACTAGGACCTTATTTGCAAAGGAAAAGTATCACTAAAACCAGAACTATCAATCCTGTTTAAAATTTATTTCAAGGTGTAATGTCAATAAATCAAAGGCAGACCTTTGATTTATTGACAAATTGACAAATCTTTCAATTACAAAGCATGGGGATGGTTTATCTTTAAAAAATAGGAAGCAGAATATAGACCACGTGTACTGTGATGTTGTAAATGAACTACTTGATAGAGTCTGTTTATACACAGGCTATAAGAATGAAATCATTTCTAATACAAAAGAACTAAAAGAAACCAATATTATCATATCAGTAATTTTAAGAAATGACTTAATACATTAATAGAATGACACATGATAAGGTTGACTGTCATATTTAAAAACGTTGCACAAGTACTGTAGATGTATCCATTTTTCCATAACTTTAAATATTGAGAATAGAATATGAAAAAAGTTTAAAAGTAATTCTAATATGTGGAAAACCAAGTAATTCCAAATTATTCCTGAACATAAAATATTTACTATAAAAATATTCCACAAGGAAAATAGTGTTAGTTATTAGACCGCGTTTCTCAAAGAATATGAAAATGTTAAGGTGAGGTACAAATAAGGGGAAGAATTAAACACTTTGGGAAAAGTTAAGAAAAATTATATTTCAGAGGAGAAATGATAAGAAAATTTTAGTATAGTTCATGATGATATGAATAAAAATATTGAGACTAGTGATAGATCTATGAAACTTCATTTTTAGTGCGCAAAATGATAATATAAAAGTTAGTGACTTCAAAAAAAAATTAGGTTGGTTGATGGCAAAGCTGATGTTGGTTTCTCAAAAGAAATAGATTTATTAACAAGAAAAAATCAAAATAATAGAAGAAGCTTCAAACAAGAAGTTGTTTGTCAATATCCTAAAAAGTAGTGAAAAAATGGAAGAGGTTTTGGCATATTTACATAATTTGGAATTAAAATACCGAGCTAATGTAAATGCTAAATTATTGAAAAAGATAGAATTTTCAAATGAAGAAGTAAGATCTATAATAAAAGAACCTGCAAAGGAAAATTTAGCTACTAAAATTACAATAAACACCAAAAAAATCGATAAGATTTTGACCCAGTTAGAAAGTCATGTAAATGATTTAAAAGATGGATGTCAAATTACTAATAGGAATATTATATTAGAGGCGATTAAAAGCCTGATTGAAGCTACTAAAAATGAATTAACACATAAAATTGAAAGAAATGAAGGAGGTATTAAAAAAACGATGAGGACATAAATATTCTTAAATTTGTTGGTTCAGGTTAGTTCAGGTTAAAAAATATGAGAGATCAGTTACTCAAAAAAATCAAATCTTTGAATGAGATGAATCGAAGGGCGGCTGAGACATTTAGAAAAAAATTTAATGATACAATGATATTTACATGAGAGGAATTAAATTCTACAGTAGAGGGAAGGGGTGATGCAAATAATTTATCAAAAATTTTAGAAAGTATTATTTTAAAATCTTTAATTCCTCTTCTAAATAGCTATCTAAATAGTTTTTTCTCATTTATTTTTTCGCACATTATGGCACTCAGCAAAGTCCTAGGCGATTAGTAAATCCATGTTATTTTGCTCCTTGTTGAAAGTAACTGATTTCTTTATAAAATTTTGTTTTTGTTCCGTTTCTTGTTAATTTCTAGCTGGAATATAATGCCAATAACTCCAACATTTTCACTATTTGGATTCTCATTTGGAATTAAAACGTTATAAATGTATAAAATTACATTTCCTGAATAATTATTTAATGGAAACACTTTAAAATATTTTGAAAACTTTTATCTTTTAAAAGTTTCAGTTCTATAATCTATAATTTATTTTATTTCTCATAGTTTATCCATACGGTCACAACTAAGACTCATATATCTTTCATTTTTTTTTTAAATTTTTACACTGATTGTACTTTTCAACATATATTATGTTATGTTATCAAATTTAAGGGGAGTTATATCACCTTTAAGTGAATGAAAAGAGCTGACAATAACACTTTGAAGTTCTTTCCATTCTTCATTTAGATAGACTCTAAATCCGTTTTGCTAACTTTCGGTAAAAATCATCCAAGCCAATGGCAATGATAATATATATTCTTTTAATTTTAGAAGTTTATCAAATTTATTTTCACTGCAATCACTGTTCTTTGTCGGACTGCCAAAAAAATGCAACAATATAAAATTTTAAAGTATTTACTATTTTATACTATATTCAGCATCTAAGAAAAGAAAGACGTAACATTGTCGTTAATTTTTTTAAATTTCGTTTGGTGATATTCCTCGTCCGATGTAAAATTAATATGATTTCCAAAACACACCATAAGGATTATAAACAAATGAAGTACAAATAATGATACGGTATAGAAGGATAAAAGTGGGCCTTGAAACAATTTTATTATCTTAATATTTATATTACTAGCAAAAAGACAAAAATAATATCCAAAATTTTGCCGTGATGACACCTACAACAACCTAGCCAACATCAGTTAGTACTACTATTTATATATCATAATATATTACTAAAAAATATATGTTTAGTAGAAAAAAGACAACCTGAGCCGAAATCATAAAAATATAAAAAGAAAATATTATATGGAAATGATCGTTTTACGTTATTCGTTATATTTCTAACCTTATATCCTTTATTTTACATTGTCGTAGACACTTCCCTAGGTCACAATTCTTATCAATTTTATAATGTTGGTCGATAGGGTAATCTTTGTATACCCAGTGATATATCTCAACAACACATTAATAACATTTACATACATCGTCTCTCATTACATAATAAAATCCAGCATCTACTAATATTTTGGGATTAAATTTTTTCTTCCATTTTTTTAAAGAAGTCAATCTTTGTTTATAGGTTCTATATGACGTGTTATCATATCCTTACCAAGAGATTCTAGATACATTGCTAGAAATTTTAGAGAATTCACTATACAAAGTAAAATTGAACACTGACATACTTCACAAGGATAAATTCACAATATATCAAATAGTTGTTAAGGAGGGGACGATTTTAAAGATCACGAACTTCCTCATTTTTCTTTTCATATTGATAAAGTGAGATATTCTCGTGATCTCAAGCAAGAGTATCGAAACTTTTTCGATTTTAGAATCTTTTGTCATCAGATGAGGATAGAACGAACTTTTTAGCCAATTCAGAATACATGTTATATAGTCTACATCGAAATACACACATGGAATAAATGGTCATAGTCAATCATTTCTTACTACATCCTTGGAGTAGATAATATCCAGTTGTTTAATTATTCTACTTTTTTTAATTCCTTTGGCCTTTTTAAGTAATTTATTTTTTGTTTTTACACAATAAGCTTTCGCTCCTGTTCCATAGAAACTTATAATATTTTGTCTTCATAGATATTGCCTGTTTCTATTTCTAAAATAAATTAGTCAGCATCTGTGTACAGAAACTTTACTTTTTCTTGATATAATGGTTTCAGAAGTTACAAAAGAACCGGCATCACAGTTTTAGATATGTTTCAGATAGAAAATCCAACATAAACTGGGTTGTCATCTTCAGCTAGTGTTTCTTGCGTTTAAGTAGCCACTCAGTTCATTAAAAATAACTGATTCTTTAAAATATGGTTTTACAATTAGATTTTATGCTTCTTCTTTTCTTGAATTTCTGTTCCATTGAGTAACTAATCAAATATCTGACTTCTCATAACAGTTTTCATAGTTTTTACCGTATATACTGTTATTTTTTAGTTTATACTTATTTCTGTCGCACTCATTTTTAGATTCATTTCTAAATTTAATGTTTAATTCTATATATATTTTTTAACCAAGGTGACTGAACGAAGTATAAGATTCTATGAATTTTACTTATTTTGAGTCCATTTTCAATATATTATTTTAGTAAAGTATAATGAATTATATATCTGTGATTATTTTATAAATTTGGAATTAATTTTAAATGTTTAGAATTTGGCAGCTTATAATTTTCAGGATAAAGAGGAAATTCATCGCCAAAATTATGTAGCTCTGCAGGATATATGAAGTCTACTTCTAAAACATAAGTTTTTTTAGATGTGTCCGAAACATTTAAACTATCAATATCTTCTTGCAAGAGTCAAACAAAATCCTTGTTTTGAAGATATTGAGACATTGCATAACAATATAAATTTGTCACGTCTAAGTATAAAATGTACTAATTTGGGTTGTTGATTTGTAATTTTTGTCAAACCGTGCATAGTTCTAATTCCACTCCAGTGTATTTTAAACGTACGTCAAAACTTAATCCTGGATAAGTAAAATAATGTACTGAATCCAGTTTATACGTATTCAAACATGATTTCTAAAACTGTGTAAGTTATGTAATATTACCGGGATAAAATTGGCTATTTTAAAATTCAACTTACCTTTAGAACCAGCCGGTCCTCTAGAAATACCTGTTAGATCACAGCAGTCAGTAACTTTATCACCTTCATCTTTAATAATTTCGCTATAAATGTGATTAGTTCAGTAAAAAAAAGCGTTTGATGTTGTACAGTTTAGATACAGCAATATTATGATTTTATTCTCTCTGGGATTCCACCATCCTGAGTTTTAGACCTCGAAAAACGTGTGCTCTTTTGTTTATAAACAACTGAAGTTTTCGAAACACATTTAATGAACTCTTTGTAATGAAATTTCCAACAAATTATCATTAGCCTTAAGTCGCTCAAATGTGTACATAACCTACAAAATTGAAAAAAAACCGACAAAAAACTATTTTTTTTTTCATTTGGATCTTTTTTTTCAAAATTAAGGTTTTGACGCCAGCCTTCCAGTGCCATTAAAAAAAAATTTTTGTGGAGTCATTTTAATCGTTTTGGTTTAAGTTTGTTTATTAATCAAATAAAAACAAATGCGTTTTTTCAGTCATTTTGGAAAAAAAAATAAAAAAATTTTATCACATCTGGTAGAGAATCGCGAGACCTTTATTTGAAAAAAACATTTCATTTTCATTAACAATTTTCTGTTTTCAAAATGTCAGTTGTTGTTATTTGATTAATAAACAAAATAAAACAAATGCAAAAAAACGCTTAAAATGACTTCAAAAAAAATTTTTAATTGCGTCGGAAAGCTGACGTCGAGGCCTAAATTTTGAAAAAGATCTATTTTGGACTAAATGGCATAAAAGGTGGGCAATTCAGATTTTAAATAACAAATTCGATTGTGTCTACTGGGTTCAATATTTTTTAAACCAAAATTTTAGGGTATTTTTACTACAAGAAAAGGAATATTTTCTGAAAATTTCCAGCCGATAAAATGAAAAAAAAGAAACAGGTTTTTGCCTGTTTTTTCAATTTTGTAAGTTATGTACACATTTGAGCGATTTAACCAACGAGGATTTGTCGAAAATTTCATTATGAATAGTTTAGTTTTTTGCTTGTCTCGATTCGACTGATATAACCGGAGTTATTCACATTTTAAGCTCAAAAAACGCGTTTTGTTTTCCGAGGTTCAAAACTCAGGATAATACTCCTAATAATACTCCAGAGAAGATAAAATCATAATATTAGTATCTAAACTATGCCTATCTCCCTATTATTTTGATCTTTTTTTACTGCACTAGATAATAAGTATGATATATCCTATCCAATCCTCGTAAGTTTATTTTTTAAATATTTATAATAGATATCTCTTTCTATTAATTTTGTAAAAACTTTATAACAATAAAGTTCCGAATGTAATGAAAGACTAATATTGTCAAATTTCCACTTTATTTAGTTTCACTGAAACTGTATGACGCGTTTCGCTATACTATAGCTTCTTCTGACACAAAATTTTGCATCAGAAGAAGCTATAGTATAGCGAAACCCGTCATACAGTTTCAGTGAAACTAAATAAAGTGGAAATTTGACAATATTAGTATTTCATTACATTCGTTATGAATTTCCATCAAGTAACAGCCACAACAATTCAAAAAATAAAGTTCCTTATATATTTCATATTTTGAAGCATTATCGTCAAAGGAACATGTTATGTAATAAGCAGACGACTATAGAAGGTGTTCATATTACTTAAGCGTATAAGAACTGGTAAAATCGAAATCATTTATTTTAATATTTAGTGACTTAAGAATGCTTCCAAAATCTACATAAAGAACAAAAGAAATTTCCAATAGTTTTTAAATGTTTGTAAATTTAAAAATATTTCCAGGTACCAATTTATTAATTTTTTGTTCTTCTAATGGTAAATTAATTCTGATATGATAACAATCATAAGTACTATGTCTAATTAAATCGTCATTATCAAAACATTTTTGGTTTCTTTTATTTTTAATTTTTTCCTTTACAATCAAGGTGTGTTATTGCAAAAGTAAATTTTTGTCAGTTTGGGTTTCTTTACTGTAATAATTATGTAATATTTGGAACAAAACTGAATTTTGAAAATGTGCTTCAAAAGTAATTCGATCTCGGGAGAATGAGAAGTAATAGGATTAGAATTACATGGTGATACATGTCTTATTTGGCCGCAAGGAATTGATTCGCCATCAATTTTTCATCAAAATTTTGAGCAGGAGTTCATTAATTGCTAGATTATTTCCCGCTGGACGTAGCTCATTTGAACTACTTTCTACTGTTCTCTTGTTCTTGTAGGTTTCGGATCTCGGACTATTTTTATTAGACTGTTGCTAGATATCCTGCTGATGTGGTTGTCCTAATCTTTCTTTCTTCGTTTCACAAATTTGACTGTATTCATCATATTACACTGAACTCTAATATCCTGATTTCGCATTCGGTCTAGTCTTGTTTTTCCGACAATTGTCCTTAGGTATTCATTTCGGTGGTACCCAACAGTTATTTGGTTTTACTTGTATCTGCACGTGTTCCTGCAGTGTGTCAGAGTTGGTCTCACTATAACCTTGTAGATTCTGACTTTGCTTTCGATGCTTAAATAATGATTTTTCCATGTTACATCGCGAAGGTGTCCTGAAACTCTTGCTCCTCTTCCTACTTGTTGTTGAACTTCTTCATATATATTAAGATCACTCGTTATATCTATTTCCAGGTATTTAAACTCCATTACTTGTCCTATCATACTTCCTGTTATTTCCAACTTAATGCGTATGGGCTCCTTAGATATTATTAGGGATTTTGTTTTTTCTATGGAAACATCCACATTATACTTCTTTGATGTTGTGACACCTCTTTGTAGCAGGCGCTGGAGGTCGTCTTCGGTTTTTGCAAGAAGGACTGCATCATCCGCGTAGCAGACGATACATATATCTTTGTTTCCCATCCTATATCCAGGTAGTACTTTAACACCATCGATTATTTTGTCTATTATCATGTTGAACAAGAAAGGGTTCAACGAGTCTCCTTGGCGAATTCCGTTGGCACATTGAATTTCTTGTGTTACTTGATTTTCCACTTGTATTTTTGTTTTTGTATTTATATTAATATGCTCCATTACTTGTATAAGGTCAGCAGATACACGTACGCTTCTATCTACTAATATCCGTAAGACATCCTGTAGCTTTACTCGATCGAAGACCTTTGTTAAATCGACAAAACACATAAAGGCGGGCGTGCTGAATTCGATCGCTTTTTCAACTACTTGCAGAATTATGAATTTCGCATCCGTGGTTGAACCATCTGAGCGGAAACCTTGTTGTTCTTCATTTATTTGTACATGTGGTTGTAGTGTGTCAAGGATGATTTTTATTAAAGTTTTTTGACATTTATTTAAGAGGGTGATCCTACGGTAATTTTCTCGACTACTCTTTTCTCCTTTTTTAAATAAAGGTAACATTATACTTATTTTCCACTCTTGTGGTACTTGTCCATGCTTTATTATGCAATTATAGAGTTTTACTAATTCGGTTACTAACTTACTTCCACCGTATTTTAATAGTTTGTTTCTTATCCCATCGGAGCCGAGGGCCTTTAATGTTTTAATTGCCTTTTGTACTTCGTCTTGTGATATTTTGGTTGTCTGTTGTTCGGTGTAATCAATTAACGTTAATGAAAAATTGTAATCGGTGTCGGCCTTGTATAAATTGGTAAAGTAAGCTTCCCATGTGTTTAATTTTGTTTATCTTGACTGTTTCGCTGATTTCTGCTTTTCTATTTCTAATCATTCACCATATTTTCTTTTGTGAGCCATAAAGATTTTTTTCCATATCAGAGGTAAACTTCTAAAAGGAATTCTTCTTCGATTTGACTTACCCGTGCATTAGCTGTATTTCTTATTAATATATATGCTTCACTTTCCAATATATCAATCTCCTCAATAATATTAGGAAATTTGGAATTACTTTTATTTGCTGATAAATAAGTCAAATTACTTTCCGCTTTATTTTTTATCATTTTTACTCACCATCTCATTAATGGCTCTCGAATTTTGAGACAATATCTCATCAGTTTCATTTATAGGGAAATATTGTACTCTATTCACATTTTGACTACCATCACAAACCTTAAAAAAAATTTAAATTGCTAAAATCTGTAATTACCGGAGAAAAAAGAGTCACATGCGTTTTTCTAGCCGAATACTAAAAAGACTTGTCTGGTTAAATAAACGAATATTAACGTTAAAACCAGTCAGTTAGGTAGGGCAACTTAACCTTATCCAAATAAGTAACGACATTGACTTTTCCAAACCTCGAATAAAAGAGGTCGATTGTTCAATGACCTCCTATTTCTTTTAGGGCTTTTTTTAAACTAAGAGATAGGTGACGCTGGTAGGCCAAGTTTTTCGAGACTGTTGGCCCATATTTAGGCAAAGTAAATAATTTGGGCCCTACAAAGATGTCTCCTTAATCAGCACCTAATAAGGTATCTTGTACTACCACTAGCAGCCGCCTAACTGAAAAACTGTCAGAAATTTGTTTAAATATATATCTTACTATTTGCTCCCCTACCAACAACAACCGGTAGCGCATATAAACAATATTGGTGGTTAAAAAGCTCATGTAAAAAATTTACCTTTGTCTTTGCCCTTTGATCAGTTCACAATAATAAAAATTGCGTCTCTTAAGTTCACTACAAACTGCTCGTCTTCAAAACAAAAAATGAACCAAACTCGTTTAGTTACGTTCCGGCAGAAATATGAAAATTGTTGTTATATAACTCACAACTACCAACAATCAAGATGAAGATGACAGGAACGGTGATGTCGAAAGGGGTGCTAGTGATATTACTATCCCAATTCCTCAATCAATAGAACAAGAAGAAGAGGATTGGACTACCCTAGCATATACAAACGCCAATCCCACGGCATGTTGGATGATGATGATGATATTATCTGCTGGATGGCACCAGAGGTAAAAATACTTTCTACTAGGGGAAGTGCTCCCTAATACCCTCAATATTAAGAGTTAAAGGTATTTTAAAATTAGTAATAAGTATAAACCTATTTAAGTTAATTAAAATTCATTTTTTAGCTGGTTTTTATAATTTACTTTTTATTATCTAATATTTTCGTAAGTATTATTTTGTAAAAGATATTTATAAAATTTTATTTACTTTTTTGCTACATTTCAATTTAGAATAAAATATTATTAGGCACCTAAAGATTTTATGAGTTCCTTATAAATGTCACAAATTGATTGCTTTTTAAATATTATGAAAAAAATTTAGCTAGTTAAATTCGTCTAGGGTTCTTAGTTATACCAAAAATAGAAATAAAATATAATTGTTAATAAAAAATGTATTTGTTGAGCATTTAAGGTCACAAGTAAATAAGGCGTTCGACCGCAAAGTTCCATAAGAAAAAAAACACTGGCATAATTTCTGCATTTTTGGCGCCATTTTCCAGTGTGTGAGCGAAAGTTTGTCTTGTTACAAAAATAATTCTTGTATACTGATTGAAAGAAAATTTTTTTAATATAATATCTAAAGCAGTTTTGCTGATGTATTTTTTCGTTGTTCTATGTTATAAAAACAGATTTTACTAAATATATGTTTTATTTAAAGGAATTTCTGTAAATATATAATAATTTAACATTTGCTAATGTATAGTGCCATAGATTATTACTTTTATGAAAATAACATTCCTAAATATCTTTAAATCTACTCAATTTTAGTTCCAATTTAATGGGAATACTGTTAATGTATCGCTTATCCTAGAATTTTTTTTTAAATAGTTTTTTCGTTTCCTTTAAGATAAATTCGGTTTTAGTACATATTTTAAAAATATTTTCGATTTCTGCAATTTCAACAATTGCAGTATTCCAGCCTAAACCGTGGTAAAGTAACCAATTTTTGGTCTTCAGCAAGTAGCATGTTTCTGTAAATGGTGGTTTAAAGAAATACACAATCAGTACTGTCATAAACCGCTAATTCCATAACCAAAGAAACAATTGTATCCCTGAATGTTGACAAATATATCTAACTCGAGCAAATCCCTATTTGATACTGAAACTGAACCACAATATATTCTTGGATAAAGGTTTTTTCTTTTTTTTTTTTCGCTTTTCATTTTTCCTTTTCGACTACTGGCAATATCATTGTATCTTGGGAGAAGGAAACACTATGTTTGATGGGAGGAGGAGTCACAATGTGTCTTGGGAGAAGGACGAGAAAGAAGCATTTCCACAAGTAACCTACCTACCTATGCTATTTCAATTTTACTTATTTAAATTGTTCATTTTAACATCATTATGTACTAGTAATTAAATTATTTCGTACTGTTTACTGAACTTAAATTTGTTCTTATTTCCTAGGAAGAGTTTTAAAGGCTTTTTGGTTAAATTTTTTCGTTTCGTCTCGTTACTTTTCGCCTAAATTATTTTTTTGTTTTCATCAGTATTACTTATTACGTTGTCGTAGACATCGTCTATTTTGTTTTTATGCGATGCGATATAATCGGAATAAAATCTAGTATTGGTAAGATCGAATAAAAACCCTCGAATTGATATGACCTAACACTAATTTGTATGGTGTAAAATTCATTGCACTATAAATAGTACTATTATATTATATTATTATTGCATAAGGCATTAATTTTGTACCTGATTTATTATTACCTTTTTGTTTTAAAATGTACATTAATACTTGTCTTTTTACATCCATAGTCAGAAAAAAAAGTAATTAATTTGTCACGAACAAATTTAGCATTTTTACCGTAGGAGTGGGTTTGACCAACTTAGAAAACTGTGCATGTGTGTTAAAAATTGTGCGCTTCAAAAATAAAATTATCTATATGAAATGCATCATTTGATTTAGATTTGCTGCGAATTTCTTTACAATATAAGTATATTTAATTATGGATACATTTTACTTTTTAATAACAGATTATCTTCTCTTCAGATTCAGTTAAACTCTGACTTAGTTTTTCAGATGCGAGTTATTAGTCTATAGATTTTTGTAAGTGCTTTGAAAATGTGTAAATAGTATAGCAAAAAAAAAAATTTAATTTCGTTTGTGGTTTTTGGAATTGGAAAATATTTGTTTTAACAATGTTTTAGTAAAAGTTGGAGATATTTTTTACGGTAAAATATGTGTTTGAATTGATAGTAAAATTTATGTATTTTAGGGTGGCAATATTGTTTATTATAAATTGATATTTCATATGTTAATTTAATTTCGTGTTTATTAACATTAGTAAACGTTAACTATATTCTCTCACAATAAAAAAATGTGTCTAAATTCATAGCATAGTTTATATATTTGTTTTTTTTCCGGGGTTACATTGATCTAGTTTGATATGTTTTAAATGAATTCTTAATTTTTTATTGACTTCTTTACCCATACATAAATTTGCATTTTTTCGTATGTATATCAGTAGGCTGATTTAATAAATTTGATTTAATTTATTTAATAATAAAATTTTGAAGAGATATCTGACTGGATTTTCAGGGCAGTTAGTGACAAATACGTCTGCCAAATTGTTTTCAGTTATTATTAAACAATCGCGTATTTCAAGCTCAGAGAGACTACCGTATCCCAACTGGAATGTGTACTTTTTGTAAACACTTCTGTTCCATAATTTAAATTAAATTAATTTTAATATCAGTTGTGCTGTACATAGGAAACTTTTCAAGTTAAAACTGTTATTAAAAGAAACTAAGCATTTAATTGTGTAATAAGATCTAAACCTGCGAGACTCTCAAATTTATTTAAGAAACCAAAAAGATAAAATATGTGTTCCATGTGTACTGAAAATAGGAAAAATTGGTATGATATATGCCGTTTATACTTAAAATATTTCTTTCTAAATTAAGTTTGAAAAATAGGTTATACAGTCCTACCACTGTTGAGTAAGAACTTTGCGTTTATTTCTAATATAAAGATAAATGATAAATGTAGGTTGTAATTATTAAGATATACTAAGCATTACTTTTTTACTCAAATTTAGGGTAAAGTTTTGCGTTTCTTGTTCAGTATTAAGATTTGTATTAAAATTTGTATTTGGTTTGTCATAATAAGAATTGTTGGAGTATGATTACTTTGATTATAATCATAATATCACTGAAACTATCTTGCTAGAAAAAGAAAGGTTCCAAATCGTTGTATTATTTTTATTCTTAATAAAAGTTACTTTCAAAAAAAATTAATATCAATTAATTAGAAGGTTTTTGCTGCTGACACGTTGGTTTGTATGGCATTATGATTATTATTCATAAAATTGTTTTGTTTGGACATTATTGTTTAATGAAAAGTTTAGAGCATTATTATTTTGTGAAAAATTAAATGTTGAGACCTTATTTTGGGAATAATGTGTTGGTCTGTAACGTTTGGTATATTATGGTTTTGTCTATAAGTTATACTGTTAGTTTTATTATTTGATTTTTAAATCCTTATTTGCAATTATTGGGTGCTTTAAATTAAAACTTTATAAGCTTTTAAAATAAAGCAGAGTTCTTCTCCTTTAACGTATTACATTGCTATTTCTAAAATATCTGAATCTTGCAGATAATAAGCTTCTAGCGTCTTTTATTTAAAAATGAAAGAAGTTCTATTTAAATCTAAAACTTCATTAGAATTTAAGAGGTACTGTACATATAAGGTAATTCATTGATCTTGAATCGGAAAAACTGCCAAATAATATATTTTTAATTATATCCCATGAATTTAATTCTGATTGTGATTATGGGAGTTCTGTTGCCCGGCCAATTAATTTGGTAGATTTTGTAAAAATGTAATGCAAGACTTATTTTTGTCAAATTTTCACTTTATTTACTTTGACGCGTTTCGCTATACTATAGCTTCGTCTGATACAAAATGATGATCATCATTTTGTATCAGACGAGCTATAGCATAGCGAAACGCGTTATACAGTTTCAGTGAAACTAAATAGAATGAAAATTTGACAAAAATAAGTCTTTCATTACATTCGTTATGAATTTCCATTAAGTAACAGCCACAACGACTCAAGGTTTGTAAAAATGTTTATTGTTGTATTTGAGTTCGTTCTATCCTGAAATGCTTTAACAAAGTTTTCAACAGAGTTTATGAATCTATATAATTATTTTGGATTACTACCGAATTGTAACTTAGATATAGGCATAATGGAAAATACTCAGTTAAAAATTTTGCAACTCCAATATAAAAATTTTGAAGATATTATCGATTTTGTTTGTCTTAATGGGCAACCACATATGTATAGAGAAAAAGTTCTGGCAACATGATATTTAGGAAACCTTAAAAAACATTTTTTTTATTGTGGATTAAATTCTTGGAAACATGTAGAGTTGTTAATTATAAATGAACGACCCCCGCATTTCGCTTATTGGAAGGACTGGACAAAAATATTATGCAGATGTGGCAGTGTTTTTTAAATTTTTTCTTACTGGCTTGATACGAATATTTTATTAAAAATCGTTATAACAATAACCGAGCATAATGGAAATATACAGGGCTTCATCGAAGTCACAAAAGACTTCCTAGCTTAAAAACATATCCAATAATCGATTACCACAAAACTGTATAATGAGTTGAAAACTACGAGAATGAAGAATTAGATATTGTTTTGCATTTTTAAAGCACCAATACCTTACTATTATGAACACTGAATGAAAAACAATATTAACTATTTTTTGATGCGGTAAATCAAGAAGGTTCTATAGTAGATAGTGCTGAAGATCTTGCGAAAACATATTTAAAATATGTGTTTCTTTTAAGAGTCGAGGCTGTGTTCTCCATGTATTAACTTCCTGACGTTTCGTTGAAGGTCGAAGATTTCTTCTTTGCTATTCACTCTTAACTGTGTTCGACGAACACAAACAACGACAAACAAAAACGTTAAGAAATAAGGAAATGTTGCTGGCGCCTGATTGGCCGAGTGTCCAAATGGTCACGCCTACTCCGGAACACACAAAACCATATAGCGCTACGTCGTCGAGCACAGTTGACAGTGAACAACTAAGAAGAAACCACTGCCACATCGCCTTTGAAAATGTTGACGGCAGTGTCAACGAAACGTCAGGAAATTAATACCTACAAAATGATTTACAGAAACATAGTTATTACCCACATAGAGTTTTACTAGTACAACATTTGACTTAAGAAAACAGAAATTTACATATATGATATTATTATGAGATAACGTTATATGTAAAACAACGGTCTAATGAAATTTTTTTGGGGATTGAGTCAGTTTTCTCCACAACCAGAATTTTTAATAGAAGATATGTTCACTTTTTATGTTTCTGTTCAGGTGTGATGGGATATATTGAACTAATAGAATAAACTAAAGAATTATGTCATATAGACTACTCAAATGGCGACTGCTCAACAAGAATATTCGTTTAAGACGTGAAAACTTCGAAGACGCCTATTATATTAACACATCTTCTAGCAAATTCTTCTTACTATATATTACATCGTGTCCGTGCCATCTCTGTTGTTGCTGTTCAACCAACCAACTATTTTGATTGTCTAACATTTACATTGAGTAACCTATTCTAATAGGAATTAATAACATGCTTATAAATAATATGAGAGATTAATAAAAATTTCGATACCACACCAGGTCGCAATTTTAAATAATAGACAACAAATAGATTTGCAGGAACAGAACAGAATGAGGGATATGTGGAACATTTACCGTTATTAACAATTATTTTCACCATATTTAGAATCAAATAAGCAAAGTTGCCCTTTTATATTGTTTGTTTTCAGTTTCTGCTAGTTTTTACTTCTTTGCATTACCATTTTTTTTATTTTATCGTTAGGTGTGATTATGTATTCTTGAAAATGTATTTAAGCTTGAGACAAGCGGGTTCGGCCTTCCCTGTTATACCGAATAACACCGTAAAAGTATATTGGCGTTTCTAAAATTCGGCTTTCTATAAAACCAAAAAAAAATAATATAAGGGATCTCTCATTTAAAAGAATTTTTTGATAAACGCTACCTCTGTATTTAATATTTTTGTCTAAGTCTTTAAATAATTGAGTTAATATATTTTAATCAATAATCCTGCGCAAATTATAAATGCTACAACTGCATTTGAGATTGTGCATTAAAGTTTTAATGTGCATAAACGAAATAAACTATGTTTTAGGATATACGAATTAAGACTGTGATAGAATGTATTATGACTAGAGATATGTGTGTCTCAACAGCACACTCTAGAATATAAAAGAAAGTGGGTAAAATTTTAATTAGAAACTTTGAAATAAACATAGAGGTAATATTAATTTGGACAAATTTAAAAATATAAAATCTTGTTGGTTTTCTCCAAATCAGTGACAATATGGTCCCTTTCAACCTCACTCTCAAGTGAATAGTTTTTATGGCTCATTTCCCACAAATTCTGTACTAATATATGCTTCTATATAAGTACCACCCATTTTGTTGTGATAGATTGGTCCTTTTGCTATATCAAACTAGTAGTTAACACGAGTCGTAAAATAACATTAAAAATTTGATCTTTGTAGGCTCTTTAAACTCGTACCGTGTGAGATATCTTCATGTAAATGTAATTTGATTTGTTTGCTGGGTCCTTTGCAGGAAGATGTTCACATAGGACACAGTAAGTTTGTCGCATTTGTCACAACTGTAAAAAGCGTTAATAACAATTTCTCTGAATTCAATGTAAAACCTTAGGAATTGGAATAGTATATCAAATAAAAAATATTCTTGCAACGGTAAGGTTTCAACGGTAAAACATATATATCTATATACTTTGCGATAAAGTATTTCTACCGTATAATATCAAATATCAACAGTTTCCAGTTCTCGGTTCTATAACAATACGATCTCTCGCTACCGTTATACTTTCCGTGTTTATTCTTGTAAAAGTTTATGTCAATATTAAGACACATTTTAAATTTTAATTGTAAAACAAATATAATAGATTTTTTCTTTGTATATGTAGTCTTTAAATGAAATAATTAATTATATCTCCACAAGTTGGCTTCAAAAAATTTAAACAAGAATGTTGTTATACAGTTGGAATGTATTTAAGGTATTTTATATTTAGGGGACGAAATACATTTTTAGTAAATTAAGAGAATACCCTTCATACTAATTCTCCCCTCACCATTCATTCTTCATTATCATCCCAGATCCATTTCGTATTAAGACTTAAAAGGAGTCGGCATATATTACTTTTTTTAAAGTAAGTCACATCAAAAATATAATTTTATGACAATCTTTTAGTGTCTTGTACGGAACATTTATGGGACCACTTCTGTGTGTGTGTGTGCTTGTCTGTCTGTCACATTCGATTGTCTCCGAAACTATTTGACATAGAAAGTTAAATTTTGACACTAATATAGGAATCGATGGACCAATCAGAACCGTGTAGTTTTGAAAGTTAATTTTTAACTTAAGAGGTTAGCATGTGGGTAGAAGTGAAAAAAAAAAATATTTTCTAAGGTTATCGAGTGGGCTGTCAAATGAAAGCTTGTGAAAATAGAGCACGAGTTGAAAAATATATGATGTAATTCTCGTGTAAACTTTTCTTCGTATTACTTTTAAAAAAATGGCCAAAAGTCGCTGTTCCCCCCGCCTGTCTCGAAAACTACTGATCAAAAAATTTTGAAAAATTCTGGAATATTTTCCATAGAATAGATTGAGCGAAAATAATTACGAGTGCACTACGTTCCATAATTTATCTGGTATAAAAAAAAACTGTTTGACAATATAGTGGAGATTTTTTCGTGGAAAGTTGTGAATTTAACCGGGACTAAGAGTTACATATTCTGTGCAATCAATAATATACTCATATACTTTTCAGTACAATACTGTCTTAAGCATTTGGCCAATCACAGATAAAATTAATTTCCGTGATGGCTGGTAGTAAATATTTGTTTTAAACTTTTACGACAAAGATGTCTCGCTTTTTATATGTTCTTGGTAATTCTTATATTGAAAATGAATGTGTAACTAAATTTCATAGAATAGTTCAGCAATCACGGTATTGTGCAAATCCGACTTGCACTTGCCGATTTTTTTTAATCCTTAGAGGTCGAAGTTTAGAAAAAAAATCTAAACGAATGTAACAATAAGAATAAAAACAAAAAAGTAACTCCACTAATATTTCACAAATATTTGTACTTCAGTACTTTGGGGTATTTTTTACGTTTTTCGGACAATTAAATTGGGACTAATATTACCGTTGTATTATATAAAGCAATTACTGATCATTTTGTTTTATTTATAATAAATGTTAATCTAGATAACAGTTAAATATAAATTATTGCATCTCATCTTTGTGTGAAAGTCAAAACAGAACTTGCAGTCGGTGTTATACGGCGCACACAAACTGTCAGTTCAAAGAAGTTAGGCCATCTTGAGTTTTTTAAATTAAAAGTCCTGTATATTATTTTATTTTTGAATCCTACTAAAAATTCTAGATCATATTTGTCTAACATACCATATGTCTAAACTGAACTGTTTTGGAATTATTGTCATTTGGAATTTGAAATAAAAAAAAAGACAAAAAACTATAAATAAATACTGTCCTAACAGCCTGAACAGAGTTTTGCAGAGAATCCGGGGCGATTTGTGCTGCTTCATATTGAATTCTTTGTTGTAAATCTTTTACAGTTTCAGGTCGACTTCGGTAAACTTTGGTTTTCAAATGACCTCATAAAAAAAATCGAGTGGCGTAAGGTTGGAACTCCTTGCAGGCCATTCTATAGCACCTCTTCTGCCTATCCATCGATTAGAAAAAATCGCATCCAAATATCTACGAACATTGATTTCATAGTGAGGAGGTGCTCCGTCCTGCTGATACCACATTTTCTTGTTAGAGGTATCCAAATTATTTTCATCGGGAAAACTGTAAATACCGCTGTCCTGTAAGACTTCCATCGATAAGAAAGGGACCAGTGATATGACTTCCACAAATCCCTGTTCACAAGTTTATCTTTTGTGGTCTTTGAGAATGACTGTCGATTATCCAGTGGGGATTCTCAGTAGACTAGTACCGGCAGTTATGCCTGTTAACTCTTCTGTTAGGACAAAATGTGGCCTCGTTAGAAAAAAACAATATTATGAATTAGATTAAGATCATTACTGATTCGTTCCATCATGACCTCGCAAAATTCAACTTGTCTATCGTTACGTTAAGACGTTACCTGACAGTAAATGTTTGACATAAGCCAGCTTACACTGATTAATAAATGCTGTGGAATCATTATTTTATATATATGGGGCACCCTGTATATATATATATATATATATATATATATATATATATATATATATATATATATATATATATATATATATATACATATATATATATATATATATATATATATATATATATATATATATATATATATATATATATATACACACATACATCATTCATCGACTTTTCCTGAAGTGAGATCTTGCTTCGTTCTACAATTATCGTGCCAAAACAGCAACATATTGATGGAAATAGAATACTATTTTTCTAAAATATTCTCAAAACGTGAAGAAATGCACTTTATTTGGCAAGATAAATAACAAAAAAAAATGCAACGTTAACAAAATTTTGGTTTCTACTTCCATTACTAAGCTAAAATCATCCTAGGAAATTCTTGCATTACTTTACTTTTCAGGGAGCTCAGATCACGTCGATTAATCGGTCTATTGACACGATAATTCTCGAATTAAATAGTATATCAATTTCCAATTTGGTATTCATATATTTAAGGTAGGAAAGAAACCCATTGTTTTTTTAGTAACACCACTTCAGGATCAGGGAATGAATGGGGTGGGGGTAGATAAATATTTTTATTAGTATTATAGGAAGTCTTCCTGATTTTTCTTAAGGGTAGGGCCACATTTTAGGCATAATTATTTATACTTAAACATAAAAGTTTAAAATATTTAGTTAGCGTATTTCGTGTCGTACACCCTTTCCGAGTTCTCGAAGTTGAAGAACCTGTAACTTATATTAATTTTTCCTTATTTCAAGTTTTAACAGAAGCTTTTCCTCTGTTTAACGTTATTTCGTTCCATATGGAACACTTATGGAATCACTTTGGAGTCCGTCTGTCTGTCTGCTACACCCGATTTCCTCCGAAACAATGTGACATATAAAGTTGAAATTTGACACAAATATAAAAATTGATGGCTCAGTTAGAGCCGTGTAGTTTGGAAAGTTAAATTTTGACCTAAGGAGTTTGGGGGGGGCGAGTTTGGAAGCGAAAAGAAATTTTTTACAAGGTCATCGGGTGGGGTGTCAAGTGAAAAATTGTGAAAACACAAGTTCAAAAAATATATATGATGTGATAATTGCTCACTTTTTACAAAGAATGGCCAAAAATCGCTCTCCTATCCTATTTTAAAAAGCACTGATAAAAAATTTTGAAAAAAATTCAGGAATATTTTTTTTAAAGTGTGGATTACATCATCAAGATTTATCTGGTATAAAAAAAAATGGAGTATCTTAACAACATCGTTGCAGTTTTTTAATATACTTTTCAGTTTAATTTTATTTCATTTGTTTATAATTAAGCAAATACTTAGGTAGAAAGTATTTGTTTTACACTTTTGTTACTAGATTCTGGAGTGAGCTAGATTGGCTATTAAATAGCTAAGATGCCACAACTATTATACATTATTGATTAAGACAAAACGTGAAAATACACATTGGATCTTAAGATATATACATCTAATTAACTTAGCCTAAGTCAGGATATTATTTTGCTTTAAAAGCAATTATCGTACGGAACACTAATTGCGCAAGTTCGACTGGCACTTGGCCGGTTTTTTTTTGTTTAATAACATATCACCATAAAACCTATAACCTAAAATATTGACTTGTAATGCCTGGAAGAAGTTTTCTTCAGTCTGGAGGTATAATTCAGTATTTATTTTAAAATTGCAGATTTGTAAAGGAAGTACTGGCAAGTTACTTTGCCGAGTTTTAGCTTTCATTATTTCTGTAAAAATATTTTTTCATAAAACTTTATTTCATTTTTTTTTCTTCTACTAAGTAATACTTTATTTTGCTCATTTGAAAACCTTTTGCAATTTTTAGTTTTTCCAATAATCATTTCTTTTTTCTCTAAGACACCCTATGTAATCTATTTTAGCTTGCTATTCACAAATCAGTTTTCAATGATATATTTAGTATCTAACAATGTCTTAAAGAATTAACTAACAAAATTTTTTCTGTATGAAGCGTAAATAATATCCTACCTAAGTGCATTGGAATAAAAAATTCATACATAATAAGGTCATATTCCCAAAATTCCTTTGCTTTTGTATAATTTATTAATCTCGAACAGAATTAAATGACCCTAGTCAAAATTTTCCAAGCAAAAAAATTTCTTTTTTAGATAAAAGACCCGTAATGAGTAAGAAGTACTTTGACGCATAGTGAATTTTCTTTAAAAATATTACCCTGTCATTTACATTTATTTGGCAAAAGCAGTTAAAGCATTATATTTTGAGATTTCCTTACAATTTTATATAAGAAGGGCAGCTGTTTCATCGTTTAAGAAACTGTTAAAAGAAAAATTATTTTTTTGTTACAATTTTTTTTAATTATTTTAATATTTTGGAGACATTATTCTTTATTATGTGCCACTCTCTTTTCATAAAAATTGCTTAATTCTTACAGCGGTTTCATGTTGGTTAAAAATAAAATTTTGCCTGCGAATAAATTGAATCTGGAAATGAACAAAACTTGTACAGTAATTTGTTTGAATGATTAGTACCTTAAAATCAAATATTAATTAAACAAAAACTAATAATTGTTATTTCTTGTATATATCAGTTTGTTTGAAATAAGAGAAAGTGAAAAGCAATATATTTTTAGATTTCTCTGCTCCAAGTACCCCTAAAAGTCTTATAATAATATAAATCCCAAGCAATTCCTCTTTGCCAACCCTTTCATCCTGTATATATTTGTCTATGAGACCTCATCCCTTAAAATCATGTCTCTCAATAGGCTAGCGGTATTTAAAATGAGAATCCTAAGAACGCTGGTGGAAATAACATTAGTGACCCTCATAAACAACGAACAGATTCTATAAGGAGCAAGTACCTGTCTGTCGGTATTACCGATATTATAAAACATCGGAAAGTATGATACCTGAACCACATATTGCGAGGTCCTAGATATAATCTTCTGTAGACGCATATATTATGCATTGAAAAAACGGAAAGTGAAAAGTAACTAGCTCGACAAGAGTAATAATATCTTTGCAATATCGGGGACTAGTTAATGTGTCCACGGTATTTAAAACTAAGAAAGAAACTACACGTATCATCCATTGAACACGTAAACGCCTGCACGCTAAATAAACGTAAGGCAATGCGGGAAGAAGTAGACTATAAATACTTGTTCGTTAACCAATCACGCAAAAATATAAGTTCCTTTCCCACTTCAAGTATTATAAGTGTACCAAGTTTTAAATATCGAGATCTACTACATATATATATATATATATATATATATATATATATATATATATATATATATGCATAAATTCCGGGTTTCAATCCGTTCATCTAATAATGAATTTGCACGACGTTTCGCCAATTGGCATTTTCAAGTGCTCTTGCTGCACGAAACTGACTATGACTTCGAGCGGCAACAGCAACAAGATCACAGTAGCAGCAGCAGCAAGAGCACTTGGATATGCCAAATGAGATTTTGGCGAAACGTCATGCAAATTCATTGTTAGACGGATTGAAACCTGGAATTTTAATGTATTACGTTCCAGCATTCATGAAAACCCCTATTGTAACATATATGTATATATATATATAATATATATATATATATATATATATATATATATATATATATATATATATATAATATATATATATATATATATATATATATATATATATATATATATAATATATATATATATAAGTGCATACTAAAACTAATAATAAATCAAAAAATTATCCTACTTGGTGTAACATAGAAATAATAAATAAACTCAAGTATAAAGCAAAATTGAGAAAAAAATATAAAAGGACCAATGATTTACTGGTATTGTTAGAATTTAAAAAAAAAAATACGAGCCCAACTGAAAAAGGATATAAGAAGCGCTCAATGTGCATACTTGATAACAGTACAGAACAATATTGGAATAAGCCCTCGTTTATTTTGGTCCTTTATAAATAACAAAAATGGGTCGTTGCACATATCAAATAAAATATTTTTCAATATAGAGGAGTTTAATGGAGGGGATGAAATATCTAATGGTTTAGGTAGCAGTAATGATAGTGTTGAAAGTGTCAATCATCACGTGACAAAATTGATATAGTTAATGTTGTGGAGACATTGAGGGAGTTGAAGGACGATAGAGCAACAGGCCCAGACGACATTCCCCCATACATACTTAAGGGCTTTGAGGATATATTATGTTATCCGCTACTGTTTTTGTTTAATTTGTGTCTTAAAACAAAAATGTTTCCCCACCTATGGAAAAGAACAAGAATATGTCCAGTTTTTAAAAAGGGTAACAAAAACGATATAAAGAGCTATCGACGAATTGCAATACTCTCAACGGCAGCTAAAGTTTTTAAATAGATTATTTATAACAATATATCAACGTCAATTCGTCATAGTATAAGTATTTATCACCACGGCTTTATGGAGGGTAGATCTGTTATTAGTAATTTATTAGCGGTAACGCAGGCAACGTCAGATGTCCTAAATCGGCGCGGCCAAATGGATATTGTATATACAGACTTTGAAAAAGGCATTCGATAAGGTCTCATTTGCGATACTGTTGAATCAGCTGGAGAAGGATTTTGGATTCCATATGAATTTAATTGAGTTTTTAAAATCTTACCTATATAATCGTGAACATGTAGTAAAGATAACGGGGTATGAGTCCAAAAACTTTTACACCTACATCCGGGATTCCGCAGGGGTCCAACCTAGGGCCTCTGCTCTTTTTACTCTATATCAACGGCATCACTGGTGTAGTTAAAAATGCATCCTGCCTGTTATTTGCTGACGACTTAAAACTTTATTATGAAATCAGATAGCCTGCTGACTGCCGGATTTTGCAGAATGATATAGACAACGTTACAAAATGGGTAATTAACAATAAGATTTACTTTAGTGTAAGTAAGTGTACTGTTGTTTTTTATACTAGAAAACTGAAGCCGATAAAGTTTACATATAGTATTGAGAATGTCCCACTCTTGTATGAGGATAAGATAAAGGACTTAGGGGTGATTTTTGATTCCAAATTGACGTTTAACTATCATATAAGTTATACAGCAAGCAAAGCGAACAAAATGTATGGCTTAATTGTCAGAAGCACAAAAGATTTTAGAAGTACAAATTGCATAAAACAGCTGAATATATCCTATGTTGTGTACCTGTATCAGAGTCTTATTGAAATCCGTAAAAATCATAATAATTTGAAAAGCTTATCTGATCATCTAAATATAACACCAGATATTCAGATTTCCTACTTCCCGACAGGTATCGACTACAAATATATGTCATAACTCTTTAAATTTAATTCTATTCAACAAACTTAAGAGCAACGTTAAATGTCTTAAGTATTCGGTACTAAAGGTAATAATTAAAAAGTTTTTACGACAGAAATGTTGTAATTAAATATAATTCGTGAACCAATTTAAGATTAATTTTGTTTGTTAATTTCGTCAGAAAGATCTTAAATATGTTTATTTTATATTTTATATATTTATTTCGATGTTCGTTAGCACCATGTGTTTTTTTTTAATTTGGTATATTTTAATTCAGTGTTATCTCAACTAAATTATCAAATTGTAATGTTGCCTTGTAACTGGCATATTAATGTAAGGTACTCAAATAATTATCTATCTACAGAGTAAAGAAAATGGGTTTTCCTTAGTTCATGTAGTCTTAATGTGTTCTTGTAATATCCACAAAACAAAAAGTTCTAAGAAGATTTCTATCTTAAAAACACTTTTTTGGTCTCTAGTAGCACACTGTAGGAGGAATTCGGGATAAATCTAATTATAAATATCTTCTCAATTTCACCACGTTCTGAAATCAAATCGTCTTTTTTAGCTTCAGTATTAGTAGCAATGATGTTATAGAAAGTTCATCTAATTCTTTTTACGACATTAAAATACTTTTTCGCCGATTTCCTGAAAAATATGTGACTTTTTACTCGTATATATTTCTTTATTTACTATGGACCTGTTCTTAAAAACAGATAGCTATTGTACGGGAAAAAATATCATACACCTTTTTGTTGTTTTAAGGAAAACTGGAAGTGTATTGTAGTGTCTTATTTACACTGAGTTTAATATTTAGATATTTGAACATAAAAAAGGCAGAATTTGATGTCGAAAAGTAATGAGAATGAATGAATTCATAACTACAATTGTTTTTTATTCCCACTAAATTTCCTTAGTCAAGAAAAAAGTTATAATGCGAATTTTTTGCATACAATATGTTTTGATTCACCGCTAAGGGGCAATCCTCTTCACGTCAGTAGTAATTTTTATAAAAACCATTTTATAACATATGGTTACAATGTTAAAAAAATGTATCAGTCAATTTGTGCTACAATTCATTAATAAAATATGTGTTTTGATTTTTCATTGTTAATAATCACTAGGTAGGTAGTAATTAGCAAATAGTTAAATTATTTTCTTTAGAAGAAAGAGTAAATGATTTCTTGCCAAATTATATAGTCTTATAATTAGCAAGCAATTGTTTATAAAATTTGAATTTAGCTAAAACAAATCACCCTCGGAGATTTCCTCGCGTTTTAGAATTCTTAAATTACAAAAAACACAGGGTCAACGCCCATCGATCGTTCTATCTGTCTATTGGTATAATAACTTGATACTTCTCTAGCATATATGTAGTAGAAGGCAAAGAATTAGTTTTTAAGCGACACCCCTTCAGTGGAAGGAGATGTAAGGGAAATAAACTGACAAATTGTATGCATTTTTAACCTTACTATGCAGTTTTACAGTTGTAGTGTAGTTTATTGTGAAACAATGTTAAAAATAATCTTTTTACGCTTGTACGTTAGTAGTCCAGTATCACAATGTAGTGATTTTCTCACATATTACCACTATATCTTTTCTACGATTACATTAAAATACATCTTTAAAAGGTAATTTTACAGTTTAAAGATCTTATTTTAGGAAAGATGGAAAATGTATGTTTGATTGCCAACTATATATAATGTATATAATATATATAACTAGGTAACATTCTATACCTAACCCATTTAGTGAACGATTTATACCGCTATGTAAAACAAATAATTTTTAAAAGTAGTTACCAGAGTTTTATAATATTTTTCATTGCAGTTGAAGGGAAAAAAATCTTTTTAGCATATCAAGACCATCTCTCTCTGTATATATATATATATATATATATATATATATATATATATATATATATATATATATATATATATATATATATATATATATATATATATATATACAGAGTGCTCTATATGAACGGAATAACGATTCCACAGCATTAATCAGTGTGTAAGAAATGTTTAAACAGAAGTTTAGGGTGTTATACGGCGCATGTGCTGACGTTGACAATAAAATGTTTTGAACTGATAGTTCGAAGAAATTACGCCATCTTAAATTTTTGTAAATGGAAAGCCCTGTATATTATTTTATTTTTGAGTCCTACTAAAATTTTTTTTTTCATCGTTCACCTCCTCGCCTGAGTAGGGATTTTACCCTTTTTCATATCCTAAGGAGATCGTCGAGAATGTCGTAATACCCATCAACGGTATCCAAGGGCCGAAACATACATTTTTGTGTTTCACAGCACCTTTTAGGCAACGTGGTAGTGCTGCCTCTGACGTTATTGCATTTCTGCGAACAAGTACTACCTATGTACGTGGCCAAGCCATATATACTTAAATAATTTAATAAATAAGTATACCGATCTGCGGGGTTGAACCCTCGACCTTCTGCACCGTAAGCAAGGTACTACGCTATATCTCTAAATTGAACTGCTTTGGAAATATTGATATTTGAAATTAGATCAAATTTAAAAAAATTAAGCTGGCTTGTGTCAAACATTTACTGTCAGGTAACGACTTAACGCGTCAAAAAATGATTTATTGACGAAAACGTTTATTGCTGCATTTGATCAATCTGCAATTTGAGCGTAATATCATAATGGTACATTTAACAGAAACTGAAAGGATCCTTTGTTACAGAGACTGTAGGAAAACACAACAGCAGGTGTGTGATCTTTTTAACGCAAAATATCCGAATCGAGAACCTATTACCCAATCCGTAGTAGTTAGCAAAACATTAAAACGATTTCGACAATTAGGTCATGTTAAGGATCGTTATAAATCTGGTCCTCCAAGAGTTAAAACAAGCGATGATAAAAAGTTAAATGATTATAGAAAATTCCCATACAGTCACTCGTCAGCTTTGCCTAGACCACAACATAAGTAAAGGTACCTTAATTTGTATACTGCATGAAGAAAAATTGCATCCATACAAAACCACTCTATTGCAGGAATTATCTGAAGATGACTACGATAAACGCGTTGAATTTTACGAGGTCATGATGGAACGAATCAATAATGATTCTAACCTAATTCATAATATTGTTTTTTTTCTGACAAGGCCGCATTTTGTCTTCACGGAAGAATTAATAGGCATAACTGCCGGTACTGGTCGACTGAGAATCCCCACTGGATAATCGACAGTCATTCTCAAAGACCACAAAAGATAAACTTGTGAACAGGGATTTGTGGAAGTCATATCACTGGTCCCTTTCTTATCGATGGAAATCTTACAGGACAGTGGTATTTACGGTTACTCCAAGAGCAAGTTATTCCAACTTGTACAAGTCTTTTTCCCGATGAAAATAATTTGGATACCTCTAACAAGAATCTGTGGTATCAACAGGACGGAGCACCTCCTCACTATGAAATCAATGTTTGTAGATATTTGGATGCGATTTTTATTAATCGATGGATAGGCAGAAAAAGTACTGCAAGGAGTTCCGACCTTACGCCACTCGATTTTTTTTTATAGGGCCATTTGCAAACCAAAGTTTACCGAAGTGGACCTGAAACTGTATGAAATTTACAACAAAGAATTCCATATGAAGTAGCACAGATCACCCCGGATTCTCTGCAAAACTCTGTATATATATATATATATATATATATATATATATATATATATATATATATATATATATATATATATACATATATATATATATATATATATATATATATATATATATATATGTATATATATATATATATATATATATATATATATATATATATATATATAAATACATATATATATATATATATATATATATATATATATATATATATATATATATATATATATATATGTATATATATAAATATGTAAATATATATATATATATATATATATATATATATATATATATATATATATATATATATATATGTATATATATATATATATATATATATATATATGTATATATATATATATATATATATATATATATATATATATATATATATATGTATATATATATATATATATATATATATATATATAATGTGTATGTGTATATATATAGGGTGTTATGAAATTCACGGCATATAGGGAAAAAAGTGACTCGTGGGGTCATGTAGAAGCACATTCAATACTTTTTTTTTTCAAATTCTAAAAAAAAAATAAAAAAAATCTTTATATTTGTATGTAACGTAATTTTATAATTAGATATAAATTACATTTCTTCTGACAGTACTGTACGCTTATCTAGCGTGTAAGCGTTCATACTTTCAATGGACGATGCGGAGTGTTTCCTACCATGTTACATTAATCTCTGCTGTTGTTAAGCCATACTTGTTGTTTTTGACCTCGTCCCCATTTTCCTTTTTATATTTCCGATGAGTATGGTCTGCAGAAGATTGTACCTTTGACCTCGCAATATGTGACGCTGGTATGATACTTTCCAATATTTTATAATGTTATATTCTCGTGTTCCTCGATATTTGCTCTTTGCAGAGCATTTTAATTGTCACTATTCTATGGAGAGACTGTGCTTTAATTGACCAGATATCTATTGGATAGAGACATTTTAGCTGTAAGTAACGACTCCTAAACTTGATTGGCCGAAGTAAAGGGTGAACTTGAACTGAATTCAGCAAAAGTAATTCGAACAATTGCCACGCGTGTTTTACCACCCCTTGTTGGTCTCATATTTTCGTTCAGCATTGTGAAAATTTAAATTACCATACTCAAGTAGCGGTTTCCGCAGGTCATCAATCTATAAAAGCCAAATAATTTCTTAACAGCAAAACAAGTTCAGTAAAAGTAAAACCATTGCTAGCTTTATAATAGACCATATACCTAATAGAAATTGTCAAATCCTACCTCGGAGATAAAAATAAAAGTCTATTTGACATCGCCTTATTTTCAATATGGAAAAGGAAAAGTAACAAAAATATATTTTATCTAACTTATGATTCAAAAATAGTATAGATATTAAATAAAATGTCAGTGAAATCCCTTTTGTTCTCTCTAGAGTTCTCGAATTTTCCAATTTTCCAGTTCCGATCATTTTTATTATTTCCTCTTCCTCGAACTCCCAGAAGCTTTTGGTCTTTCAGTAATCATTATTTTTAACAGTGACGCACTCAAAATAGTAGGTTTATTCGACGTAAATTTTCTAGAAATTTGGATTATTCCGATACTACTATACGACAGTTAACATTTAATAATATGAAACCGCTGTGGAAGAAATAATTTGCGAGCTACTCGTAAAAAAATACGCTTTATGTGTCCTAGTTGATTTTAGAATGTATATTGGTTTTCAACTAGGATTAATTGACTAGCCGACTGTGAGACCCCGGATTGGGTGTGTTATCCTCCAAGCTTGATGTTTTATTTCCAGAAAGCGCCACAGATCATTCGTGAGTCGCTGTTGTGCCCTAGGTCGGTAACCAGAAATCTTGATACAGATCTTAACAGTATTAATGAGAAGAATAAAACGCCAAGTCTCTCTAAATTAAATTCATACATTTTTCTCTTTTAAGAAACTAAATTCAAATTTTTGTACTTTTTTAAGGATTTTCATAATTGGCAATGTTTCAACTTTACATACTTACATTTAGAATAATGGAATGTAATAAGAAAGTAATTAAATACCGTTAAGTAAATTAATTAGTATTTTAGTGTTGAGGCAAACTGCCAATTCTAGAATTTTATATGGGGTGAATGCTATATTGTTTTATTAAGTATTTGTAAGAGGTTTAATGTAAATACCAGATTGATTTTTATGTTCTGCATGTCGTTTAAATGATTAAGAATTCTGCTATGTTTAAAGAAAATAAACGGTTTTTTCTAATATTAGCTTTACTAAATTTGATAGGACTGGCATTATTATCCTCGTGTTGTCTAGGACTCAGAGAAGCTTAAATATATTTTGTAAAAATATGATCAAAAATACTAAAAAATGAAAGTTGACTTCCAACTTTTTCTTTTCAGATATCAAAAAATGACAAAAAAAGGTCTTCGGTTCTACTTTCACACTGGCTAATGTTATCCGTCAATAATAACAACTATGTAAAATTCTAGGAAGTATACTTTATCAAGTAGCCAATATATATATATATATATATATATATATATATATATATATATATATATATATATATATATATATATATATATATATTTCATTTCAAAGATTAGGTAAAAATAACCGTCCAAGTGCAAGTCGGATTTGCACAATTAGTATTCCGTACGTTGATTTTTATTCTCTATACTTCTAAGAATCATTTAATAAAAAAATTTTAAAGAAATTCTATTCCATTAGAAAGTTATAGCTCAATTCACTGTCTGCAATATTTCTCAGTCTCTCATATTTTTTTTACTTTTTTTTTTAAATCTTAATAATTATTTTTTCTACAAAATGTCGAAAGGTTTTTTTTAATTTTCCTAATTGACAATGTTTTTTATAAATAATTAAATATATATTTTTTGGTCGAAAATTACATACTAAAGTTTGAAACACCGTAAATTTTTTATTTTTGAAAAAAAAGACCATCGAAAATTTTTAACTACTACATTATTTTACAAGATTAATTTTTATTTTTGCAGATTGGATTATTTTTTGTGAAGTTATCCTGCACACAAGTAGGTGCCATAGTTTTCATCAGTGGTCCATTTAACCCAATAAAAAATAATTCTTATAATTTAAAGTACAATGAAAATATATAATCGCTATTCTTTTGTATTATTCACTTAATACACTTTAAAATATATTTTTTAAAAAATATATATTTTTTGCAGCGGCCAGGTGTCTATAACCCCTTAAAATAAAAATTTTTATTACGAAAGTATAAAATGATCAATCAATTAAAACACACCCCAAATGAATTTTCAACAAAGTTTTTTTTCCGGCCTTCACTGAAAACTGATGACCTTGAAATGTTTGTTTTTTATATAACAGATAAATTATTAAAGGTAATGATAATTTTCGTTCAATCTACACCCTGTGGAGAATATTCCAGAATTTTTTCAAAATTTTTTATCAGGCTTTTCCAGATAAGGAGGGACAGCAATTTTTCGCAATTTTTTTAAAAATAATACAAAGAAAAGTGTACACAAGTATTACATTATACATATTTTAGAACTCGTGCTTTTACAAGCTTTCATTTGACACCCCACTCGATCACCTGGTAATTTTTTTTTCATTTCCAATTTTACCCCTCAAAACTTACCCCTTAAATCAAAATTTAACTTTCAAAACTACACAGCTCTGATGTGGCCCTCAATTCCTATGTGTGTGTAACAGACCGACAGACACCGAAGTGATCTTGTAAGTGTTTCGTACTGAACACTAATAAAAAATTTGAGAAATATTTTATGCTTGCTATTGGTACCCTAAAAAGCTAAAATATACACAATTAATAGCTGAAAAACTTAAATGTCTTCCCATTGCAGAAAATGCAATTTGCAGATTATGTAAAACATACACACTAACGAAATCAAATCATACGACACAACAGCAAAATGTTTATAGAAATCAAGACAAGATTTTGGTTACAATAACGTGTACAGCTCCTAAACTCATAAAGAAATTAAAGAAACTTCTAGTGGTCACAATGTTCCCATGGTGTCCATACATTGAAAGGTTTCGAAAGAATTTCAGGAAGTATAGAGGAAACATCTCGTGTTTTCACAAGCTTTCATTTGACGCCAAACTCGATGACCTATTAAAAAAAATATTTTTCACTTCCGATTTCACCTCCCAAAACTAATCCCTTAAGTCAAAATTTAAGTTTTTAAAACTACACGGCTTTGATGAGGCCATCAATTCCTATAAAAATTTCAACTTTCTATGACATCGAAGTCATAAGTGTTCCGTACGGAACACTAAAAAAGAACTATTTTGTAAGCTGCTCTTAAATACTATGATACAAATAATGTTTTTTTTATTTTTTTTTTAAAATTGTTTATAATTTTTTTAGGAAACTAATTAAAACAATGAAAAAATATAATCCCATTCTTAAGAAAAAGGATACACAGAAAGTAATAAGTTTATATCGTTTTTTAGTAAGTTTAAAATGAACTGAAAATAATACTACACTAAATGTGTCTTTTTTAAACAAATTGTTTATCATTATAAACCTCAATGTGTAATTTGTCATAAGAATTTCGACAATTTTAAGCCAAAATTTTGTACTAGTTTTTTTAGTGTTGTAGATCTCAAAAATATTCTTGTGTTAGCTACATTTCGAGCAATTTTGAAGCTACTGTTTTTTTTCAGTGTGATACATAACTTAGTCCCGGCGAACTATTTTAGATTTTAAACAATATCTGCATTGCTATCAGGATTGTTTTTTTACAGCTTACTATTTTTTTACTAGTGTAATACATTGTAGTGATAATTTAAAGTGATGTTTGTATCTAAATTGCAGTTCTGAAAATGGTCATATTTTATCAGAGATACTTAAGGTGTAAATAAATATTTTTAGGAATAAACAGGAAAGTTTTTACACTCCTTCATAATAGAAGATAATATAATTTTTTTAGTTTCAAACTTAGCTCTCGTTTTTGTCTTAGTCAGTTCTTCAAAAAACAAATAACACTAACAAAATTTTTCCTTTTAATTAGCAAACGAGCAAAACAATAAAACTAAAAGCCACTTGTAAATAAATCTTTATTATAAACAAGATAACATAGAAAATTATTTGTCTCATCTTAACAGCTTCGAGGACTAAACTTGTTCTAACATAACGTATACTTAATATTCACTTAGACTGTGTACGTGAACTACGCATGCGACGACGGCGAGGAGACTTGGATGTCCTGTATACGGGACCAACAGTAGCCAAGTACAAACAACCATTGCTAGTTACAAAATTTAGACGATTTTAATGTTTACATCTTTATTTTAAAATCATCAAGGGAAACTTGACTAGCATTTATTGCACGATGACAATAAATATTAGAAAAATCTAAAAAAACCTTTTAATCCACGGTATAAAGTTATTAATATACAAAGTTTTAATTTACTAGATATTTCAATAAAACTAACGAGATTGCTCTCCACTTCAGGTCTAACCTTAAGTTCTAAAGTATTTTTACTATTCTACATTTTAATTATTAAAAATTTAATGGAAATCGTGGAATAACTTCTCGACTTATCGACATTATTTTTTCAAATTGAGCTTGATGGCTCCTCATCGTGACTTTAA
The DNA here is from genome assembly GCA_019049505.1 of Pachyrhynchus sulphureomaculatus. Classification (NCBI taxonomy): domain Eukaryota; kingdom Metazoa; phylum Arthropoda; class Insecta; order Coleoptera; family Curculionidae; genus Pachyrhynchus; species Pachyrhynchus sulphureomaculatus. The sequence continues at coordinate 143,962,830 of CM032447.1, forward strand.
AAACACGTACTATATATAAAGAAAGAGGCAAAAAACGAATAGAACCATGATACATCATTGTTTGATCTTTAGTATCTTGCCAGTAAAATTTGTGAACATACCTTAGGGAATAAAACTAAAAACAAAATCACTTTGATGTGTGATTTTTCTAATCTTGGTAGCAATTAAAAACCAACTTGTTAGTGATTATGAACACAAAAAAATTTCACCTTGTAGTCGTTCAAAAATAGCTTGTTCTTCACTAGTCGTATAACACTTCTAGACAAGACAGCTCTATATTATTTAGATTTTGTTACTCTAATCGTGTCGCTTGCGGCCACATACATACGTAACTCACAGCGTAAGATCGCAAATAACCAATAGTTTAGATTTTTTTAGTGTGCTAATTTCAACTGTCCAAATTTATTAAAGTTATTTGAAAAACTGTCAAAATAAGTTGAAAAAATGTCAGCTAAGCTTGCCAGCTGTTTTTCTATCGTAAAAATATTAAGTTTTATATTAAATTAAAATGCCTGGATATTTGACAATAATACATCTGCCAATAACACAGGCCGACAAAACTTGGTCAGACCTTTTACCCAGAAACCAGAGTATACTTTTCCGAAGGTTTTTGACGCGCTTAATACGAATCCCAGCTCAGAATTTCTCTGATGGCTCCGGTTTTCGAGATATTCTAACCTAAAAGTGCAAAAATCACGCGTTTTTCGACATATTTGAGGTTATGTCACATCGAAAGGTATTTTTTTTATCAAACCATTAATGGGGTCCGAAAAAACTAGTCTTCTTCTTCAAAATGCATTTAAATTTGTCCAGATATCTTTTTTAAACTTTGAAAAATCGTATGTTGAAATTAAGTATTTCGACTTATTTCTCTCTATTTTTGGAAAATGAAAGGCATCAAATAAATACAATTCCTCGACGCATTAACTCTTCTAACGATTGTTAATTTATGGTGAAAGGTGTTGCAAATTAGACTGATTTTGAGTTTAATAAACAAATAGAAAAGTTAATACGTCGAAGAATTGTATTTATTCGATGTCTTTCTTTTCCAAAAATCGAGAAATAACTACTTAAATTCAACATACGATTTCTCAAAGATAAAAAAGATATCCAAACAAATCTAAATGCGTTTTGAAGAGGAAGAGTAGTTCTTTCGGACCCCATTAATGGTTTCATAAAAAAATTACCTTTCGATGTAACATAACCTCAAATATCTCGACAAACCGTGATTTTCTAACTTTTATGTTAAAATATCTCGAAAACCGGAGCCATTAGAGAAATTCTGACCTCGGATTCGAATTTTCGGAAAAGTACATTCTGGTTTTTGGGTAAAAAATTTGTCGGCCTGTGTCATTTTTATCTTTAAATTTTTAATCTTTCCCAAACTCTTTTTTAGTGCATTCGTCCAAATTGATTTTTTAACACTGTTTTCAAATCTTCAAAAATCTAACAACTAGCGTTACTAACGCTATATTTTAGTGTTCTCCAGTCAGCCTTTTAATCAGGTTAGACATTTTTAATGGTTTTTATGTAACTCACCTCTATTAAATATAAAATGTACTTGATCGCTTTTTTTTGAGCTACTCTTGCCATCTATAGTTAGTAAGCGAAACCCTTAATATATTATATTAAGTTTTTAAATTTATTTCTTAATAAGTGTTGCAGTTTTGGTCTGTTAAAAAAGCCATCGTTTTACTGGTATGTATAATATGCCCTTTCAGTAAATTATTAGATTGTTTTTTGGTGATATTCTCATGAAGCAATCAACAGCAAGAAAAACTACAAAGTGGCAACAAATAACAAAACAAACACAATTTTTGGTTCCAGAATTATACATAGTGATTTCCAAAGCACTGTTTTTTACAGAAAGGGATCCAGTTTACGAAATTTTTCTATCACGTCTGGTTCTAAAGATTTTCGCGATTGAAGATGTTAAAAACACTAATTTAATGGTACCCTGTGCAATTACTTTATCGATTTAAAATAAATTGAAACACTTGACAACAACCGCAACATGGAGAAAAAGCTTTCGATAAAGGAAAAATGAATAAATTCCATACTGCATGCTTATGCAGTTACTTATTCTCAATTTTACGGGCCACGCCACTTGGTCGAGCAGATCGAGAGTAGGCCTTTGTATAATTAATAGTTTAAGAATATATGTTAAATAAAATTAATTAATTGTTCTGAGTGACTTGCAAATGTAATATTTTTTTAATTCTTAATGTATATTCTCGTGAAGATAATTTTAACATTCGTTTTCTGCAGAAAGAATGTCATCCTAAACATTTTTTGAGTTATGTAGAGATTTTACCCTAAAAATAAATTTTCTTTTTCTTCTGCTTCCTTTGAACTGCTTTCTTATTACAATCTTCATCTATCTTACATTAGGAATGTTTTGAATTCGACGTTTTCAGAGTTAAATTATGTTTTCTTTTCCTATTAGTGAACTTTCTCGTCTAATTTTAAACATCCGTCCTTCTGCCATTCTATTTATATAGTTGTTCTATTCTATTTTCTTTGTTAATACGAATCCATTAACATTATTTATCTTGCAAGAGTGTCTAATTCTGTTGCTCGATTAGGTTCTTCTTTGTGCACACTCATTTTATATTTGTCCATTCTCAATTTTACACACCGCCAAGCAGATGCACAACATTTAAAATTGGAAGTAAGTAATTGTAGAAGTATCTGTTAAATTTATTACTTGTTTTTGATTTTTGAATATTTTGCTTCTAATTTGTATATAATGCCGTTTCATCCTAGAATATAATTTCACTAAGAACCTTCAAAACATCATTTTTCTTAAAATTTCAATCGCAGAAATTCCTGAAACCGGACATGATAGCCCAATTTCATAAAGCGCTTCGTTTTCTACAAAAAGAATGCCATCCTAAACATCTTACTAGTTATGTAGAGATTTTACCCTACAAATAAATTTTCTTTTTCTTCTTCTTCTTTTGTGTAGATGCAACTGCTTCCTTGTTACAGTCTTCATCTATCTTACATTGGCGATGTGTTTGATTCGACGTTTTCAGAGTTAAATCATGTTTTCTCTTCCTATTGGTGAACTTTCTGCGTCTAATTTTATATATCTTTTCTTCTGTCATTCTATTTATATATTTATTCTATTCTACTTTTTTTGGTTAATA
>CM032447.1:143966081-143981834 GCA_019049505.1 Pachyrhynchus sulphureomaculatus
ATTCTTCTGTGACCTTTCCAAATACCACAAAAACTTCATAAAGTTACCTTTACTCCATTAAACAGCATAGTTGTTAAAACCACCTTTCAGGATAGGAAGATCGAATTTGGAACTATAATATTAAGATCAGCTTACACTTTGGTCGAATTATAGTACGTTATTTCAGGAAACGGTAAAAAAGCAGATTTACAGGAATTAAATTTTTGTTGAATAGTTTAAAAAAAAAACAGATGTTGACAGTTGTGCTAGAGATTTTATGCCTAATATGAGGCTGGCGAACACCATATGTAACGATATTCTTGAAGTTCTGTCTTACTGTGTGCTGTGAATATATAGAGGTAACACTTTAATTATATATATATATATATATATATATATATATATATATATATATATATATATATATATATATATATATATATTAAATTATAATATTACGATTTCAAAATAGTAATTTAAAATTTCAAGAGTATACTTTTTGAATATATGAAATGTTAATTAAAATATATTTGGAAGCCACTGATGTAATAAATATAACGGTTTTCGATATTAATTTATTTTATATTAGTTTCTGCCCAAACAATCACTCAATTGAACAATAATGAGTAAATTATTAAATTTAAACCTAATATGACATCATTGTCATTATAAATTTTTCCAATTAAAGTTAAAATTTAATTAAACCTAGAAATGTATGTTTGATTTGTTACAATGATAGATGTATAATTAGTTTAGTCTATTTTGTTATAATATACTCGATAAAATACACCTCAGCGTACTCTATAGGATGCCTTAGGTATTTATTTTTTTACAGATGCCTTCTTGAGAAGTCTTCAGCTAGGATAGCCAGTCCAATTTGGTATAGAACGGTACATATTAACAACAAATAATTCATTAATAGAACTAAGTAAACTAGAATCATGTTATTGTATCTTGCTTCAATTATTTATTTAACGTTACTTTTGTCAAGAGAACCTCATACTCTTGGAACGTACTTCCGAAGTTTTTGTTTCTCAATGAGTATAATCTACAGTAATTTAAAAGTAACGTTAATCGCTATTTGTGTCAGTCCTACAGCAGCAAGTACAAAACATTAAAAAATATATTTTTAGTTTTTGGTAACAGTACATATTGTGTAATATCATCAACACTCTAGAATACAGGTCATATTTCTCAGACTTATCTATAAAAAGACGTTTCGTAAAAGGCTAGAGTACCCAAAGGCTTAAGTTGAAAGCAGGTTCTACTGTCACAGCTTTACTTTAAAAATTTTCAAAATTGCGAAAAAGTAAACGAGAAGATGATAAAAAGGAAATAAAAAGAACTTAGAAATGTGCTTTCGAAGAAGCTAGAGCCTTCTTAAAAAAAATTGGAAACAGGTTCTTACACAATGTTAAAAAACGAAATTTAGAGTTCCATTTTTTGAGGAGCACCACAACAGAGCCTTTACGATACATATGACATCAGCTTAGCAAAACTATTATAATTTCTATTAAATATTTCAAAATTTTAAGAAAAATACTTTCATGCAATAAGATGCATATTTTTAATACAATTGTTGAAAAACTAAAAATGTTCTTGAACAGTAGTTTTTTTTTTATGTAGAAATGATAATGACTACGCTATTTAATTTAGGACTTCTCGTATCACCATGCTCAAAAATTCTTTTATTTAATTTTTACTGGAAATTTTACAGGAATAAAATCTGCCCCTGTTTCTCAATGAAACTAACAGTAATCACTATTTGTGTCATGTATGTAGAAGTAAGTACAAAACCGAGAAAAACCTTTAATTCCAAAATATTTCTGGGTGTTTATGTCAATACATACTCATTATTTCATTTTTATTGAAAATAACTTTAATTAGAACGATGCAAAAATTAATAATTAACTCCTTATTTTTAAATGGAATCTTTGTTTCTGCAAAATTTAATTTTATGTTGAGGCAATTCATTCAAATTAAAAAAAAATTATTATTGAAAATGGGTATATTAAATATATAAGTTGTTTCCAAATGTAGTTTAATTTAATTGTTCGCATATGGTTGAGAAATATACCTTTGTAGAGTAATTCGCAATTACGTCTTACGATTTGTTTATGTTAATTAAGTTGATGTCAAGTTAAAGAAATATCGGTAAAGATATTTACCCAGTACTTTTTTTTCCAAACATGTAATTCTCAAATAGAGTATCAAAAAAAGTTGAGTAGATGAAGGTTCGCAAAGTGATTTTATAACTGAAATATATTCAATTCTGCATACTCTTTATGTTAAAGTTAAATATATATATATATATATATATATATATATATATATATATATATATATATATATATATATATATATATATATATATATATATATATATATATATATATATATATATATATATATATAATATATATATATATATATATATATATATATATATATATATATATATATATATATATATATATATATATATTATTTATTTATTTATTTATTTATTTATCTACGGGCAGACCCATTTTATACATAGTATTTACAGAAAAATTTCAATAATATAGTAAACTTATAACAATACAATAAAATAACAACACACAACAGTAATTATCATTTCAAAAACTCAGTGGACTGTCAACAGTTTTTTCTTTTAAACGTTTTAAAGAGAGATTAAAAAAATCAAGATCCGCTTCACTGGCACCATTAGTGATTCTAGTGATCGGCGAGAATAGGCCATAGTTACATCTGCGGTACCTCGGGGCAAAGAGTACGTGGTCCCTTGTTGATCTTGGTGGAACATGAAAATTTATCAGACTCAAGAGATTAGAGCAGTCTATATGACCATTTACAAGTCGAAATAAGAAACATATATCAGCAACTTTCCTTCGTCTTGAAAGTGACTGCAGCTGAAGTCCCCATAGGCAGTGATATTCCACTTAAATTTGCAAGAGACATATCTGGCATACTTCCTCTGTACCCTTTCAACACCCTCAATATGCACAGCATACGATGGCGACCACACACATGACAGATACTCCAAAGAAGATCTCACTAAGGCCTTGTACAAAATATTCACACTATCTACGGTCCGGAAATCCCTAGTATTCCTACAGACGAAGCCAAGGAGTTTAATACATTTGTTAGTAATAAAGTCATAATGAATATGAAAATCATGCTTAGTGTCCAAATAAATACCCAAGCCACACAATGAGGAGACTCTGTCGAGAAGACAATTATTAATACTGTAGTCATACAAAAGCGGAACTTTCACTCGAAAGAACGACATAATCTTACATTTTTGAATATTTAGTTTCATTTTGTTTTTCCTGCACCACTCACTCACCTTATCCAAGTCTCCCTGGAGTCTCATAGCATCGTCAACAGAATGAATTGCCGTAGACAATTTCAAGTCATCTTCATATATATATATATATATATATATATATATATATATATATATATATATATATATATATATATATATATATATATATATAATATATATATATATATATATATATATATATATATATATATATATATATATATATATATATATATATATATATATATATATATATATATATATATATATATATATATATATATATATATATATATATATATATATATATATATATATATATATATATATATGAACAAATAAAACAAATTTCTGATTTCAATAAGAAGCAACCCGTCTAACCTCTTCCCAACCTTATTAACTCCTTAAATGTTTAACCATTAATAAGTAAAAATAATTTCACCAACCTAAGAACCCTGAAAAAGTTGCACACAATAAAGAAGAAGCAATCCATCTGGATACTTCTGCAACTCATTAACCTTTTATATGTTCGACCATAAGTAATTAAATATTAGCAAAAAATAACACCATTTCTGGACTCTTTGACTCAAATGCCCTTGAAAAAGAGGTATAATCTGATATATTTAGCAACCTCCTTCCACCTCATAGTTTCTTATAAGTTTGATTGTAATAACTAGGTTAAAAATTGAATAAAAATATAGAAAATTGACTCTCACTCCGTTCACCTCTTTACTCCAAGCTACTCGCTCAAAAAGTACAGGGCCCATTCCTATTTCAATTGTTATTTGCACCAATTATAAGATCGATATCTCAATAAGTTCCTGCATGATTTTAGCCATACACCATACCAGGCAGATAGATCGACGGAAATGTGGGATTATGTTTTCCGTATTGTTAGAACTTGTGATTTTTCAAGAATACTTGACTACTAAAAAGAAAGTAAAAAACAGATCTGTTTATTTTTGAAGAGAACAAACAAGATGGCAGCCGACGTTCTTTTTTGCGCTGACGGATCTTGTTATTTTAGTTAGCTTTTGAAAAACGCAAGTAAACTTTGGCCTTTCCGTAATGTTTATTTTCGAAAAATTGCTTAGTGTGGCAATGAAATTATAATAAGTAATAATGAAATACCTATCTATTATCACTGATTTCTTCAAAAGGGCCAAACGTTCTTAAATATAAAGATTAAAAGAATAAATTCGATAATAGATGATCATATCACATTGAACATATCCTCGTATCGACTTAGGCTACGTAAGGTTGTCCTGAGGAACGTAAATATTGCGGCTGAGCTGATCTTCCCAGACTATTGAGAAAAGTGAAGGGAAACGCAAATTGAAAACGTCGAAATTTTCCGGAGGTAAAATACCACTTTTTGATCTCCTGGTAAGATGTCATTGGGAGCATCATCAAGTAGAAATTGCAAGTCAGTTCATTGACTAGCACAGGCATCTTTTGCTATGCTATCTTTATTAATAAGTCAAAAGTAAATTGGGTTCTTTTGGCAACGAAAGGCGACCCTAGAGCCCAGGAACTTCGAGGCTATGTAGTTAAATGTGACAATCTGGAAGATAACAGGATTCATAATACTAACACCCTCAGATTTTTGCGAATAAAGGTCTTATTATCATACTTTAGAAACAGTGCCAGTAAACTTACTCTGGTTAATTTTAAGGTTTTTAACTTATTCTATGGAAATGGAATACATTTTTTTGTAGGAAATAGAATACTTTTTTCTTTGAGTTTGACTCATAATTAAAAAAACCATGATAGATAATGGCTAGTCAAATTAATAATTTCTAACGATTGATCCTTATGAAAAAGTCAATCAATTAACATTTTTTTAAATATCTGGCAGAATTTAGTCTTATCATATCCATCAATATTCCTTTGGAAAAAAATGTTACACAACTTTAGCACATTAGAATTGTACATTATAGCTGCTCGAGCGGTTACGTTTAGTAGATGTATTGTTGGCTAAACTTTGCTAAAGTTTTACTAATAGCTCTCGAGATCATTCCGTGTACTGACAACATCGATGCATTTTAGACCTCCATATCCTGTTCTACTTTACGATTACGTTAACGATTTGAAGTAAAAAAATTCTCCCTATAGCTAGTTGATAGCAGTGTACTTACATTTTCATTGACTTTAGGTATTCGATAACTAGCTGCCTATCCGCAGACAGGAACTAGTAAAGATGTAGCAGACACTCAGCCTTGTTTTAACTCACCTTAATCCATGGAAGAAAAATTGGTAATTAACATATCCTACTTAATACTCAGTGCGGAGAACGCTACGAAGGTACGTCGCGTTAATACAATACATCCATATGAGGTTGAACTTCTTAGTCTATATACCACCCTCTTCAAATCTCTTTTATATGAAGAACTTCATCCCTTTAGAATGATCTTCCCAGGAGTGTGTTTTCCACCAAATATAACCGACACCGATTCAAGACCAACAGTTCTTGAGCGCAAATACCTGTTATGTAGCAATTTAGAGACAACCCTAAAGAGCTACGCCCATAAATAAAAATATTAGGTAATTTTAGGTTTAAAATAAAGAGTTTCATGTTAGAAGTAATGCTTAGCACATAAAAGTTTAATCTTTATATAAATAATATCGAGAAGTGTCTAGAGAGAATAATATTATAATAATTTAGTTATTGACTATTTTAGAATAGACCTCAGACTACAAGTAATATTTTATTGAAAAAAAGTTTATGTAGCCCGCTTTCTTGATATACAATCCAGTAATTTTTTTTTAGCTAACATGTTATGTTTCCCTGTATTCTTGTGTATCTTTTTGTTCGTTATATCCCTTTTAATATTAAAAATTTTATTTTAACAAAACACTAATCCATGGTGTAAAAAAGTTTCAGACTTATCTTCCAGAAAACAAATACCAACCTATAGCGTTATTGTGGGTTTAACATTAAAGCTGTATATCGTAAAATGGTTTCACAAGCAGATTTGCAGCGTTTGTGTACTATCCGTAAAAGGATAAACGGATTTGTCCCAAAATTAGGCGAAGCGGAAACTTGAAAGCATAGATAGCATTTTAAATCATTAATTGTAACCACACCATTCTAAGTATTATGTACATTAGAGATTGGAAAATTTTGACTAAGATTCGTGGACAGCTTATGGAGAATCCCATTTTTTCAAATTATAATGTGTGGATTGGTAATATATAGTTGTTTTAACTACTTATCGATTATTAGCAGAAAATTAAATGTACTAAGTTATGTAAATTTGGTTTTAAACATTGACCTAATTAACTATTTGTTAATGGGCATAAAGTTTTTAGTAATTAATTACATTTTTCAGTAGTTTTATTTCGTTTCAAATCTATCTTGTGGGACAACTTATGTCATCATTTTACCTTATCCAAGTTTTTGCTGCAATATACTGCTTTGACAACTGGCGCGTAGTAGCTTATCAACTTGTACAAAAGTAGTGAAGTACGTAATAATTAGCTCTTTTTGAATTGTAAATAAAACCCTTTCCAGAGTGTAAGTAACTGATTTGAATATTAAATATGTAAAGGATAATGCAGCTGCTCGAGGTGGTGTTCGGATTTGAGCTGCTCACCTTAAACTTGGAATATTTTAATTAACTCTTTCTTAATGGCCTTTCTATAAACATCTCAAAAAGTGGAGGATGCTCGATTAGAGAATCTTTCTGTACGGAATTGTGTACCATAAGAACGCACTGAGAAAGCCAGGGCTGATAATAATATTGAGAGGCATATTTTTCTGTACATTTTGAAATATGTTTATAGGTTACAGTGCCATCAGTTATGTTAAGTTTGGAGAGCAAAGTAGTGTGGAGTGTTTGTCAATATTATATTGTTTTAATATCTTTAATAAATATTTTTAAATCTACATTTCCTCCGGTGAAAGTAGTTACGAATATTCACCCTTATTATCTATTTTTAGTGTTCTGTACAGAATACTTATAAGATCCCTTCGGTGTCTGTCTGTCACACCTGATTTTCTCCGAAACTATTTGACATAGTTTATATTTGGCACAAATATAGGAACTGATTATCCAATTAGAGCCGTTAATTTGCAGGCTCTTAACCCACTACGCTACTATGGTCGGCGAAAATGCTTTCTCCACTCATTTCAGAGTACGTAGTGGTTCGTTTCGAATTAGTTTGCAGGACAGTGGTATGGATACCAATTTAGTGCGATTGTCTTCACGATTTGGGGTAATTATAAAGGAAAGCGGTTTTATGATTTAAAGTTTTTAATTAATCAGTTTTGATGGATAGTTGATAAATTTGTGACTTTATTTTTCTATTTAAACAATAACAATCCTCGAGTCGTATATGTGGAACACGAATAGTGTCGCTACCGAACATATCTACGCGACTTGGAATAATGTGACCAGGATTTTTATTGAAAGTTAAATTTAGGGATTTCGCTTTTTAGGTGATGTTGGCAATATGTATTTCCGGATTGGGGGATATGTCCAAGATGGCGGACCACTTGAACGTGCGCTCACGATTGGAACAAAAAGTATTGTGTATTTATTGTAAAAAGTGTGTAGTTGATGTTATAAAGTGTCTTAAATGTGAGGGTAATTTTCACCCGGCGTACTTATTGCAAGCAGCGCGAGCAAAAAATGCAAATTTTTCGCCATGAAGCGACTTCTAACCCAAATCAATCTGAAACCGGAGCAGAATTAAGCATAAGTGTGGATACTCTGCAGGCAGAGAATAAGCTGCTAAAACAAATAATAGTGGTATTAGAATCCAGACAGGCAGTACTGAGCGATAATTGCAATCTTCTGAAGGACAAAATAGTTTACCTCGAAGAAAAAATAACAAAATTTAAAGAAAATAATATGGCTTTCGAACAAATAATTAACCATAAAAAAAATGTAAAGACGGACAAGGATGTTAAAGTGAAAAAGGTTAGTTCAGAAAATAAATCAATCGGTTGTAGCATTCCAAATCAGGCAACCCATAATACAAACACCTATGCAAGAGTTGCAGATGCAGAGCGGGCATTCGCCACGGTGTCAGGAAGGCCCATATCGCTGGTTCCAATTCTATCAAAATTAATAGAAATGGCTTTTGCATGTAGATTGGTAAACTTTCTTGATAGTAAGCATCTTCCGAATCGAATGCAGTTTGGATACAGGAAAAATCTTTCTACAACTAATGCTTGGATAGCGTTTGTGATGGACATAGTTGGGGCCTTTGAGGCAGGCGAAATGGTAACCGCCGCTTTCTGCGATTTTTCAAAGGCCTTTGACTGTGTATGTCACAATACTCTACTGGCCAAACTTGGGTATTATGGAGTGAGAGGAAATGCTTATGATTTTCTAAGATCATACTTAGAAAACAGGAGACAGCTAGTTGACTGTGACGGTGCATGGTCATCAAGCCTACCAATATTAGCGGGGGTGCCACAAGGCTCAATATTGGGATCAATCCTGTTTGTGTTATACGTCAATGATTTGCCTCACTACTTAGAGGACATTAACATTATACAATATGCAGATGACACCACCCTATACTCTGCTCATAAAAATAAGCAGTCATCTGAAAATACAATAAATGTTAATTTAAATAAGGCAGAAAAATGATTCCAAGCAAACTTACTAACTTTCAACCTAGGTAAGACTGCCATACTAAACATGTCACTAGGTAAAAATTCGGAAGATAATCCTGTTAAGTTTTTGGGGTTTTATATTGATTCAGGGCTCTCCTTTAGATGCCATATTGCAAAACTCAGCTTAAGCCTATTAAAGGTAATTTATTTCATCCGAAAAATAAAGCATTACTCAACAATGGAAGCTATGAAACTTGCCTACATGGGCCTTTTCCATAGTCGACTAAATTATGCAATTTTATTATTGGGAAATACGGTTGATTGGCCAGTTATCTTTAAGCAGCAAAAGAGGGCTATAAGAATCATCGTAAATGTAAAGGCAATCCTGCCGAGAATACTTTGGGCAATTAAAGATTATGAGAGTGCCAGCATTGTATATTTACCAATGCCTGACTTTTGTTAAAAATAACTTGGATTCCTTATGATACCCACGTTTATGAAATAATGAAATAAGATCATCATTCCTCGGCACAGGCTAACTGCAACTCGTAAGAGTTTTATTGTCTCTGCTGTAAAATTTTACAACCACCTTTCAGATAGTTACAAAAGTCTATCCACATGTAAATTTAAACATGAAATAAAAAAAACTATTAATATCAATACGTCCGTACAATTACAGCGAGTACTTTGGGGCAATTTGAACATGTATATTGTCTTTCATTATTGTCTGTTTGGTTATCGATTTTTTTATTTTTTAGTTCACTTACGTATATAATTATTTTATTTTCAACTGTATTTGGCAATGCAAAGACGATGTGCAGGTTAGGGTTGCTTAACATGATTTGCACAAGTTATTATGCAAATAAAGTATTATTATTACTATTATTATAAGGCGGAGATGTTCCAATCTCCCTTCCTTGTTTTATGGCACATAATTGAGAATGGTTGAATTTTTTTTTGAGTGGAAGTTAAGAAGGGCAAATGTGCCGAATTAGTGAAAACTAAACATTTAGTTATGCTATTTTTGGATTTCTTTGTATAAATACTTGGCAACTGTTATAGCAATTTATTTTCTTTCTTTAGGGCAATAAAGGCATGGGAGCCCGTTTATCAAGGATCAAATGTTTATTTGCGAGTAATTAATGAGTTCTATTTTAAGGTAAATTTATATATATATATATATATATATATATATATATATATATATATATATATATATATATATATATATATATATATATATATATATATATATATATATATATATATATATATATATATATATATATATATATAGATTTTTATTAATGTTAGTAAAATTTGCTAAGATAATTATTAAATTTTGTATATTACACTTAAAGTGTAGGCCTTATTCTCAATTGTGTTGTAAAAGTACTCAATCTGAGGTGCCGAAATAACATTTGCCCTAATTAATTTGTGTTCATGTCCAGAATTTTTCTTCGTTCACGTTTTTATTAAAATTTTCTTTTTTTATCTTTTGCATAACTGGCGCATTGGTAACTCGGTGCCGATAAAGTTGTACTTATGGTTATAGATACTGTTTATGTGAAATCTCCTTTAAGCGATGAGAGAAATTAAATTATTATTCCTTTCTAAATTTAATTTAATGGCCTTTATCATATTACTTCTAAATTTTTACATAAATATATCCTAGCATATGCTACTTTTGTAAATTTCCTGTAATTATCTTTCGGGTAATAAAGCTGATATTTCTCATAATTAGGTTTTGGCGTATAAAATTTATTATTACTTTTGGAAATCCATTCGCATAATTATTTCAGTTTTTTAGCAAGGAAAAATAAATAATTCTCTCGTAACAGATAAAATTTTAATAAACTTTATTTTCTTATACAGCCATGATATTTTTATAAATAAAGAAGTACAATTAAATTAGAATAAAGAATCGAATTAATGGCTTATCTGAGTTTCTTTTTTCGACACTAGTAAGCATTGCTTTAAGTTAATTTTTTTCTAGATTCGCATAATAACCATTTTTTTTTCAAGTTTTTTTACCTTTTTGGTCCACTACAACAGCCTGTAGGGCCCATTGAAAACAAAATAAAATTTCGTACTGCCCATTTCATTGGGAAAAATTTCTAATCATGATAAAGACTAGACTAACTAGTTGAAAAAAAAAAACCAAAAAAAAAAAAACGCGCCCTGGACTTAGCTAGCAAAATAGGGTCTCCTAGAATTCTAGAATGTTAGTTGTTTATAGATAAGTGCTGACCTGTAAAAGCTTTTCTAGGTGTAGGGCTGAATACTTAACTGTTTCTTTTAATGGTTGTAAATACAAACACATTTCAGATTTATCTTTAAAAATTTTGTCATATGATAGTATTTATCTCTGTCTTATATCAGTTTTAACGTCTCGTGTGGTGATTCAACGAGAAAAGATTCCTAGCTGGACTACTTGTGCTTCCTTACCCTATCAGGGCTTTATCGGTGAGGTCCTGGAGTCTTTAGTTTGACACCGATTATACTCAATCGTCTGTAGCAGTTTCTTTCGGCGAGCCTTATGCCAAAGATTTTATTTAAATTCAGTCTGATTTTAGATTAATAATGTCTCCACTTCTCTTCTTCTTTCATATATGGTTACCCATAGAGATAGTCAACTGCCTGTTTTTCTCCTCTTAAGCCTCTTCTAATGTCGATGTCCAATATTCTCGCCATCGGTTCGGTGATCTTCCTTCTGTTCATTTACCCACTGGTTTGTTAGCTTTTGCACATTTGGCTAGTCTAGTGTTGTCCATTCTACCGACATGTTTATTCTATTCCTTTCTTCTTTGTCGTACTACTTTCGCTACATCTTGTATGTTACTTATTTCTCTTAGGTCTTCGCTTCTAATTCTGTCGTGGAGTGTCTTGCCATGAATCGTTTTTATTACCTTCATTTCTGCTGTTCTCATCATTTGCACCGTTTTTGAGGTATCCGCTCCGGTTTCTGCCGGGTATGTCAAGATTGGCCGTATGACTGTCCTATATATTCTTGTTTTACTTTCGTTGTCGAGGTATTTGTTTTTCTATATTATGTCTTTCATGCATCCTGAACTATGCGAGGCTATCATCGTTACCTTTTTGACTTCTTGTTGTATGTTACCATTACTTGTTATTTCTGATCTCAGATAATTAAATTTCATGACCTGTTGTATAATTTTTCCATCGATTTCAAGCTTACACCTTATGGGTTCTTTGGCTGTTACCATATATTGTGTTTTTTTGGTGTTGATTGCCGTGTTGAAGCGTTTAGCTTCCTGGTTGAAGGTATGAACTACCCTTTGTAGGTTGGTCTCAGAGTCGGCGATGAGTACAGCGTCGTCTGCATAGCATATAATATGAAAGTAAGTGTTTCCCATTTTATATCCTGCTTCTTTGGGAAGTTGTTTTATGATTCTATCCGTATTCATATTAATCAGTGAATCTTATTATTATATCTGTTTCACAACGTTCTCCGACGTCTTCCGATACCCAGTCTCCATTCGGTGCGGTCATTCCACTGGCCTTCCTCCAGTCCTCTTTCTTGCATTTCTTTGTCAATGCCCTCTCTCCAGCTCATTCTTGGTCTACCTCTTCTTCTTCTTCCTGTAGGTGTCCAATCTAATATTTGTTTTGGGAGCCTCTCTGGTGTCATTCTTTGGACGTGTCCATACCATTTAAGTTGTTTGTTTCATCACCCTTATTTCTTCGACTATGGTCTTTTTTACCACCCATAATTTCACGAATTCTCTCGTTCCTTATTCTTTCCAGCTTAGATCTTCCGGCTGCCCGTCTCCAGTAGTCCATTTCTGTGGCCTCTAGGGATTTAACGGATTTTTCTTTTAACTGCCATACCTCACTACCATATGTTACAATGCTTTTAACTATTGTGTTGTATATTCGGTGTTTGTTCTCTTTGTTTATTTTCTGGTCCCATAAAATACTGTTCATAGACCTGATAGCTTTCCTGCCCTGAATATTCCTTTCTTTGATGGCGTCATCGAGAGTTCCGTTGTTGGTTATATTTAGACCCAAGTATTTATAGCTACTGCATGATTTAAGATTGTGTCCGTCTTCTGTCACCAAATCCTGTTGCGTACCCCCTATGCACATATATTCTGTCTTTGATAGATTTACTTGTAGACCCCATTTTTTGTATTCTTCAATAAGTTTCCTGGTCATATATTCCAAGTCTTCTTGTTCCTGGGCCACTACTATTTGGTCATCTGCAAAACTAAGAGTGTAGAGAACAGTATCGTTGAGCGGGATTCCCATATTTTTACATTTGAGTTTCCATCTAAGAAGCACCTTCTCAAGAAAAATCTTGAAAAGCGTTGGTGATAGGCAGCAGCCCTGTTTTAGACCTTTATTTGGGGGGGAAAAACCCTTTGATATTTTATTGCCAATTTTTATTCGGATATGGCAATTTTGGTATAGATCTTGCACTGCTCTGATCAAATTAGTGTTTATGTTTGTTGTTTTTAATGATTCCCATAGTTTTGTAAGTGGGACGCTATCGTAAGCTTGTTTCAAGTCCACATAGAGAATATGTAACTCCTTGTTCATCGCTGTCATCTTTTCTATGAGCTGAGTTAGACAAAAAAGGTGGTCTACGGTTGATCTTCCTGCTCTGAACCCGGCTTGTTCTTCTGCCTCGCTGTCCACATATTCTCGCTCTATTCTTGCTTTTATCACTTTTCCGTAGATTCTACTTATTGTCCCCATGACTGCAATACCTCGATAGTTATCGCAGCTCTCTTTGTTGCCCTTTTTATGTAGGGGTGTCAGAAAAGATAGTTTCCATTCCTGTGGTATTTGCTCAGTGCTGAGGCATTTTTGGAACAAATTGGTTAGATGTTCAAACAACTTTGGTGTGCCATATTTTATCAATTCTGCTGGTATATTTCCAGGTCCAGGAGCTTGTCTCTTTTTGAGTTTTGTGCACACCCTCTTTTACTTCTCTGACTGTAATACGGATCGGTGATGCGGTCACTTTTATGGCGTCAATTTCCTCAGGTGGATCTCTGTATAGTTTCTCTCGGTTTTCCGTAAGTAAGGAGCTGAAGTATTTATCCCAATTTGTTAAAGTGATGGGCGATATAATTTCCTTTTTGGTATTTTTGGCGCAGTGATTTTATAAGTCTCCAACTTACTGTACTTTTGGCTCCTCCTATGTACGTGTTTACTCTGTTACAGCGTCTCTCCCAAGTTTCATTTTTCTTTTGTGTAATCATCCTACGTACATTAGCTTAAAGTTGTTTTATACATTTCTTTGTTGTTTTCTGTTCGCATGCTGAGGTATCTTTTATGTGCTTCGTTCTTTTCTTTTATTTTTTCTTCTATATCCGAGTCCCACCAGTAAGGTTTTAGACGGCTTTCTCCTTCTTTGAATCCTAGTGACTCTTTTGCTGCTTCGTGTAGACAGTTTTTAATGTGGTTGTAGTGCTCTGATGTGGTCGAAAAGTCTCTGGGTTGTAGTTTCTCATCTAGTCTCCTTCTGTACAGATTTTTGGTACTTTCTTGGTCTAAGCTTTCTAGGTTGTATTTACTAAATTCTATCTCTTCATATTCGTCACGTTTTTGAGATGCGTGTGTGGCTTTTTACCAGTAAAGCTTATTTTTGCATTTAGGAGATGGTGGTCACTACCGCAAGTAGCTCCTCTATAAGTATAAGCTCTGACGTCGTGGATTCTAAGGGTTGTTTTCTGACGGACAATCAGGTAATCAATTATGGATCGCTGGTTTCTAGATAGCTTAGTCCAGGTATATTTATGGATCCATTTGTGTGAGTAGAATCCTTTGGTTATTCTTAACTCATTTTGTTCGCACACTGTTATTAGTCTTTGGCCGTTATCATTTAGAATTTCCTCTCCATGTCTACCTACTACTTCGTCTTAAACTTTTTTCCCTATTCTAGCATTCAGGTCTCCTAAGATTATTACTTCTCTGGTATCTCCAACGTTTACTGTTTCTCTATTTAGTAGCTCAAAGAATTCGTTTTTTCTGATTTACTAGGGCGTCATCATTTATTGCATATACTCCAAAGATTGTAACTTTATGTCCTTGCGCTGTTAAGTTCATTTTTATAATTCTTTCGCTGATTGGTTCCCATGATGTTATGCATTTTCTGAGTTTTTTAGATATCAGGATGGACACGTCTTGCTGGGCACGCTCATCTTTCGGGTACACCGCTGTAAAAGTGGTCATACCTTCCTAAATTTTCTGAGCCCTGTCCCTTTTTTTTGTCTCTGTTAGTACCGCAAGGGAGACATCTGATTTTTGGAGCTCAAAAATTACTTCATTGGTCTTATTCGTCCATCCTTGCACATTCCATGTTGCAAAATTCATTATCCGTTTTAGTAGCGTTTGTCGTCTTCGTGTATTTTGTTCTTTATTCCGAGGCTGTTGACTAGGTTTTTTAACAGTAACGTTTTTTCCGAGTATCGAGGAGTTAGCCCGATGCTTCAACCCCCAACCTGGAGGGCCGGTCAATTTGTGGTCAAGGTTTTCTTCCTCTAGCCTTTGGCGAGTTCAACGTCTTCCTACAAGGCAGCAGGTTCGCCTGTATCCTAGGCAGGAGCCCTGACAGGGTGCTGTCATCCGGGCCAGATGAACCCTGGTTTTTTAACGAGGTTGTTACTCCTTCCCCTCCTCGCTTTCCCTTAGTGCAATGGGACCCCCGGCTTGGGACTGGCGTAGCGGTGAATCTCCTTGTTTTAAATCGTGGGTGATGTTTATTGGTTCGCTTGTCGTATATCCTACTTTAATTGATGTTTTACAGTTTTTTTGTTCATTTCGTGTATTATTTGTATTATCCTTTGATTTACTTGATTTTCTTTCATTATTTCTATTATATCTGTGATGCTTACTGCATCAAATG
>CM032447.1:143981934-143999399 GCA_019049505.1 Pachyrhynchus sulphureomaculatus
AAACAGGACAAGAGGGAAGCCCCAGCCAGGCAGCCAACCCGTCCAGCGCTTCCAGCCATTATATGCTTTTTTATATAACCTTTAACTAGGAGTACAATGCTAACATAAGTTTTTTTGCGCGCGAGCAACTGGCGAAGCGGAGGCCATCTACTGCCAGCCAGGGCTTTTCACAGAACTATAAGGAGTGCAAATGAGAACCAGCTTACGAGACTATATTTGTAGTCCATTGCTCAGACCCACTTGCCGTCTCCAGATACTTAAGGCGCCACGGAGATCCATTTTATACCGGAATTAACGTACCCAGTCGTCAGTTATGCTCTGATTTAACGTCATCGGCGAGTATATTGCCTACTGTTGTAGGTGGAGCGGCATCGACCGTGAGTTTCGTGGCATGGATTAATGGCCATTTGACCGGGTGTTACCATTGTCACTATTTAGGGATAATACCTGATAGCATCAGATGGAGATACAAGCCAAAGCCAGATATTCTAGTAAATTTGTTCGCCATCTGTCGCCAACGATTCACGTTTACCCTCCTTTTGCACTGCACGCATTACCATCCGTCGTATGAGTATTCTCTTGATTA
Source organism: Pachyrhynchus sulphureomaculatus (assembly GCA_019049505.1). Taxonomy (NCBI): domain Eukaryota; kingdom Metazoa; phylum Arthropoda; class Insecta; order Coleoptera; family Curculionidae; genus Pachyrhynchus; species Pachyrhynchus sulphureomaculatus. Next base: position 143,982,521 of record CM032447.1, read on the forward strand.
AAGAATAACGAGACGACGTTGACATCCTCAAGCCTCAAAAGTGTTGGTTTAAGCACAGTCAAGAAATCTAAAACTACTGCAAGCAAGGCCAAATCTGCACTCCTCTGTCGTAGAATGGTCAACAAGTCCATAGCAAACGTCCCAGTACAGGAACCATGAATCATACAGGGCGAGGTGAAAAGTCTTGGACAAGCAAGCGGTAAGTTCATATATAACACAGGGCAACAAAAAAATATTTTTGTTTTTGGTGCCTGGGATTTTAGAGCTGATTTTAACTATATTTGGGACGCTAAATCTATACATGCAATCCGTTTTTTTCTCTATCAGCTCTACTTTTTTAGATACATCAACTTATCTACCAATGTGGTTTTTATTTTAGTATATTCATTTATGAGAGTTCTAAAATTATTATATAGTTCATTAGTGTAGGTTCAATGGTTTTATTGTCAATCTGTAATTGAGTAAATTGCAGGTAAATCTATAAATAGTGGAACCATTGCCTATCAGGTACCTGAACTGACCGTTTTAATCACCTAACTCGGGTAAGTCTCGTCAGTTTGTGCGTTCTTACTAATGAGAGTAGATCGAATTCGGCGTGTTATTTTATGTTAAGAAAAGAGTGTTTTTGTGTTATTGAACAGAATTAAAATGAGTTCAGCTTCCAGTTCAAGAAGAAGTTGTGTAAATCAACCTGATGTGTTTTGCTATATATGTGGAGAATACATGTTTCAACAAAACAGACAAACTATTACTGACTTTGTAAAGCGAGCGTATCTTGGATACTTTGGAGTTAAGCTTGGTGATCAGGACAAAACGTGGGCCCCGCATCTCGTATGTAAAACTTGTACAGAGCATTTACGGCAGTGGACTACCGGAAAAGAAAATGGTTTGGAGAGAACCAAAAAACCACTTCAATGATTGTTATTTCTGTTTAGTAAATACTAATGGAATCAATCGAAATAAACCGCAGTAAGTGGACTTATCCCAATTTAGACTCGGCAATACGCCCTATCCCGCACTCAGATGAAATACCGATTCCAACATTTCATCAGCTACCACATATCTCTGATGACGAATATTTTCCCTCTGATCGCTCTTCTGATGCTAATAAAAGTTCTGATGCTAATGAAACTAACAGTGACTATGAGGGGACGTCATCAGTTCCTCAACGCTTCAATCAAAATGAATTAAATGATCTCACCAGGGATCTCAATTTATCGAAAAAAGCTTCTGAAGTACTGGCTTCTAGGTTGAACGACAAAAATTTACTGGAACAAGGAACCAAAATTACCTTTTACCGTACAAGAGAAAAAGATCTGCTACCATTCTTTTCTCAAGAAGAGAATCTTGTATTTTGTCACGAAATTAGGGGACTCATGAAAGAAATGGGACTTTCTGAATATATTCCAGATGATTGGCGCCTATTTATTGACAGTTCAAAGCGAAGTTTAAAATGAGTCCTTCTACATAATGGGAATAAATATGGTTCAATACCACTAGCTCACTCAACGAAACTGAAAGAAGAATATAATACCATAGCTTTGGTCTTGCAGAAGATAAAGTATTACGAACATCAATGGATGATTTGTGTAGACTTAAAAATGGTAAACTTTCTTCTTGGGCAGCAAAGTGGTTACAAGAAATATCCGTGTTTCTTGTGCCCTCTGGGATAGTAGGGACAAAACACACCACTGGGTTAGAAAAGATTGGCCTCAGAGAGAAAACATGGACGTTGGGGAAAAGAATGTCGTTAACGACGCTTTGGTTGAAAGAGAAAAAATCATACTTCCTCCGTTACATATAAAGTTGGGCTTAATGAAGCATTGATAAGAATGGGGTCTTATTTTGCATATATAGGGGTAAAAATGCATCAGTTTGAGCACACAGAAAAACTCAAAGCAGGGATATTTGACGGCCCACAAATAAGACAATTAATTAAGGATCCTGCCTTCATAAATTCAATGAATCAAGTTGAACGAGAAGCTTGGACATCATTTGTTGCAGTTGTAGAAAATTTTCTAGGCAAACATAAAGCTCAAAACTATGTTGAAATGGTTAACAAGATGCTTAATAGTTTCAAATCCTTAGGGTGCAATATGAGTATTAAAATACACTATTTACACAGCCACTTAGACCGTTTTCCAGAAAATTTAGGAGACATGAGTGAGGAACAAGGTGAAAGATTTCACCAAGATATTAAAGTTATGGAGGACCGCTACCAAGGAAGATGGGACATGCACATGATGGCAGATTACTGCTGGAGTTTAAAAAGGGACTGTTTAAAAAAACATTCAAGAATGTCGCGGAAAAGAAGCTTTCCAAGTGTTGAGTGACTATTTCATTTCTTCAATGTTTTTTTTGTTTGTAAGTACGACATAATATTGTATTTTGTATAACTAAAATAAAAATTTCGTATCTACTTTTGTTTACTACACTTACGGATTTGAGTTACAATAATGTAACTTATATTTCTCTAAAATTGTATATCTTAAAAATTTGAGCTCCTAGGTACAAATGAAAACGTTATTTGAATTCAGGACATCAAATTGATATAGAATCAGCTCAAAAAACCTCGACACCAAAACAGCTGTTCCCCTGTGTAATAAATCACCTAATAATATAAGGGCGTACATCTATATAAGTAACGACATGGAAAGAATGACCCTGTTCAATTTCTGCTCTAATGCCTTTCAAGTATCAAACCGAGATATTATAAGAGTAACTATATAAAGGAACTTCTTACCACCCCCTGCAGCGTTCAATTCTCTTTTGAAATATCGTGTGGCATCTCGACATCGGTTTCTGGTAGGATGTGATGCAAATGCACACAACATCATTCGAAGTACCTCTGACAAATCCTCGCGGGAATGCTTTACTGGCATACTTGGGAAGTCAATCAGGGCAACTAACTGGCTTCCACAGTAAACACTGTGTTGATACACAGCAAGTAATACGTGTACCGTCGGTGTTTGATCATAGACATATAGAATTTACACTACGCGACGTTGATAGGGCAGTGACAACTTAACGAAATCCGCGGAAGACTGACTGGGAGTCTTATGTCAGTTTGGCTTCCGTTAGAACTAATATTTGAGATACTGTAGAGATAGACTTATATGCAGATAAACTTCAGGATGCACTCACCATTGCTTTTGAAGAAGATTATGTTTTGAGATATAGTAATTCAAAAAAGGATTTCAGGTTGTGGAATAGTCACTAAGCAAACTTGAGGAGACGTACAAGGAAGTTATTTCATAGGGTGAAAATTTCAAGTTACCGGAACAGCTACTGGTCTCTTACAAAATATAATAAAGCTTTAAGAAAATCTAAGAGGGAAATAGCGCAACCATACAAGAGTAAGTACAAACCGAATACTGCAGCCACCTAAGACATCATAAAGTCAGTTTAGATTATTAGTTATATTAGTGATTGGTCTATCATATTATTAGGTTCATCTCTCAGATTAACGTAATTTGCCATGGTAAAATAATTGTTAATGATTTTTAGAAAATATTTTTTAGAAAATAGAGCGCATGCCTTAAACCACTACCTAATAACACTTTTGCTTAATCAATGGGTAGATCATAGCAACTTTTAGTACTGGAAGAGATGTTCGAACATTAGCCATCAGTATCGTCGCAGGAGAGAAATATGGAAAATATTAATTATTTAAGTGTTACCCCCCCTTCAAAGGATAATTATTTATAAATTCTTTTTACAGACATAATACAGTGATTAAAATAACTTAATAATAATAAATATACATGAAATCCGTTTAGCTACTTCTGCATACGTATCTTCAATAACATTTTTTATTGAAGCTTTTAAAAAAAAAGTAGTCTCAGAATAAAATATTAATTTTTATAACAAAAAAATTCCAAAAAACAAATTTTTTAAGTCAGATCAAAAATAAACAAACTTACTCTGCTTTTTAGCAGCTGCAAACAGATAGCGTATGTTGGCTATGCTGACTACAAGACAAAAATAACCCGAGAGAAAACTTGAACAAGAGGTAATTAAAAAAGAAATCTATCTATCCACAGATAGAACAGAAATGACAAAAATAGGAGCCATAGAAACGACAGTCAACCAAGCGAGTCCAATTACGACCAGTCAAAGCCTTAACCTCCGGCGAAGACATAAACCACTTAATGTCGACGAGCCAGCAATGAAAAAACCTTCGCTACACATCTACAAAGTTTTACAACTAAAGTAGAAAGAGAAGATACGTAAATAAAAGAAAACTATTTCTTAATACTTATCGAAACTATTTAAAGTTCAAAACTATACTCTAAACTTTATTAAGAAGTTTTTAAAATATGCTAATACTGTTTTGCATATTGCTTTTTTAAACAGGTTCGCAAAAATAAGTTATGTTCCTTTTTTGATGTATTTTTGTTAAAAAAAATCAGTGAGATCCTAATAATGCAGGTAAAATATTAACCAATTATTTTAAATACATGAATAAAAGTAGTATTTATTTTGAAGATAGAAAACTAGGCAATTTTCATATTAATAGAAAACTTTTGGGTGGAACAAAAGGAGGTATAGGCACACCTATAGACGTGAAGCCCCATCAAACACACAAGTCAGAAATGCGTACAGATTGTAAAACAAAAAAGAGTTCAATCTACCACTTAAATTATATCAAAAACATGTTTATTTAAATATTTTTTGGAATTCCATAAACTTTGAGCGTCTACTAAATTTTTATTAATATAATATTTTAATGGTATTGGCAATTCTACAGACATACTCTATATAAAATACTACATGTAAAAAATTTAAATACTGTTCAATAATTGGTCACAAAAAAATGTCATGTTTGTCACTTAAACTAAGAACATAACGAATGATACCTTAGTATCTTGCTTTCTAGTATTCTATTCGAGGAGGTTATATCTGATGATCAATATTTCAAATTATCACTACTCCAGTAATATTGTATTGATATTTATCATATTTTGTTATTATTTTATAAATGGTTTTTGATGAAACGGCTATAAACAGATGTGCAGTCATAATTATTAGGACTAAATCGTGTCAAATTAAAATGATTTTTGTTTATTACATTTCACCTATAGTTGAGAAACACATCATCAAAGATCTTTTCGAGATTAGAACACTAAATACGTCCCAGAAGACACAATATTGATATTTTACTGTTGCTCACCAGACCGTAATTCAGTGTAATAAAAGATTTACAAATGTGATGCAGACCATAACCCGTATCCCTATGAATGTTTTGGGTAGTCGTATATTTCGACGACTTCTTTTTGGTTTAAGGAAACTGAACATTAAAACAAGACCTTTGCTTTTTCAATCCGTCCATCTAACAATGAATTTGCGCAATTATGCAATTTTAATGTATTACATTCCACAATTCATAAAATCCATTATTGTAACACATGTATATATATATATATATATATATATATATATATATATATATATATATATATATATATATATATATATATATATATATATATATATATATATATATATATATATATATAACGTTGATACGAATGCTAACTATCGAATGAAAAAAACGATCTCTAGCTGCTTTAGAAATAAAGTGTATTATCGCAAAATGTCGAATCTTAAATCCTCTTGCATCTACAGGAATCTACCGTTTCGAAACTGCGCAATTTTTTGATAATGTTCTATGCCAAAGTATCGAATAAATTTTTGGTCAGTCTGCCGTTTATAATATAAAACATATTTTCGAGCGAGATATTGCAAAATAGCGAATGTCTCGATCGTTATTTTGGTATGTTTAATATCCGCGCGAAACAGTTCCATGCATTGCAAAGTATCGAATACGTCATTTTCGTTTATTTGCTATTGGTGAGTTTTTTCTTTCATAAAACTCATATAAAACATACTGTCGAATGCACCATACTCGTTATTTTGCAATGGTTCTATGTACTACAATTGATTCTCCGGAGACCCTCTCTGCTGTTTGCGTCGTTTTATTTTGAAATTCTTTCGGTTCAGCTTTTCAGAGCTTCTTGTTGAGATGATGTCGAGACGAATAGAAATTTTGAATAGTCTGAGAGACTTAATTTAAGGGTTTTCTCAAGGGTATGTTGGAGTAAAAAAATACTTGTTATTTGTCACTGAAATCATTTATTAAACAAATAAATTATTAGTTAAATTTTTATAATATTATTCTCATTATTCGCTCTTATTTGCAGCAGAAAAGAAGAAGAAAAAGTTAGCAGTTGCGAGAAAAGCCCAAATAAAAATAATTAGCACGGACACACCAAATCCGAAAGATACCCACGCAGTAAGTTGTTCAGGGGTTCATACTCTTGTTTCTAATACTCAAATTTCGTCTTGCTCCAGCACTCAAACTCCCACTTGCGTTAGTATTATTCAAATCCCTTTAAGTACTAAAACTCCTCCCTCCACTTAAGTGTAAATAATACTCCAAAAAAAAATCACAAAACCAATCTATAGAAGTGAAAAAGAAATCGTCATAGAGCTTGTCGACTAAGGGGAGAATACGTAATACTTAAGGCAAAATTATAATGAAATAAGAAGAAAAATGGATCAAAGCCTCAATGCAGTGGAGACCAACGGAGACAAAGAGAAGTGTTGGACGACCGCAGGCGCGGTGATGGGACGACATCCAGCGACATGCGGGAAAGAACTGGATTCAGACCGTCCAGTAAACATCGGCATGGAAATCTCTGAAAGAGTTACATTGAACCATATGTACATATATATATATATATATATATATATATATATATATATATATATATATATATATATATATATATATATACATATATTTTCCAATATTCCAATACCCCAATATAACCTAGTACTTAAATAAAAGAATGTTTAGGTATTCTCTCAATGGTATACTATCTCTAGAAGTAAAAACCATTATGGATCAGATTTATAGTTCCTTGAAGGCATTCCTAGTAAACGGATATTTTAGTTGTTATAATCTGTTAAATTTTTGTAAGCAGAGTAGTAGTTTTTTTGGTTAGATATACATTCAAATATCAGTCATAAATTGACCTGTTGGTAGAAGTAATTCGAATTCTCGTATACCATCATAATAGTGTTAATACTTTTATCAATAGATTTCGTTGTAGAGAATATTCATAGTATTTGGTGACGTTTTCCCTAGATATATTTTATATCTAAAGCAGTAAAGTATTCTTTTTTATATAGGTATTCAGCATCTTTACTATTTTCTCTCTATTATGAAGACAAACTATTTTTATGCCATTTTACCGCACTATTATTATTATATTATAGGGTAAGTTGCTTTTAAAGGGTTTTGAATATTATCTCCTACTAGAAAATTGTATACGGTATAAGAGGTTTTAATTCTATATAAAGCTCAGATTCCACCATTGATCGATCATGTTTGGGGATCTAGCCCCAAACATACCATACAGTTGCTAGAGTCTATTCAGAAAAAAACTGCTTGTCTGGTTGGGAACCCAGAACTCCCCAAATTTTGGACTGCTTGAAATATCTAAAAAGATTTAGGGAATTGAGTCATTCCATAAACAGTTTCATAAGAGGTATTCTCTACATCATATGCGCATAAAGTTAGCAAACCATCCTCCTAAATAACTCTTTTATATAGGGGACCTCATCCCTTTCAAATGAACTGCCCAGGGCTACCATGTATAACCTGTAGCGTTTCAAGACCACCGTCAATCGCTACTTCTGAATACATGCAGCTCTTATAATGATGTCAGGATTTTCCTGCAACGTGTGAGCTGTCATAAAAAAATACGTCACTAACTATGCTCTCTTTTTAACCCTATCGATAAAACTGTCATGTTAACTTAGTTAATTATAACTTGAAAAAACTTTTCACTTATTATTTATTAAAAGCTCGGCAATATTTCGGCTTGTGATTACATAGCTCCACAAAAAAAAATTACAGTTCATTACCACGAACCAAAATATATGGATCTAGTGTATTTTTTGACGCTGGACTTGAATTCGTAGTAAAAAAAACGCTTATGGTGTCATTTTTTTTTTTGGCCAAAAACATCCCTTGAAATGGGCTAAAACTATGGTAATAATGTAAGGGCTCTTAATGACGGGTGAAAAATTGTAAATCTTTTATAGTCTAGGAAAGAGAATATGCATTCAAACCACCGCAAGCTACTTCTATTAATTAAACCAAAATCCAACCTTATAGGGGTGAATAGTACCTCTAAAACTCAAATAACGCACGTGAGTTTAAATAAAATGTACAAAGGACAAAGTCTTGTAGCTCTTAGGACAAAATATCTGAATCCGGTATGACAACCAGACATTACTTTTAAAGGGTTGAGACTCACCTCCTGTAGGATGTAGAAACCACCCCCACCTACGGAGGTATCTCATTAGTTTCAATAACGACGAAAACAGTTCAGGCTTTTGTAGTTTTAGGCAGGATGAACAAATATGGGGTAAAGTCGCTTGAACCATCGATACACGACTATAAACTACCCTTAGAGAGAGGTAGAAACTACTCCTACGCTTTAAAGATGCACATAGATGTTATTGAAATTTGGAAAGGATATTTTATCTCAATGTGCCAAACATTCAAGACAATTACATCATCTTCTTAATAAGGTCGAAAAATCTTCCCTAGGAGGGAGGAACTACACCCTGGAATTGATGGATCTTAGAACTGCAGGACAGGCTTTCATAGTCTCAGGCAGGATTGACAAATACAGCCTGTATTTTTTTCTTAAATGCTAGAACTTCTAAGATCCATCAATCCTAGGGGGTAGTTCCTCCCCTCCTAGAGATGATTTTTGACCTTATTAGGAAGATGATCTAGTTGTCTTGAATGTTTGGCACAATAAGATGAAAGTACTTGATCCTTTCTGAATTTCAATAACATCCATGTGCATCATTAGAGCGTAGAGGCAGTCTCTACCACCCTTTAAGGACATCTTATAGTCGTGTATGGGTGTTTCAAGGGAATCTACTCCATATTTGTTCACCCTGCCTAAAACTACAAAAGCCTGAACTTTTGTGCTGTTATGGAAACTTATGAGATACCTCCATAGGTGGGGGTGGTTTTTACATCCTATAGGGATGACTTTTAACCCTTTAAGAGTATTGTCTGGTTGTCACACCAGATTCAGATATTTTGTTCGAAGAGCTACAAGAATTTTTCCTTTGTATATGTTATTTAAACTCACGTGCGTTATTTGAGTTTTAGAGGTACTTTTCACACCCTATAAGGGTAGATTTTGGCTTAATTAATAGAATTAGCTTGCTGTGGTTTGGATGCATATTCTCTTCCCTAGACTATAAAATATCCACACTTCATTAGGAGTCATTACATTATTATTATAGTTTTAGCTCATTTCAAGAGATATTTTTGGCCAAAAAAAATGACACAATAAATCTTTTTTTTTAACTACGGATTTGAATTCAGCGTCTAAAAATACCATATTATTGTATTTCATAAAGTGCAACTGGTTCAGTGTTTTCACTTAAGTGCTAAGAATTACATTGCTATTTTCTTTTTTGTGTTGATATGTTTTGTATTATTTTTGAAACTACTGTTCAAGTATATCGTAATCATTAGTTTCATCCACTGTACATGTTTACTACCTTGTACATATATTCAGTTATAGGGTAATATTGCAATTCATTCACATACTGTGGTTCTGAATAATAGCATAACGGAAATGGGAATGTAATATAACGGGTAGCCAATCGGAATTCTGGACCACAAAAACAGTTAGCGGTTATTTGCAAATGCGGAATGGTCGTGTCGGAATATGTATATTAAATATATGAACAAAACACGATATACGTAAAGAGAAAAGTTGACCAGACCTTTTAAAAATAGACTATGGTTCATTCACTGAAGCAAATAACATCGAAAATAAATTTGATTAATGGAAACGATAACCTTATTGAACAATTAATCTACCGATAAATAAATAACTTTAGGGTGAAGAAAGGCAGATAGATAGCGACTTCGTTAAACTAGGTGTATATTATGACCTACGTAATACGGCTGACAGTTTTTTTCTAAGTAGATTTACCGAATAGCACGATCTGCACGAGAAAGAGCTCAACTTGAACCGGAGCAGAGCGACGATTTGAACAAACGTGTTGTTTGAAGCGTAAAACTGTGCTACAAATCCTGTGGTTCTTTATGTATATATATATATATATATATATATATATATATATATATATATATATATATATATATATAATACTCACACGCCGCATCCAACAGCTTTAATTATCAAATTATCCTAAACGGTTATATTTGATTGTAGTGTTCACGCAAATTGACTATAAGTTACAAATTGTGTTGAGATACTATTAGATTATTGTCTAGAAATATTAACTTTTCGGACGAATTCTATCGGTTCTGATGCTTAGGTTGCTACAAACTGTATCTCTATTAGGTCAGACATGTTGTTTTTGTACATCTATGATTTTCAACATAAACATCAAATTAACTTTTTAATTATAAAATATGAAGGAACCAAAGAGTAGTACTTATAGTACGAGTATTTATTGTATGTATTGTAGTATACCGAAACAGATCCGTCTTAAGTTCACATAAATGTTAAGTTTGTTGATAAATTGATTAAATCAGACTAGTTTAAAATTTACTTCTTGAAGAAACAAACCCGTCTTCTTTAAAAATAACAGACGGTGCTAATGACAGTGTCAAAAATATCTACGTTGGTTACTTAGATATTTTTTACTTACAGCCGTCGTAAGGTATGTTTAGAACGTTAAGAGATGGACGTGTATTTTTGCAAAACTTTAGTATTACTTATTACAATTAAATTCAATTCAGTATACAGTTAACTAATTATACGTTAATAATGACTGAATTAAGGAAAAACGACCATAGAGCAGAGGCAGCGCGGTCAAACTTTCCGTCATTGAACTATTCTAAGATTCTATCTGCGCTGTTTCAATATGGGATTTTGACGCCAGTTTCCTGGTAAGCGCTAACTTCTTTCTAGTAGTGAGAGCTAGCTTTATCAGGCCTGAATATCATCTCATCCTTTTTGAAGTTTTTACTGATGGAAAATTAGGACTTTTTTCTGGGAGAAATTCAAATAGATTTGGTCATTCAGTATAACCATCTTATGTATTAACGTTCGATTCCGGTTAAGTGGCTTAATCCGCAAACAGTTTTTCAGGCATTAATTGCGTCAAATCACTACAGTGCTTATATTACTTCATTAACTTTCTTCAAGTTTTAACACTGCAGCCTCCATTTTTGAAATGAACTACTCTTGGAAATGCCTGATTCCTATTTTACTGTGGTGGTATTGGATAAGGAGCATCCTTAAATTATACACTTAACCTGAGGTTAGCCTTTTCACAAAGGAAATGAATAGATATTTAAGAAGTAAAATTTACAAAAAATTATTGCTTTTTAATATTTCAATAATGTTTACTCGAGAGTAACTTGGTATATTCTTTACCTTAATACGACTTTTTCAACATTGGATGTTCAAAGAAGTCAAGCCTTTGTTTTCATTGTCTAGTAATTTTATACGATTTAAACCTAGTAAAGAATTGTATGTAATACAATAAGTTGACATGACGCTATTTTCTGTGACAGGTTAGATCTGTGTTGTTCTATGTCATTTGACCTCAACACCGTTTGACCAATATAAATTGCCTGGGAATCTTCGTAGTTAATTTTGTAAGTTTTTATATGTTTATAATGTCTTTTTGTCCTTATTATCGATTAGCTCATTTAGTTAAAACATGTACGTTCTATTCCTAGTTTACTTATTCAATTGCATATATTCTTGCTTAAGCTAGAATAGTAGTTAATGAATTTATATTTTGTGCGGAATTGTCATAAAATTCTTTTTTAAAACCCTCCTTTGTTTCCCCCGCAATATATCTGTAGTTTATTTTTAGTAGTCGTTTTTTCCAACCTGTTTTATTATTATAATACTTATTGAAATTTTCTTCATTTAGTGGAAATGTGACGATTAAACTAATAATTTGATTTGTTGGGAAAATTCCGAATTTTTATGGATGACATTACTTGTAGTGGTTGAAGTTTCTCTATATATTGCGTTCTAAATTATTTTTGATTATTTTCTTATTCACATCTAAAAAGTAAAAAATATGTTTTCTTCCAAATTTTTGTTTTGGTTAATTGAATTTAAAAAAGTTAAAAATTGGCCTCATTTATGCAGTTCCTAATACGAAAAATATCGTATACATATTCGGCACATTTAAAATATGTTAATGTTAAAAAAATATTAATTTGACCCAAAGTTACTCATAAAAATAGCACATAAGAGACGATATATCGTGGAATCCATTGAAAGACAGCCATTCTATTATTAAGGTCATCTTTAATTTTTGTTTTTATGTTTTCCTTGGTATCTGTGGTTATAATAAATTTGTTCGTTACTTGTAAAAGTTCTTAAATGGTATGAACGTGAAAAGGTTTTTAATATCAAACAAAAGTAATTTTGAATTATTTGACGATACAGTGTTCCGTTTTTTTTCCTGAAAATTATAGTGATATTTGCACTCTTGACTTTTTGAACAAACTTTATATCCTCATTGATAAACAAATAATTTGACAAAACGAAGCTACATAAAGTCTTCAAGCTTGAACACAGAAGTAAAAATAGCGTGGAAGACGAATAGAATCGAGTTTCTCCGCTCAAGCGAACCGAATTAAGCGAGATGGTAATACTTTGTGAATTGAATTGTAAAAATCTTGAGAAATTTGGATCTCACAAGTATTCTGACCCGATGTGTTAAACTGGATCCCAAAAAATATATGTTAATATGTTTTTTTCTTGTAATGATTCAGTTCAATCCCATATTTATATTGGATTTTCTAACATTATCTCGATGCTTAAGAATAAAATAGTTAGCCTTCGATAATTTTAAATTAGACAGATCGCTTCATTCATTAGTTTAATATCTATCATTATACTAGTGACGCTTATTTATATTTTCCAAATTTTTGCAAGCAGATCTAGTATTAATAAATTATTAAAGAACACTAAAATAAAACTTATTCCAACTGCGTCTGCCTTTTCTACTTTTTTACAAATTACCAGCTGTTCCTTCACTTTTGATCTTGAAGAAAAACTATGGTTTCCTTGCATATTTCAGAGAAACTTTATTAGATTTCCTCATACATCTGAAAGCGTGTCTTACCGAAACGTATATTTGAGTTACGCTTCGAAAAAGTTTTGGGTTAAATTTTATGATAAAAGAGCTTTAAAAGTAACTCATTCATGATAAATCTCAAATCATTCTGAAAAAAAAACAGGTGAGTTATTTTATGGACCCACTATATTTTACATTTATAATGAACTTACCATGACACCTCCAACACCAATGACATATAAGAGCTGGGTCATAAATAGAGCTGATAACAAATTCATAAGGGTTGTTCCTGATAAATTGCGAAGGTCCGAAAATAAACTGAAAAAAAAACAACAAATTAAAATTACATATGAACTTAATTATCAAACTAGTTGAAGACAAACCAGAACATTTATATATATATATATATATATATATATATATATATATATATATCTTCTTCTTGAAATACCATATCCGATACGGGGGTAGGCTACTGTCCCGCCTTTCCCTGTGGTTGGTGCATTTTTCAGTATTTTCACAGACAAAGGGGACCTGCAGTTTAATGCCGCTTCCGAACGGCTAAAGTGAGATGGCTTTACTAGGGTGGTTTGTCATTGCCTTCCCGAGAGAGGCGACCGTCAAGTTCTAAATTTTATTTTATTTTATTATTTGTTTATCTTTTTTTATTATTATTTCCCGAGCCGAGATACGAACTCGGGTCGCTGGCGTAAAAAGCAGAAACCTTAACCACTTAGCTATGACCTCCTCTTATATATATATATATATATATATATATATATATATATATATATATATATATATATATATATATACATATATATACATATATATACATATATATACATATATATATATATATATATATATATATATATATATATATATATCCATATATATACATATATATATATATATATATATATATATATATATATATATATATATATATATATATATATATATATATACATATATATATATATATATATATATATATATATATATATATATATATATATATATATATAATATATATATATATATATATATATATATATATATATATATATATATATATATATATATATATATATATATATATATATATATATATATATATATATATATATATATACATATACATATACATATATACATTAGGGTGACAAACCAAAAATTTTTTTTTGATTTTCATTGATCCCATCTCCGCAAAATGTTCAATCCTATGAAAAAATAAAGCCAGTTTTTTGAAAAAAATATTAATAATTAGAGGTCGCACCCATCGATTGAAAATATATTTTTTCTTCTCAAACGTTTTTTCCCCTTCAACAGCCTCCTGTTAGGTTTCTGATTTGAATTTAAGGAGTATGAAGGTGCTTTTTGTACATTTTTTGATACTGAATCGATTCAAAAGGGCCGTTTCATCCTAAAATCGGCAATGCTCATGTTAAGTGCGCATTAAGGGTGAGAAAATGCGTTTTCCTTGCACAATAGATATTGCACACATTTTTGAGAAACTGTCATGGCACATGAGTAATATTGAACAAAGACAGCGAGAACGAAGCGCTTTGTTGGAAAAAAGTTTGACACATCTAAAAAAAAAACTCGACAGGAAGGCAACTTCAGAAAAAATGTTTCAGACAAAAGTTTTAGTGTTTTTCCCTGGGAATTGAATGGGTTTATTAGATTTTGGGCTCAATGCTCTGTTGGGACTCTATGAGTTCCGAAATTGAAAAGTTAAATGTAAACACAATACCTCTAATATATATTTGAATCCAGCGAGAATTTTACGTCCGAGTAAACATTGAATTTTGATTAGGCCTGATTGCGCCTCATTGGAACTGCAATAAAACATAGCTAATAACTACGTTAAAAAATCGAGGACAAGCCGTCTTTCCAGGCGCATTTTGAAAACATATTAATTATCAGTGTTTAAGTAATTTTTGCTTCCGTGATTAAAAATGACGTGTAGAAATCATAAAAGCCGTAACGTGAACAAGGAAAGATTATTGATTTTTGGTTGGCGGAATCATGTTTGGAGGATTTTTCCGAGTGCGTTTCTGCAAATTCTGCTGTTATTGTATCTACGGAAAATGCAAAAATTTGAACATATTTTGGACTACAGAGATAAAAGAAATATTATCCTCCCGAAGATTGAAAACATATATTCGGAATATCTATCTCTTAAGGAACAGAAGAATGTTCATTCTATTTTTGTAATTGCGAAATAAACTAATTTTATAGACAAATTATGCAAACTGTTTAAAATTAATGATATGTGTAATGCAAAAGCGAGGGAATGTCGAAGAAACCTCAGTGGGATGACTGAACATTTCATCAACAATTTCATACAATGAAAGCGATATCTCAGAAGAGAAAGATGACAATTAAAAAACCGCGGAACTCTCGTTCGCCCAATGTAGATACAAACTATTCCTTTTTATCCGTAAAATTCTCGCCGAATTCAAATAGGTATTAAAGTATTGGGTTATCAATTTTGGGACTCACAGAGTTCCAACAGAGCGTTGGTCCCAAAACCTAGGTTCATTCAATTCCCAGGAAAAAATGCTAAAACTCTTGCCTGAAATATTTTTTCTGAAGTTGCCCTCCTGTTGAGTTTTTTTAGCTGTGTCAATCTTTTTTCCAACAAAGCGCTTCATTCTCGCTGTCTTTGTCCCATATTACTCGTGCGCCATGAAATTTCTCAAAGATGTATGTCATATCTACAGTTTTGCATCATAAAACCTGATCTACAATGCGTCCCGTGAATTTTTTCGGGGTTTTTTGAAAGGAAAAAACATATTTTCTCACCCTTAATGCGCACTTAACATGAGCATTGGGGAAAACTGAAGAATTTTAGGGGGGACAGTCCTTAGGAGCGGATTCATCATCAAAAAATGTACAATTTGAGAAATATGCAGATGTTTATCTTCATATTTCTTAAATTCAAATCAGAACTCTAACGGGGGGTTGTTGAAGGAGAAAAAACGATTGAGAAGAAAAAAAAATTTTCAATCGGTGGATCTGGCCTATAAATATTAATATTTTTTTCTAAAAATTTAGGGGCTTCATTTTTTCATAGAACTGGCTTAGCTACACTGATGAACAAAAAAAAGCGACTCAAACGAATTTGCTTCATTTAACATCGATTCTTGAATTTAATTTTCAAAAAGTAGTATTATTTTTCTTATTATTAGAATGCTGATTTTCTACTTTTTCCAATAACACAAAAACATTTGGATTTCCAAAAAGTTTTACTGATTAAAACGGTTTTACTCAATAGAACCATTTTTGCTCGCTCAGCAATGCACTCATTGAGTGCTAATCATCCCTATAAAAACACATGCAAGTGCATTTTACTATTATTCCTTTATTGGAACTTGTACAGTCAAGATCTCTGCTATACCTGCTCTATTGCAAGAAGGGCATAGCCAACGTGTAGTCGCTGCGCAACTGCACCTGAGCCGGTGAGCTGTCTCCAGAGGCTACAGACATTATCAAGAGATTGCCGCCTTTACACGGAAACCAGGATCAGGAAGAAGAAGGTGTACCTCGGAACGAAACGACCGCTTCATTGTGAACACAACTCTAAGAATCGTCACTTGACCGGCGTTGAGGTCCAGTAGGAACTCTGACAACTTCATGATCAGGCTGTCAGTCATCGGACAGTCTTAAAGAAGCTAACATAACTCCGAAGAGACAAGCTAAAGGACCCAAATTGACAGCAGCTTATCGACAAGCGCGACTC
>CM032447.1:143999499-144001999 GCA_019049505.1 Pachyrhynchus sulphureomaculatus
AAATATCGATGAAAAAAAAAATATTGCATTTAAAGTTCGTTTTTTATTATCATATAACAATAATTCATTTTATTGCCCAAAATAGGAAATCATAAACTACAAATCTATTCTAAAAATGAGCTAGGCCTAACAAATAATAATAGCTTTAAACCACAGACAAATCAGCTGTAAATGAAAAATATTAGAGATGTTCCATATTTGTCTACATAAGGAACCACTTGTGCTCTAGTATTAGAAATTTTTAGATCCGTTTACAAGATTATTGAAAAGATGCATAGATAATACAACAGGTCAGTAAATAGATTTGCGTTTAGAAGCATGACTGTTACAGACTGACGCATTCGTTACCAAAACTGAGCGTAAGATTATTGAATTCATGAAAAAGTGGTAATATCTGAACATGGTTGAACACTACGAAACATGGTAAATAAAATGTAGCATATAATTCTCAAAAACAAAAAACAATCTTCTCAAATTGCCTAAAAAAATACTTATCTTATTCAATAATGTATATTACTATTTTATAATAAGCTAAAACGTATCCTGATTATTTAAATCGAACATGTTTTCTTTATTTAACTTCCATATTTTGTTAAATATGCTTTAAAAGTTATTGTACTAAATTTACTTAACTCCACAGTTATGTCTAACCTAAGCTGTTTAGATATGACTGAAAAAAAAGAAGAAAAAATAACTATATACAGGTCTATCTCGACATAACCTAAATCTAATTGTATTTGTAAAAAAGTATCTGCATAGGAATAAAAAGTTTTATACTTTAAATTTTAACATAAAAAGGTGAAAATAAAACCGAAAGTAATGTCATGAATTCGAAATAAGAACCCGTGCCGTGATGCGATAACCGCGAAGAGCTAGTTTTACAACGCAACTGGAGCAACAGCTTTTCCCAGTAGAGTTTTGACAACTCTATGAGTTTTGTCGGTCATCGGTCACGTTTTTTTTTTTAAGAAATTTGAAGTTTCTCAAGAATAAATTAATTGTAATTTCATTATGGCTTAAATGGCTTAAAAAGGAGTAGTGAAATTTATGATGTTTATTTTATATATTGAGTGTTTTCAGTTTTCTTTTTCAGGAATTTACATCATATTTTATGTTTTACCAGGTTTGTTATAAAAAGAATTTTTTGCACGTAGCTTCTATTTACATTTTGTTGTGGTCACATTCCGAATTTAGATTGCAGAACTTTTTAAGTATTCAGGTATAAGTAATTTACTAATATATCTTAAGTATTTATAAACATAAATATGTGTTGCTCCTTATTTTATTAGTGTTCCGTACGGAACACTTATGGGATCTCTTCAGTGTCCGTCTGCCCGTCTGTCCGCCTGTCTGTCTGTCTGTCAAACCCGATGTTTTCCGTAACTGTTTGACATGGAAAGTTAAAATGTGGTACAAATATAGGAACTTATGACCGTGTAGTTTTAAAAGTTAAATTTTGATTTAAGGTATTAATTTTGGAGGGGTGAAATTGAAAGTGAAAAAATAATTTACCAGGTCATCGAGTTGGGTGTCAAATGAAAGCTTGTAAAAACCCAAGTTCTTCATAACATATAGGTTGAGCGAAAATTATCATGAGTGCATTACGTTTGATCATTTATCTGGTATAAAAAAAACTATTTTTGACCGCCAACTGACTGATGCTACTGCTTTAAGCATTAGGTACCGAGACGAAATAATTTTATTGTGTTTGTTTATAATTGAAAATGTATTTAAGTTGTAAATATTTATTTTGAACAGAGTTAGATTGGTTTATTGCCTATTAGGTAGCTAAGATGCTATAACTATTATAACATTATTGACTAAGAAAAAACGTGAAAATACATGTTGGATCTTAAGATATACACAAGCCACATGAAACTTTTTGTGTTGTCCTGGCTGATCTGATTCGCCTGCTGAGCCAGTATCTGACCAGACATGTTTGTAATCTGGGCTCTTAATTCTTTTACTGAGAACTCATTTGGCGTGTGTTTTGTGAAGTCACTGATCGTCTTATACCTCCATAACAAACACTTTTATTTTAAAAGCAATCACAGTACGGACCCTAATTGCGCAAGTCCAACTTGTACTTGACCGTTTTTTTTGTTTTGTGTATAATGCCGGAACGGCCAAATTTTCAAATGGTTGGCCTGTATAATACCTATCACTCACTAGATGTCAATACGATAAGTATATATTTTAATTTCACCTAAAATATTATAATAGCACCTAGATGTCTGTACATCCGTATGAACTACAACAAACGCTTAAATGAACAGCCTCTTAAACTGAAGATGTTCAAAAATATATTATACATAAAGATTTCAAACTTTTTACATTCTGACAATTTCTCACTTTTTTCGAAAGCAAACTGTACAATTTAGGATCATGGTCATTAATATGTTTCAAGTTTTAATTGTTACAACTTTTATGTATTATTTAGAGTTTATCTTCCCTACCTCGTGTGTGATAAATGTGATTAACGTAAGACTGTAAATTAAGC
>CM032447.1:144004499-144011999 GCA_019049505.1 Pachyrhynchus sulphureomaculatus
ACTAAGAGATGTTTTGGAATGAATAAAGTTTTTCCAAGATCAACTAATAAGTTCAACACCAATAGTTTTGTTGAAGTCTGACATAACCTTGTATATATTTATCAAAATGAAGAGTTGTAAATAGATGATGTATTAAAACAAATATTTGAATATGGAGGGGACATTACTAACTCTATGTTTGGGTTTTATTATTTTTTAATCGTTTAATTTGCCCATAAAGAATGTCATGATTTTGTTTTTATTAAATTTTATAATTTATTTCTCTATTAACTGCATTATATTTTAAATTAGTCGATGAAAATGTTAATAATAAATAAACGTAATAGAGGATCGATAAAATCGCTCTATTTTTCAATTTAAGGATTGTCGTTGTTGTCGATTCTCCAAAATATATATTTATATATATATATATATATATATATATATATATATATATATATATATATATATATATAACAATCCTAAGTTTAACTGCTGGGAAACGCCCTTATAAGGAGAAGAGATGAGCAATCAAAGATCTAAAGGCTCTAGTATCTGCTTTTTATTTTTATTATCGAGCTTTCGCTGCCTAATGGTAGCTTCTTCTGGATTCTAAAAATGCAAACCAAGTACAGAAAATAAACTAAAACGTTCGTTTTTTAAAAACGTGATTAAATAAATTGTACGACTGAATGTGAAATTACTTACAAAAATTTAGCAGTAAGTTCATCTCTGGTGAAGACAATGAAATTTGCATTTTTGTTGGCCAGGTGGTATGCATGATTACACAAAACATGATTAAAAGACACTTAGAGAGTTACACAAATATTAAAAATAAAAACTTGGTCAATAAACATCAGTTAAAAACACTTTTAAAGACAGAAACACAACTGCAGGAAACCATGATGTTGAAACGGTACTCCATTTTAAAATTTTTTGACGTCGAGTTTAGTAACTATTTAGTGATATTTGAGTCCGAGCCGGATATTGTTGGTAGTCTTGTCGTCATCAGGTCGACAAAAAAAGGGATTAAAATTAGGAATGTGGTAAATTATTTTCGGTAGATGCGAATTTTAGATAAATTATTTATTATTAATATCTATTTTTTAGTTTTAATTTTATAAAAAAGGGGGGACTTAAATTTGATGAAATTGACGAGTTATTCATTATTAATTATATTAATTCTTTAATTTTATAATCAAGAGATTCATAGGCTAATTTAAAAATTTAAAAATTTGAAATCGAAAATTAATACTGGACGTTATTTATTATTAGTCATATTTAATTTTTTATTATGTAATTTTAACAAGAAAATATAGAAAACTGGTAATAAATAGCAAAAAATGACAAAGAGATCAGGAACGTCAACTTTACTAGAAAATAATTTTTTCATAGAGATCGTTCTTTTTTATTGGTTTGGTATAGTTTTGTGTTAGCAAATAGGTATACATGGAGCTCAATCCTTCTATGTCTTTTTTGTGGTTGAGATTATTTTTACAGGTTTTTATGTAACACATTTCCAAGAAACTTCTTCTGAAATAATTGGTCTCAACATCCAGAATGAAGCTGTTGTTATATTGTACTCTGTGATCTGAATTATTTACGTGTAAGCTCAAACTAGTTTGCGTTTAGGTTTGTGTTTACTATCACTTTTGTGTAACGCTAATCTCTTAGAGAGCTTTTGTGAAGTTTGTCCAACGTAGACCAAACCACATTGACAGGGAATGCCATAGATTATATTAGATCTTTGTAAAGTATCGGTTTTATCTTTTAAATTGGTATAAAAACAATTAAGTCTTTTTATGTTGTAGTTAGCAATTTTAATGTTTATATTTTTAAAAAGAGAAGACAAGGACTGGGAAAGGCCTTCAATGTATTGTAACTTTCCTACCTTAATATCGACATTAGTGGTGACAGTTGGATTAATTGGAAGGAGGGGTCTTTGAAAATTCTTTTTGATTAGAGCTTTAGGATAGTAATTGTCCAACAAAATGTCTTCCAACAGTTTTACATTTTTTTCCCTAAATGAGGGGTGGCAAATCTTATCTATTCTGTTCTTTAGTCCTCTGATGATGTTCAGTTTCTGTTTCATAGGGTGATAAGAATGGAAGGGGATATATCTACCAGAACTTGATTTTTTCCTATACCAGTCCAGTTTGACTGTATTATTTTCTGAGCGTACAACCCTAGTATCCAGAAACGGAACAGCACAGTCAGTCTCCTCCTCAACAGTAAATACCAACTTATGATTGAAAGAATTGTAAATGTTAAGGGTGTTCTGTACACTTCCGGCAGGTAAAGCGACTAACAAGTCATCAACATATTGAAACAGAAGGGGAAATTCAAATTCAACCCTTGAAATAACAAAATAAAGAAGTTTATTCATAACAATTTCGGCCAGGATTGGTGAAATAGCACTTCCCATTGGGACGCCAATTTTTTGTCTGTAGAATGTACTATTGAAGGAGAAAAATGTATTTTCATATAAAAAAGTAATGATTAGTAGGAACTGTTCTTTAGGAATATTACATATTTCTTCTATTGATGTGAAATGTTCATTTAATATTGATATAATAAGGTCTAAAGAAATGTTAGTAAATAGTGAAACTACATCGAACGAAGCAAGTACAAAACCCTCTGGCAAAATAAAGTCATTAACCTTCTCTGCAAATTCGAAGGTATTTTTAATTCTGAATTTATTAAAAGTTGAAAAAGCTGTTTCCAAAATAGAGGCTATATACTTGGCAAGTGGCTGTGTAGATGCTCCTACACAGGAAACTATTGGTCTTAGAGGTATATCTGGTTTATGTATTTTTGGTAGACCATAATATTTGGGACAAATCCCATTATAAGTTGTCAATGTGCGAGCAGTTGCTTCATCTAAAAAACTTACTATCTTTTAATGATTTAATTAATTTATTGCATTTAATTTCTCTTTCTTGATGTGGGATCGTGATGTATTATTTCATAAGTACTCTCATCTTGAAGTAGGGAGTGTGATTTCTCAAGATAGGAAGCTCTTGACATAGCAACAGTAACATTGCCTTTATCAGACCTAGTGATCAGTAAATCGGGATGGTTTTTTAAGAAAATTTTTGTTTCCTTCTCTAATTTATGAGTGATAGAAGTTTTGTCTTTATGTGATATTACATAGTTAGTAATTAGGTTTACAGCCCTTGCACCAATGTAGTCTTGTTTTTGTGGGGGGACATAGTGAATTAACTCTTCTACCTCAGACAGTAAACTAAACATGTTAATATCTTTGGTAGATATAGGGAGACTGAACTTGGGACCCAAGGGCTAGAAACCCTTTTACATTAGGTGGTATTTTCTACATCAGAAATATTTTTTATCCACTTGTCTTTTCCTATATTAAATTCATGAAATTTCTTTTTTAAAAATTCTAATTTTTTAATGTTGTTTTTTTTAATTTTATTGAATAAAAAATTTGTATTTATTATATTGAATAAAAATAAAATCATCAAAAATATGAAATGGTAATTGAGTCCTAAGGTCCTGTAATAGCTCATCCAATGATCTCTCGAGTCTTTCTATGTACCGATTAGTGTCAGAAATACATAACTTATGGAAATTGGTTGTTACCTGTTGTTGTGTTATGTTTTCCAGTCTGGTTATATTATTGTTCGATATAGTCTGTGGAATTCTCCAGAGTCTCTTTATATTGTCTTCAAGGAAACGGGGTGTTACTTTTGTACGACGACATTCTAATAGAAATATTCGTCTGTTTCTTTGAGATGCCAATTTTCTATTGATATTATCATACAATTTCATACTTTTTACCACATTTGGCCCAAACGTCTCAGATACTCGTCTGTAGAAGGTTCCCATTATTCAAAAACTATAATAAGAAAGAGGAAGACAGTAACAAGGCACTGGCAACAAACAATCCTAAGTTTAACTGCTGGGAAACGCCCTTATAAGGAGAAGAGATGAGCAATCAAAGATCTAAAGGCTCTAGTATCTGCTTTTTATTTTTATTATCGAGCTTTCGCTGCCTAATGGTAGCTTCTTCTGGATTCTAAAAATGCAACCAAGTACAGAAAATAAACTAAAACGTTCGTTTTTTAAAACGTGATTAAATAAATTGTACGACTGAATGTGAAATTACTTACAAAAATTTAGCAGTAAGTTCATCTCTGGTGAAGACAATGAAATTTGCATTTTTGTTGGCCAGGTGGTATGCATGATTACACAAAACATGATTAAAAGACACTTAGAGAGTTACACAAATATTAAAAATAAAAACTTGGTCAATAAACATCAGTTTTAAAAACACTTTTAAAGACAGAAACACAACTGCAGGAAACCATGATGTTGAAACGGTACTCCATTTTAAAATTTTTTGACGTCGAGTTTAGTAACTATTTAGTGATATTTGAGTCCGAGCCGGATATTGTTGGTAGTCTTGTCGTCATCAGGTCGACAAAAAAAGGGATTAAAATTAGGAATGTGGTAAATTATTTTCGGTAGATGCGAATTTTAGATAAATTATTTATTATTAATATCTATTTTTTAGTTTTAATTTTATAAAAAAAGGGGGGACTTAAAAAAAAAAAAAAAAAAAAAAAAAATTTTAAAATGGAGTACCGTTTTCAACATCATGGTTTCCTGCAGTTGTGTTTCTGTCTTTAAAAGTGTTTTTAACTGATGTTTATTGACCAAGTTTTTATTTTTAATATTTGTGTAACTCTCTAAGTGTCTTTTAATCATGTTTTGTGTAATCATGCATACCACCTGGCCAACAAAAATGCAAATTTCATTGTCTTCACCAGAGATGAACTTACTGCTAAATTTTTGTAAGTAATTTCACATTCAGTCGTACAATTTATTTAATCACGTTTTAAAAAACGAACGTTTTAGTTTATTTTCTGTACTTGGTTTGCATTTTTAGAATCCAGAAGAAGCTACCATTAGGCAGCGAAAGCTCGATAATAAAAATAAAAAGCAGATACTAGAGCCTTTAGATCTTTGATTGCTCATCTCTTCTCCTTATAAGGGCGTTTCCCAGCAGTTAAACTTAGGATTGTTTGTTGCCAGTGCCCTGTTACTGTCCTTCCTCTTTCTATATATATATATATATTATATATATATATATATATATATATATATATATATATATATATATATATATATTTATATATGTATATATATATATATATATATATATATATATATATATATAATATATATATATATATATATATATATTTATATATATATATATATATATATATATATTATATATATGTATATATATATATATATACATATATATATATATATATACATATATATATACATATATATATATATATATATATATATATATATATATATATATATATATATATATATATACATATATATATATATATATATATATATATATATATATATATATATACATATATATATATATATACATATATATATATATATATTATATATATATATATATATATATATATATATATATATAATACATTAAAATTCCGGGTTTCAATCCGTTCGTCTAATAATGAATTTGCACATTTCGCTAAAAATCTGCTGCTCTGCTGCCACTCGATACTGTGATCTTGTTACTGCTCAAGTTAGCTTCAAGCGGCAGCAGCAGCAAGATCACAATACCAAGTGACAGCAACAGCGGGAGCACTTGAAAATGCCAAATGAGATTTTGGCGCGAAACGTCGTTACAAATTAGATGAACGGATTGAAACCCGTAATTTTAATGTATTGCATTCCACTATCCGCGAAAACCTCTTTTGTAACATGTGTCCAAAATCACGAAATTGATTTAAAGATACTCCTACTAGTAGCAGAAGAGCAAAATAAATATAACCTTTAAATTAAAATAACCGGTCAATTTTTTAAAAATAATACAAAAGAAAGTGTGCGCAAGTATTACATTATATATATTTTTGAACTAGTGTTTTCACAAGCTTTCATTTGACACCCCACTCGATGACCTGGTAATTTTTTTTTTCACTTCCGATTTCACCTCCTAAATCCTTTGGTCAAAATTTAACTTTTAAAATGACACTGCTCTGATGGAGTCATCAATTCCTATATTAGTGCCTAATTTCAACTTTCTATATCAAATAGTTTTGAGAGAAAATCGGTTGTGACAGACAGATAGACGGATGGACAGACACCGAAATGATCGTATAAGCGTTCCGTACGGAAACATTAAAAAATCCAATTGCTGGGTCTCATATTAACGATTACAATACGATATTAAAATGGAGTATATAGGATAGAAAAATATACCAATACGACAAATACTGGAATGGATTAAACATAGTCTTAGATGTTTTCAATTATTTTGTATGTGCACAGTTTAGGCCGGTTTAATTAATACGAAATTGAATGTGTCTATTCTGACTGAATTATGGCTACAGTATGTACATATGACCTGAATATGGGAGTTGGAACTCTAGAAAATATACAAGTTAATACTGTTTTTACTGCATTTCCACATACCTGCTATCTCAATGTGGAATATGAAAAACGGAAAGAAAAAATAACTGGCTAAAACAACACTTTTTTATCTAACTGAACTCGCTTGTAAATATGTTTTGACTAAAGTAGTAAAATTTTAATAAGGAGGCATTTTGATGTATAAAATATATCTGAAGACAAAAGTTTTAGTTAGCATCACCGGCAGTTAGTTCAGATTAAATAAAACATCTTTGAGTGCAAGTTCCACTTAATATCTAGCATATCCACTAATTTTATAACCAAAATTATTTTTCCTGAGCTTTTAAAGTTAAAAATTAATTATTAAGCATTTCTAGTAGATACATAAAACTTTTATTCAATTTAGCTATAGAAAAAATTACGTTACATTATTAATTTTGAAGTTATCCTTATTGAGATTTCTTCTTCCAATAAAAATATGCTTTTATTCTAAAACAGGTAAACATGAATGACGTAATGTCAATAAATGGAAATGATCGCTTTTCTCATAACCCATTCGACATTGATTGAGAGTCTCTTTACTCGTCCGATTATCAGTGTATGGTATTTTTATTTAGCCAATATTAAAAACATCATGTTCAGCTGGTTACTTCGACAGTGCTAATGAGGTTTCAATGGATAGAGGAGACAGGGCGTGGTAAAAACGTATTTGTGTGATAAAGAAAAATATTGAGATTTTTGTCAGAAGAATAATTATTTTAAATTACCGACGTATTTTTTCTAAAACACATTAATTCTTTAGATTATAATATATTTTTTTTTGCTTTACATTTCTATATTTAACTAACAAGAATGTAGTATTTCCTGTTTAAGCATTAATAAATGATATTCATTACGCAACTAGATGATCTTTAAAACTTTTCCTGTAACTTCTATTCGTTTACTTAAAATAATAACGAGTCTGTAATTTAAAAACTCACATTATTAGTTATTGTCTTAATAAGATTGCAGACAACATTTGGAAATTCTAATTAGAGAATCGGCAATAAAGAACGTCACAAAAATAATAAATCCTAAACATAC